>BLBF01000049.1:6065301-6096372 GCA_015471245.1 Laticauda colubrina
TAGTATTTCACCTAAAACAGTTAGGGTGAACAATGTTATCCCTAACACCCCCCCCCAAAAAAAAAAAAAAATATGGCCTTTTCCTAAATGATTAAGGTTGAAAGTGCCTATTCATAAAATACCTTTCCACAATAGCATGGATAATCACTATATCAAGAAACCATGTACTCCTTAGAGATCATCTCATATACAGGACAGTTTCTACCTTTCCACCTTATTTTTGTTCCTTCTGTTTAGCCCAGGTGTTTCCAACTTTCAAATACATCTCTGAGTTATAGCTCAGCTCTACCATTTTTTTTTTAATTTTCTCAGGTCAGGTAGATCATTGCATGGGGTGAAGTGTCAGTTTTGGAAACAGTCTGATTCTGGTTTTTTCCCTGGGAAGTTCAGAGTTAAAGGCTGCTTAGCAATTTCTCAGCAGAACTAACCGTAAAACAGATTTCTCTCCATTTGATAAGATGACTTATCCAAGTGAGCTTTGTTGATAACACAACAAATTAACTCCCCCGTTTAATTAAACTAAGTCTCAGTTCCAGAATGAGATGGATTATTCTAAACAGTTGAATCCATTGCCACTTCTGGTTAACACACACTGCAGTAAGTCACAATTTCCTTGACAATGGTTTGTCAATAAACTACAATGAGCTCAATTCATATGTTGTGTTAAGCTGCATTGTATTAACTACAATAGCTATACTTAGCAAACAGACAAACAACAGAAATGTTTATGTAAAGCTGCATCAATTTTATTTTTCTTACATTTGAGGCAAGCAACACAAAACTGGGTAAGGGGGTGGTTATATATTATTGTAATAAAGCGTTGCAGAGAAGTTCTCATTAATACCCAAGGCACTATAAAAGAACAAAATGTCAGGATTTTTTTTCTTCTTCTCACACAAAAAAGGATAAAATCATTCTTTATAAGGCCCTGAAAGTCAAGGTGCTTATTTCCTTTTCTTTTTCTGGGGTATTGAAACAACTGTGAAATAGAAAAGAAAAACTATAAATTATAAAAACTATAAAACTTTTTAAAAAAATTTAGGAAAGCAGCATATTGTTAATGTACTTTGAATGAGTCAATACTCCTATTTTGAACTATTTTATGCCATTTTATTCTATCAGCCTAAATAAAATACTGTAACTCATTATATGACTGAACTTTAAAAAGATAAACCACTGGGTTATCAAATGATGCTAAAATGTACAGTATCAGACCTTAGTGAACAATTTGTAGAATAAGATTAAACCATTCTAAGGTTGATCTGAGCTTGTTTCCTTTGGTGATAAAATTTTACAAGTAGGAATATGTATATTTCAGTTTGAACCAGTGCACTCTGCTGAACCAGAATCCAATGCAACCATGTTACATTAATATGTATTAGGGTTATATATAGAATTCTTATTTTATCTTTATCAACCAACACATTTTAAAATGTATAACAGAATAACAGAATTGGAAGGGATTTAATATATAACTTCTTGAATTTCTTATACTTTACTAAATTGGCCACATATCTTCATCTTATGTGTATCATATTATAATGTTCTTTCTATGCATCTTTTCTGCTGCTATGTTTTTCATGAAATACATTAAATGTATGTATGTATGTAAATTAGGGATTAAGATTCAGAGAATTGCCCCCAAAAGTAATAATGTGGTGGTGGTTATTATTATTATTGTTGTTGTTGTTGATTGGATAGTGGATGTTACAATACCTTTAAGACAAGAGAAATAGCTGTAGTAATAGTATTTAGACTTATATACTGCTTCTTAGAGCTTTACAGAAGCTGTGGTGGCACAGTGGTTTTAATGTAGTATGGCAGGCTAACTCACTGCTCACTGCCAGGAGTTCGATTCTCACCAGCTCAAGGTTGATTCATCCTTCAGAAGTCAGTAAAGTGAGGACCCAGATTTTGGGGGGCAATTTGCTGAGTCTGTAAACCACTTAAAGAGGGTTGTAAAGCACTATGAAGTGGTATATAAATCGAATTGCGACTGCCATTGCTACAGCCCTCTCTAAGTCAACTTTGAGCTTGTCAGAAACAAACTCTTGACAGCGGGAATGCTGAGTTAGCCTTCAATACTGCATTATAACTACTGCACTATCACAGCTCTTAAAGAACTGGAGAAAATCACAAAATTAAAAAAAAAACCCTGCAAATAGAAGTAGAAAGACTGTGGCAAAAAAAAGCCAAGATAGTACCAGCAACAGTAGACAACTTGGTTACCATCCCAAAACAACTGGAGCACCACTTCAACATCATCGGCATTGGCAAAATCACTACCAGTCAATTGCAAAAGGCAGCTATATTTGAAACAGCTCACATCCTACAGCAATGCCTTTAACACCATCAAACTGCAAGATCTGCCTATCACAGGTCCTTTGGAAGGACTCTGTAGGGTAGATAGAAATGCAAAATCTATTTTAAGTGTCCGGTTGATTGTGCAAGCAATGAAAATAACAATAGTCTGAGGACAATTTTTCTCTGTCACTGTAGTCACTGCCTGAATACAAGAGTGTGTTACTAGTGAAACCTGTCCTTGTTTTTAATTAGCCTGGCAAATTGACAATGATCTGCAAGTTATAAACCATGAACTTTGTTGGGCTTCTGTATGTCCATCCAAGTTGTTTGATTGACTTCCTCTAACACCTGTTTCAATTAAACTGTTTTTAAATGCAGGAATCTCATTCCTGAAATGAATAGAGTCTATTTGAAAGCTGATGTATAATGCATAGGTTTCATGAGCCCTAGGTAACAAAAGTAATTGATACCTACAGTCAAGGAGCCATCTGCCCATCCATTTCCCGGTTTTATAGCTATGTCTGGACTGACCTTTATTATGTTCAGGCAGTCTTCACCAAGTGGCATGGAGTCTTCCTTTAAAAAAAAAAATCTCACTAATTGGTGATTCAAATCCAACTGATGATGGAAGTTTCCAAGCACTTAAGACATCTCTTAATTGAGGTGAGAACCTAAGAATCTAGTTTCTAACCTATTCTTATAAGCAGCTCTAAATTTGGGCCCTGGGGTTGAAGAATACTAGGAATTGTAGTTCAAAAGCAGCACCTGGCACTCCAAATGGGTTCCCAAGCTGGCTGTATAGGGGAACAGAAGTTCCATCTTCCCAGAATCAAATTTAAAAACAGATTTCAGGAGCAAATGCTTCTATTTTCCTTTCTCTCCCCCAACATTTAATCCACCTGCTTTTCCTACTCTTCCATGATTCTTAGTTATTTTCCAAAACTTGCATGCTAAGGAGGGGGGGAAATGGTCAGACAGAAGGAATCTTTCCTTCCTGTTTTATCAGTCTAGGAAAGGATGTTCTATGTTTCTCTATGCAAGAGATTGTGTATGTTTGGGGGAGGGGGAGGGAATAGAGGAAGATGAAGGTAGAAATAAGGTTTGAGGGGTCCTTGGTCACACTTATGATCAGGATGGGCTGCTGTGGGTTTGCAAGGATTTGGGAGATCCTCTAGCTAAGATTCTGCACAGTTCAGAGAACCCCCAAATCCCACTCCTGGCTGGCCCTGCCCACCCCTCCCCACGTGACCCGTTTTGGATGCAGTTAAGCTCAGGCCTGCATGGAAGCTCAGGAGGGTGAAAAACAGGCCTCTCAGAATTCAAGAAGGCCGGAAGCGGGCCCATTTCTAGCTTCCCAACAGCCTCTGGAGCCCAGGAGGTCTTTTTCGCCCTCCCGGAAGCTCAAAGAAAGCCTCTGGAGTCCGGGGAGGGCAAAAACTCCCCCAACCATGAAGCAGGAGGCTGACTAGGCCATGCCCACCATGGCCACGCCCACCCAGCAATCAGGCAGAGAACCCGTTGCTAAAATTTTTGAAGCCCACCCCTGCTTATGATATTATTTAGTTTGGGTAATGAAACATCTGCAAGAAACAGACGTCAGAGAGCACCGAGGATCCCTCATTTCAGCCCTGAGTTACAAATATTCCCCTTTATTGAAGTAAACTTTTTTTGCAATGATTTAGGCCTACGGTGTATGTTATCCCTTGACATTTGGAGAAAAGCTACATGCATGTTGTTTTGGACAACCATGATGTCCTGTCTTGTCTCCTTCACACTTTCAGACTCCCAAAACCAAGAAAAATATATTGAGGTTCTTCTAACCAAGAAAAACGTGTTGAGGTTCTTATAAGCAGCTTCCTTTATTGTTCCTCATTCACAGAGAAAAAATCTTACAAACTCTATTCTGAGAATATCCTAGGGAGGAACTATCTTAATTATTTTTTCCAAAACAAACCATCTAAATGTCACTGCCTCATATTTATTTGGAATGCACTTCTCCTTCCGAGAATCTAATCCACATTCTACCACAACCAATGTTTCTCAACTTAAAGTTTTGCAACTTTAAGACTTTAGGGACTTCAATTCCCAGAATTCCCCAGCCAATATGCCAAGATTGAGAAATACTGTTTTATTAGGCCATTATAGTATAAAGTGGCCATAGACTGTCTTATTCCTGAACTTTGAAACTTATTTTAATACAGTTTTATGACTAAATGATTTTTAGTCATTTATTTTATGACTAAATATTTTTTATAATTCATAATATAGCTTTTTTTCCAAAAAGTATGATGCCCAGGTTGATAGGAAATGGACTGACTATATTTTAAGTGAATACATCTATAAATGTGTTTATTTAGAAGAATAGTAAATCATACCTCCTTACCTTTCTCTACTTTTTTGGGGAGGGAAGGGATGCATTTTCAAATAAGGTATGGAGTTTTAGCTTTTTACACTTTTAATTTTCTGGAAAGTGCTCATGAAAATAAAGAAGGGCTCTCTATTGGAACTTAGCATTTAACATTCTGAACTGATATTTTTATTATTATTATTTTAAAGTGGGGATTGTTCATTTGTTTGCTTATTGAATTTGCTTACCACCTATCTCATAACAAATAACTCTTCAATATTAAAAAAAAAACATTTTATATAAATATGGAAAGACATGTGATGGAAATAGACAACAAACGCAGTGTTTCTTGGGCATATTGATGGGTTGAAATATCTGAAAATAGACTGGGAACAATTTCATAGAACATAGAATCATAAAGCTGGAAAGGATCTTAGAGATTTTCTAGTCCAACCCCCTAGTTATGGCAGGATAGCTTATATCATCCTGGTGTGGTTGTCTCTCTTATTTTCATGTTTAGAAATGGATATGCTGCTTATTCTTTGACTGGTTCTGAATGGCTTACAACATGTGATTAAATATATATAAAACAGCAATAAAAATATATCAAAAAGAATCAAAACTTTTAGAGAACTCCATTGTTATTCTAAAGTGTGGCTTTCCTACAATTAATTCCAAAAAAGTATTGCTCAAATCGGATTCATTATAATAACATATTCAAACATTGTAATCAAATTTTAAAAGTCTTTCAGCTGTTTTAAGCTATTGTGCTCTTCACGGTAAATGTGTAACTAAGTTTTATCTATGCAGTAATATAGATCCAACAACTCTTGGCTGTAAAATAGGATTTTTATTCATATCTCGAAATTGTCTTGTCTAGTGTTCCATGCCATTTCCAGTTGGCTGAAACCATTTATCACTTTCTGGTTATTGATTTATCATTGATGTACTTTCAACAAGCACAAGATTATTGGTTGTGTATTGGTTTTCAACCTTCACCATGTTTCTCTTCCAAAATACCCACTAGCAAAAATATTTCATATATCAGGGACATATTACCTATCAAGTAAAATAGACAGACTACACTTTCAACAGACCAATTGACCAACATAAATATTTCGATGGTATATATAGTCTAACACATATAGATGTATTAGATTTATACCCTGAGAATCAGTTTAGTATAATGGTTAAAGCATCAAGATAGAAACCACTAGTTCAAGTCCTGCGATAAGCACAAAAAAAAGGAGATGACTTTGGGCCAGTCACTCCATCTCAGCTATAGGAAGAGGGCAATGGCAAACCACTTTGGAAATATTGCCAAAAAAACTGCAGGACTAGTCCAGGCACTCAGCATTGACTTGAAACAATACATTCACATTTTTGAATTGCGCCATTTCAGAAGATCTGCTCATTGAATATGTGGTTGTTAAACCAATACCCAATATGCTTCAGCAGTGCTTTTAAATATGGTCCTTGCATAGTGACCCCTCACTCAGCAACCATTTAAAGTTGTAGTGGGGTGGACCAAATGGTACTTAGAGATGTTTCTCGAAGTTCCAGCCAGCATACTGTTGGAAGAAAAATCAGGTCTAGTTCCAAGCTGGGAGAAAGATGCTGGAAATAAAATGGAGGCAGACTGCAGGAAAGAAGGTCTCCGTTTATTGGTAATCAGAATCTTCAATGACAGCAGCATGTTTCTGGGGTGGCTGACAAAATGACATTGAGAGTCGGTGGGCTTCCATACATTCTTTGGGGTTTTGTGATTGAAATGCCAGTATATGTGTAAGAATCTGTCCTTTAATATTTTAATGGCTGTTGTTAGATTCCTATGGGGTCATGTAGAGGTCATGGCTGGTTCTCCAGGCAAAAGGGGAAATGTAAATTCTAGGTGTTTTGTTTGTCTGAACTCATCTTGTCAGCTTCAGCTCCTTGCCTATTGTGTTGCTCATTCAGAGTTTCTGGCTGCTCTTTGTTTCTGAACAGACCGCCCAGTCTTTCCGATGGATACAACATCTCCATTCCTAAAGACTAGCCTCTTCATGCTTCTGCTTGAAGCTGTTTTCCTAAAGCAGAAAGACTGGGGCCGCTTTCTTCCTTTCAGAAGATATCTCTCCTCTTCCCCTTCAGGGGAAATATTCTATTCTGCCTCTTTTTTTAATATTAAGAATAAAGAATATTTCATTCTGGGATTGGGAACTTTCCTGCAATACCATACCTGCAGTCGTGTGATTACAATCTGAATCATTGCAAGGAAAGTTTTGAGAAGGATAAGTTTCAGAATCTGCTTCTGGAATCCCCTTGATGTTGATGCTGTTGTTAACAATCTAGATCCACCTTCTCTAACCTGATACTCCATCTGTTGATTGGTATTGACTGGAGGAGGGGGGGAGGGATAGGAATTGTAGTCCTATTCATCTGAAAGGATATCAAGTTGGGAACAAGGACCTAAGCCATAAAGCTTGGCAGACTTTGAAGATAAAACACTGTAGGACTCTTTTTCCCCATCATAGATCCTTGTGAAAATCTGCTGCTGAAGTTCTACAGAATTTCATCAAAAGCATGGCTGATGCGTGTATGGAGGGCAGGAGGGAAAAAAGAAGAAGAAAAAATAGAATGTCTTTGGGCACAGGGATGAAGCAACATTATTTTGCTACACAGGCTGTAAAACTGGGACTAGGGAATCCAGTTTAAAGCTGTGTGGAACTTCAAAGAGATACTTTGCTTTGATCGATGAATCTTTTTGCAGAGGCTTTTACAGGGCAGTACCTTCTGTCTTCTGGAACTGAGTCAGGTTAAAATAATCACTTTACTAGCTTTGATTGGTTTTCTGCTGGATTCAGGTCTGGTCAGAGAAAGAGTCTCATTGCGCTGCTTTATTTGATAGGGGTCAAGAGACATAGTCCCTGTCAGCCATTTTGGAAGCCATTTTTTTACTTGGAAGCTTCAAGGCTGCCATGTTCAGTGCCTGGGAATTTGAGATGGGGGATTTCATAGTGAGGTAGAAGATTAGAAACAATATTCTTTCTCAGAGAGTCAAGGACAAGTTGCCCTGCACCTGGAGGGGAGTGACTGGAGGGGTGCCTCCAGTTGGGCGTGAAGACTCAGGGACGATGGAAGAGAAGGCAATGATCGAGGAGGGAGCCATGTGGATTGGCACAGGATCCTTCGTCGAGACCCTATACACTCCCTCTGAAAAAATGGCTTCCAAGGCTGATAGTCCCATCTCAAAGGAAATCGCTTCAGAATCTGGATTCATGGTATCTCTGAAGCAGAGGTGGTATTCTACCAGTTTGGTCCGGTTCGGGCATATTGGTAGCACCGAATAGCAGTGGAGACCGAACCGGTTCTCTAAGGCACTCTGCTGTTGGGCCCACCTGCCTGCCCAGGCTCGCATACTGACTTTTATTCCTTGCTTTCGAAGTGCAGCTGCATTGCGGGGCATAGCAGTTTGCCGCATGTTAGCTGCTGAAGTGACAGAGAGAGTGCAGAGGTTGAGTCAGAAAGCCTCTGCACCTGCACAAAGTGCAAGTTTGGCACACACAAAATGTGTGTGTACATGCAAAGCGTGCCCACCAAGCCATGCCCACTGAACCAGTGGTATTTTTTTTTGTAACGCACCTACTGCTCTGAAGTGAACTCACAGTGTTTTCCAATTCTTACTGAGATTGTGCATCCTTGCTGGGAGGAAGTTCTTTTTATTTATTTTAGCAGACAAGGAGGTTTTGTTCCCCCCTCTCCCCCCAGCCAGTTAAGTCACTGGGGCTTTTTAAAAATTATGTTCATTTATTTTAATTCTGTGAAGGGACATTTAATTGTGTGAATGTCACTTCTAGAAGTGATGTAGTAATTGTCAGATACAGTCTTATCACTTTTGTAAATACGAAGCTGGAACACAGTATGTAGTATGTGTCCTTTTTAAAACATTAAGTTTGTTTCTTATCAAATTTTTAAAGCCCTCCCCCACCTCACCAAAAACAACTCTGAGTGACATACAACAAAACTAAGCTCGCAAATAAATACATAAACCAATTATCATTAATTATAAAAACATTAAATAGCTATAAAAACAGAACAAAACAAGGAAATGACAGACAAAGGGATGTTAATGGAGCCATCTCACAAGTTCATCCATCTGCTGGGAACCTCAAACCTGCTGGCATAACCACATCTTCAGGGACCTTCAGACACTCAAAACTCAAATCAGGAGTGTCATGGCCCTGGTGGAGACTGACTCTGAGGGAGAGGAGGAAAAGCTGACAGGGAATGGATGTGTGGCTCCGGAGGTTGTGGAGGAGGCTGGGGAAGGGCAGAGGCTGGCTGAGCAGTTAGAGGAGGACCCAGGCCCATCCTCTCTCCATCCTAGGGCACGCAGGGAGGAGAGGATAAGGAGAGATGTGGTCTACTCCGGAGGAGAAGGCCTTGATCCTCTTCATGGGCTGCAGGTATGAGAACTGCCTTAAGAGCTCGGACCTGCGTTCTGGCGAATGCTGACGAATGCTGGAGTGTGTTTTATTTTGGTTTGAGGTTAACTTGGTTGGCCTCCTTCCAACAGACTGTGCCTTGTTTTCTTCTTGAATTTGGTAAATACTTCTCCTGTTCCGTTGTGGAAATTTCATCGTTGTAGTTTGTTTGGTTTGTTATTTCACCTCCATCTGCTCATTAAGTTCAGACTGTATTTGAAGACTATTTTTGAGTATATTTTATCTCCAACTAAGAATTATTGAATAGTGAGGCCAAGTTGGAGGCATTAAAGGACATTTATTTACATTTTGGATTTTGTTACATTTGTGTTACATTCTGGGTCATCACAGGGAAGAAGAAAATTTCACTCTGCAAGGGCCACAATACCCCCCCCCCCGCTGCCATCAAGGGCCTTGCACATGTAGCTACTTAACCAACAGAATTTGTCAGGTGCAAAACATCAGGCACATCCATTAAGTTGCAGTTCAGAAGATTTATTTGCAATAAAGGAGAATATTTGTAGCTCAGGGTTGAAATGAGGGGTCCTTGATGCTCTCTGAGCTTGCTTATTTTCTTGCAGATATTTCATTACCTAAACCAGGTAGCATCATGAAAGCTAGTGATGATGTTACCCAGTTTGAGTAATGAAATTTCTGCAGGAAAACAAGCAAAGTCAGAGAGCACCAAGGAAGATTTATTGCTCAAACATATATGCAAGAATCTAGTCAACTGTAGTTCAATACTAAATGGGCACCAGATAAAAGTCAGTGGCATTCAAGAGGGGTTGGACTTGGACCATTTGTGGGAATGTAATGATTCTAAACCGATGATGCACTTAACTCCACCTACAGCTCTGTTCTTTTCTTATAGTACCTATAAGGTACTCTCTCTGCTATATCTTGTTGTACAGGCAGATTGAATTAGGGAGAGGTGTTTCCTCAAGGAATCCAATCCTATGCTATGAAGGGCTCTAAAAGGGCACTTTAAATTGGACCTGGGAAGAGACTGTAACCAATGCAGCCCACAAAGCAGAGAGATAACATGTGTTCTATCAGAGATACACATAAGTTATTCATCCCACTTAATTTTACATCAGCAGAAGTTTCTGGATAGTTTTTAAGGGCACGCCCATATAAAGCACATTAGAATAGTCTAAATGAAAAGTGATTAGGACATAAATGATAATGAGTAGGCCCCTCTATCTAGGAATAGATGCTACTGGCACACAATAAGAAGTTGTGCCAATGCTCTTCTAGCCACAGCTGCCATCTCCTTATTGAACATGAGTTGTAAGTCCAGGAAGACCTCCCAACTGTAGACAGGTTTTTTTGGGGGACTCTGCAACCCCACCCAGCACCAAAGTTGTCATATTCCCAGAACCAGAAACTTCAAAACACAAAGCACTCCATCTTGCCTTGATTCAGTTGAAGCCTTTGTTCCCCATCAAACCCTCACAGCTTCCAGACACAGGATGAGATATCCACAGCATCATTTAACTTGCGAGGAATGGAGATGTTCAGTTGGGTATCATCAATATACTTTTGCTCCTTTTTCTTGCTGGTAAAGCTTGTGGTTTGCATGTAGTAGGTTCAATTTCTGGTTGGTGTATACATGTCCATAAAGATTTCCCTTGTCCAGTTGTTTCCAACTCTGCAAGGCAGTGCTCATCTCCATTTCTCAAGGGCCTGTCACATCGGCCGACGGATGCAAAACGTATGTAAAAAGGACACAGCGGACGAGAAAATGTTCCATACGTTGTTATCTGCTCTAAAAAGTGCCCCGAATTTGCATAAGCAGAGCGGACAACAATGGAAAGGGACGGACGGGGAGAGGATGTAGCCAGGATGTAAGGCGGATGCTCCACGGAAGCATAGCGGATGGAAGCAGAAACCAAGCGGATGGCACATTCGCAGGGCTTCCGGGGGAGCACAGCAAAGCGGACGCGCAGCGGAAGGAACGGATGCAGAGCGTATGCCGAGCGGATGAAGCGGATGCAGAGCGGAAGCCTAGCGCATGCCTAGCGCATGCCTAGCGCATGCCTAGCGCATGCAAAGCGTTCACTGCGCATGCGGGGAGGATGCATTGCGTCAGCCCCGCGGATATAAAGGGAAGCAGCTCGCAAGTAGGTCACCATTCAGAGGAAAGACCTGCTGCCAGACATGGCTCCAGCCAGCCAGTCAGCCAACAACCATGGGGAAGAAGAGAAAGCCTCTGCCATCTGCTGCCAGCCCTGGCAAGAAGGACAGAGACACCATCCCACCCCCTGGCCCTGACTCTGCTTCTGCTGGGGCTTCTGCTGCTCGGGCTGACTCTTCTGGTGCTGGGGCTTCTGCTGGGGCTTACTCTGCTGGCACTGCTCCTGGTCCTGCTGGTGCTCCTGGTGCTCCTGGTCCTGCTGGTCCTGCTGGTCCTACTTTTGCTGCTACTGTTGTTGTTGCTGCTGGTGGTGGTGATGGTGTGGTGGAGCAGCCCCTACAACCTCGAAGCCCCTCTGATGAGGACCCAGATGTCCCTGCCAGAGGGAGGAAGAGGTATACATGAGAATGAGAATGGGAGAGGAGGCAATACTCCATCGAAGAGGAACATGAGGATGAGGTGCTGGAATGGCTGAGGGAGAACGAGTATCTTTGGCGGAAGGGACACAGGCTCTATCGAGACACCAAAAGGAAGCAGGCTGCTTGGAGAGAGAAGGCGGAGAGCCTGGGCTACACTTCGGAGGTGCTCCTTGGCTGGTGGAAGCACATGGACACCTGGTACGGGAAGCTGCACCTCAAGAAATCTGGCCAGGCCACGGTCAAGCTGATGGACCGAGAGACCTACGTGATGGCCAAGTGCAGCTTCTTGGAGGGTGAGTTCCGCCACCGAGGAGCAGCCCCTCTGACAACCCTCTCTCTCAGGCAGCCCACAGAGAGCCAGTCCTCTTCTGGCCAAGAGTCAGTTGCTATGTCCAGGCAGGTATCTGTGGAGCGTGTCATGACAGAGACTCCCTCGACAGCTGCACTCCCCGTGGCGGAGCGTGTGGAGGACCCCCTGACGCAGTGGGAGCAAGGAGAGGGCACTTCCACCAGAGACCAACCCACATCCACCCCCAGCTCCACCTCCAAAGAAAGGCAGAGAGCCAGACAGGAGGGGCAGAGCCACACTGTCCTGCTGGAGATAAGAGACACCATCAGGAGCAACATAGATATCCTCTCTCAGCTGGTCCACACCGACTCCTCATCCTCCAATCACAAGCCCTTCCTCACCTATGTCAACCAGACCCTCACGGACATGGTGGAACCCCAGTACCAGGTGGTGAAGGACCGGATCACCGATCTGCTTCACAACCCTCCAGATCCAGATGAACATGCTCCCACCCAGTCCAGGCCTGCTCCTCTAACCCAGATGATGTCCCTCCCATTCCAAGGCTTTCCACAGGCCCTCACCTACCAAGGCTATGGCTACCAGGAGCTCCAGAAGCACAGGCAGCCGTTCCCAGTCCAGGTACAGGTACATCGAATGCCACCGGTGCCACCGATGCCACTGATGCCACCCACGCCACCGATGCCACCCACACCTCACCTCGCTCACCTGCAGACCAGACATCCCCACTACACTCCTCCTTCCTCCACCCCACAGCCAAGCCCGGCCTCAGAATATCTGTCATCGGTATTGGGGCTGACACCCCATGTCCTGGAGGAAGGGGCTCTTAATATCACAGGACTGAGCCAGCTCTCTGAGAGCTTCCTCCACACACCATCTCCTGTTGTCCTCTTGGGGCCAGGCACCCCAATGGCGCCTCAGACCAGCACTCCAGCAGCAGCCACCTCCACAGCACCTAGACCCTTCACCCTGAGACTATGGGCACACCTCAGAGTGACTGAGAAGAGTGCCAGAGACTGGGTGGCTACCTGTTGACTTTATCTTTGCTTGGAACACTTGGGTCATTTTGCATTTACAGCTTGTTATTAATAAAGATTATCTTTGCTTCACACATTTGCTTCATTTATTTTATTAAATAAAGTCTTGGTGGAAACTTTTAGAAATGGTTTAAGCCTTTGCATGCTTGTGGGATGGATAAGGATAGCAGTGGGATAGGCAGGGATACCTTTCGGATGGGTAATAGTTGTGGGGTGGGCAGGGATACCTTTGGGATGGGTAATAGCTATGGAATGGGTTAGGATACCTGTTGGATGGGTAATAGCTGTGGGATAGATAAACCTCCAGTGCAAGCATAGTGGGACTGTATGGTCCACCCTCCCAGATGCCACACCTTTGGCCCTTTATTATCAATAACAATGTAATCATTGATTCACACATTTCAACATAAACACAACTCTTTATTAAATGCCCTGTTCATTGTAGGGCCACTCAACATACATGGCCCAATCTCATCCGTGTGATGAGACAGGCTGAAGGAAGCATTCATTAATCATCAATCATCCTGTCTTGCCACTCCACTGCTCCAGCTGGGGAGTTGCACCAGTGTTTCAGGAGGTTGCGCTGCTTCTTCCCTTCACGTGAAGCTCTGTTGGGGCCTTGCACATCCACAGTATCTACCAGGTTTCGCCCTTGCCTCCATTCCCCAGGCTCCATGTCCCCATTGCCTTGTTGGAGGTCCACGAGCCTGTTCTGTAAGACTGGGTAGCGGGTGCTCATGAGATTGTGTAGGATGCAGCAAGCTTCCACGATCCTCCTCACGGTCTGTGGGTGATGCTGCATGATGGTGAGAAGTATCTGGAACCTGTTGGCCAGGATTCCAAAGGCGTTCTCCACCCCCCGCCTTGCCCTGGACATGCTGTAGTTGAAGATCCTCTCTTCACGGGTGAGGTATCTTGAAGTGTAGGGCTTCATGAGGTAGGTTCTGAGGGAGAAGGCGTCATCCCCACGATGAAGTAGGGCACATCTTGCGTGTCATTGGGCAGGGCATCTCGATCTGGGAAGCCTATGATGAGGTTGCGTTCCAGACCCTCCTTGAGGTGACTAGTGTTGTATACCTGGGCATCTGAAGATGAGCCGTTGCCTGAAGCATCGATGTACATGAACTTGTAGTCAGCATCGACCATGGCGAAGAGGATGATGCTGAAGAAGCCCTTGTCGTTGTGATAAGTGGACCCTGACTTGGCTGGAGCTTTGCAGGTCACGTGCTTCCCATCTATGGCTCCAACGGTGTGGGGGAAGTTCCACTTCTGATACCACTGCTCTGCAACTTTCTTCCAGCCTTCTTCAGTGGAGGGGCACTGGAGGAGCTCCTCCAGGTATTCTTCGATGATGGCCTGCAGCATTTCTCTGACCACAATGATGATGGTGTTGTATGGCACCCTCCAGTCATACTGCATGCTCCTTTACGTGGTCCCGGAGGCCAGGTGGTGCAGAGTCAGTGACACCTTCAGCCCAGGTTCCAGGCTGGGCCAGAAGTTGGTGCTCTGCTTGGTCAGCCTGGGTCTCAGCCACTCCACAACTTCATCAAACATGGCTGGAGGCATCCTCATGAAGTTCTGGAATGCATGAGGGTCTTCGTTCCTCAGTTCCACCATCAGCTTGTTGTACAGTCCATACTCTGCTCTTCTGGCGATCCATCTTTGGTCCCAGACACTTCTTGGCCACCTCCGTTTCTTCGCGTAGAACAGGTGAAAGAGCCTGTAGATGGCTTTGCACTGTTGTAGAACGATGGTGGCTTCCAAAAGGAGTGTGTGACGATCCATGGTGGAGATAACTGGATGCTGTGGAAGAGCAAGAGCCAGATGAAGGCTGAAGAGGTCTGCACAGCAGGGCTGCTGGACTGAAAGTGAAATCCAGGTGAGTTCCTCCCCCTTTTTATAGGAAATATTGGTTTTCCGCTCGGTGTCCTTTTGCATCCTCTAGGCATCCTGCTGACATCCTAAATATCCGAGATACATACCTATGCGAACGTTTTTTCCATTTTAATGCTTTATATCTGAGCTGCATCCGCTTTCATCCTTTCTCCGTCCGTGCTACTAACGCTGCGTGTCCATTTTGCGTCCATTTCGCTTCCTCCCTGTGTCCGTTTTCCGCTGGAGCGGATGTGAGTTGCGCGGATGCGCAGCAGATATAGCGGATGCGTAACGGATGATGACAGACGTAGAATGGATGTTCCCCGTATGCATTGCGGATGCAGAACGGACATGTTGGATACATTTTCCGCTCAAAAAGTTTTGTGCAGCTCAAAACTTTTTGAGTGGATGAAATGTCAGTAGACAGATGCTGGATGGATAGAGAGGATGAAAAACGGACGCAGTGAGTACAGAACAGAAGCACGAATGGCAAGTGTTTCTCTCTGTTTTATATCCTCTTTCTGTCCGTTGGTGGTGTGTGACAGGGGCTTTAGCCAAGGGAGCCAGCATTGTCTGAAGACATTTCCATGGTCATATGGCCAGCATGACTATATACTGAGGCTCACAGAATGCTGTTATCTTCTCATCAAAGTGGCACCTATTTATCTACTCACATTTGCATGCTTTTGAACTGCTAGGTTGGCAGAGCTGGAGCAAATAATAAGAAACAGTCTGTTTAAAAGCTCAGTGTCTTTAATTGCTAAATTACTATTGCCCCATACATGCTCTTACCTGATCTATAAATCTTTCTATTCTTACTAATGTCTCTTTTCATAAATGTCTGTGGAGATTCTCAGTCATCTAGGTCATAGTTGTCCCAAAGGTGCTTTTTACAAGAAGCAACTGGACTTTCTTGTTTTTCTTTGAAGATGTTTCACTTCTCATCCAAGAAGCATCTTCAGCTCTGAGTGAACAGTGGGGAAATTGAAGGATTTACAAACAGCTGTCTGCAAAGTTATATTCCATTTCCCTGCCATGGAGTTAGAGCTCATAGGAAGTCAGCAAAGACTGCTAAAATGTGCTGGATGCATAATTCAAACCACTACCCAGAAATGTCATTCTGAAATGTTTTCCCAGCTTTCAAATTGTGTGTGTGTGTGTGTGTGTGTGTGTACAAACACACATACACATGCTTTCTTATGCTTGCTTTAAATCAAGACATCTCTTTCTTTTTTCACAAAGAGCAAAATTTCCCCTTTAAGTTGTACCAACTTAAGAAAGGGGGGGAGAAGAATGGATATTTTTCTGGGACGGGCAGGTGCATGTATGTGTATGCACATGAATGCAAGTGCCTGCAACATTTGCGGTGACAAGTAGGGCTGAAAGCATCTGCGAGAAGGCTCGCATGAGTGGGATTGTGACCAAAGATGTGAGTGGGACTGCAACTACCTGCAACGACACTCGTGCAAATGGTGCCAAAGCTCCTGTGACGGTGATGCTTACATGAGGGTGACCATTTGTGCATTCATACACATGTTCAACAGCCACCTGCTCACACAGTCCAGTAGTGATTAGCCCATGACCCGGTAGTGGGGCACAACATTCAGGTTGGGGACCCCAGTATAGGGTCTCCTGCCTGATCAGGGGATTGGACTAGAAAACCTCCAAGGTCCTTTCCAACTATGTTATTCTGTTATTTTCTCAAGAAAATATTATAACTTTTGGAACTTGTTAGCTACCAATAATGTTAAAATACACTATAATAGGCAGATAGTAATAAGATGTTACTTCTATTCATTCTGGTGGCATGGTGGCTGACAGTAAAAATGCTGGACTTTTGACTCAGCTCCTGCTAGAAGTGTGAAGGCATGCAAATGCAAGTAGATAAATAGGTACCATTCAGTTGGGAAGGTAAGAGCGCTCCATGATGTCATGCTGGCCACATGACTGTGGAAATGTCTTCCAATAGCACTGATTCAAAGGCTTTGAAACAGAGATGAACATCACCTACCCTCTGTAGTAGACTAGCAGAGTAAAATCCTCAGGGACTCCTTCCTTTCTGATCCTGATACTTGTTTTCCTTTATATACAGGTAGCCCTTGACTTACGACTGATTGCTTAGTAACTGTTTCAAATTACAAGTGACTCTTCCCCAAAAGCTGCTTACAACTCAATTTTGAAGTTCTAATAAAGCCCCTCCAAGAGTAACATGACTGCATTTTGGTTGCTCATCAACCAGGCCACATTTATGACCATTTTCAGTTCCCCCCTGTGATCATGTGACCACAATTTATAACGAATATGTGGGGAAACTGGCTTTGTTAATTATTTGTTACTATTTATCACAGCACAATATAAAACATAATAGCAGTGATAAAAAACATAATAACACTGATCTGAAAACACTCTTAAGGGGCAAAGTTAGCCTGTTATGGGACCACTAAGAAGAAATAATCCAAGTTATTTACCTCTTTGGAGAATAGATTTAACCCCGAATAGATCTAATTATACACAGAGTTGAACTAATTGAAATAATGGCCTGCTTTTCTACAGTTGTTTCTGACCACTGCATATTTGGGCAAAATATGTGCACCAGTTTCGTTGAATTAAATCTTGCTATCTTGTGGGACAGAGGAGATGTTCCTTGGGGGCCTCTGTCATTTTTTCCCCCATTCTATTCTTCTGTTCTAATTGTTTTTGTTTTATCCTCGCTCCATCTTTGTGTGGTTTTGAACTCTTTCAATTGTTTTACTCTTTAGGGCAATGGTCCCCAATCTTTTTTGTACCAGGGACGTTTCACACAGAAACACTTTTTCAAGGACCGGCAAAATCAATTCTTCCCCAATAGTAAAGGGCTTCTTTACTATTTCTTTATTAAAAACATATTTTTATATATATTTTAATCACAATTATTCATTCTTGCGGCCCAGTACAAAATGATCCATGGACCGTTACCAGTCCGAGGCCCGGTGGTTGGGGATGCCTGCTTTAGGGAATTTTCAAAGCCTACTTTTCTGAAGTGGGCGGCTGTACCAAATCTGATAAATTAAAGATGAAATTGAAATAAATTAATTCCAACACGTAAGTCATGCCGAAAGGACATGTGCATATCTAAAGCTTTAGGAAAGATAGCAGAGAGACAGCGACTGAAAAAGTCAGTGTCTTTATTTACTGGGAATTTTTTTAAAAAAGCATATGCTAAATATGAAATGGGTACAATAATCAAAATTTTGTATTCCCAAAACACAATTTTTAATCTAGCAAGCTTGACTTCATGGGCCACAGCATAAATTGGGGCATCAAGCATGTTTTGGGAACAAGATGTAAAACTTTGTATAGTATACAATCCAGTGGTGGGATTCAATTTTTTTAACTACCTGTTTTGTGGGCGTGGCTTGGTGGATGTGGCAGGGGAAGGATGCTGTAAAATCCCAATTCCCTCCCCACCCCACCAGCCTGCTTTCCAGCTCCATTCTCCTGTGCAGAGCAACCAAAGAAGACCCGGCCAATCAGCTGGGACTCAGAAGGCAGAGAATAGATGGGGGCAGAACCATTCAGAGGTGATATTTGCTGGTTCTCTGAACTACTCAAAATGTCCACTACTGGTTCTCCAGAACTGGTCAGAACCTGCTGAATTCCACCTCTGATACAGCCAGATTGTTTGGTAGTTCATCGTCTTTCTTAGCTGGAAAAGGCAGCTTATATGAAATTTGTTTTTAATTAATTAATTTTTCACATTGCTTGCATTTTAAATGTTACATACTGTTTTTATATTTTATTTATATACTGCCCTGAGTCTCTCTGTGAGGGAGTTGGACTATTTTAAAATTTTACTAAATAAACAAACAGACAAGTAAGTACTGGTAGGTAAATAAGTCAATACTAATACCATTCTATAAAACCTTAGTAAGACCACACCTGGAGTACTGCATCCAGTTTTGTTCACCACATTACAAAAAAGATGTCAAGACTCGAGAAAGAGTACAGAGAAGAGCAACCAGGATGATTAGGGGACTGGAGGCTAAAACATACAACAAACAGTTGCAGGAACTGGGCTTGGCTAGTCTAGGACCAGGGGAGACATGATAACAGTCTTCCAATATTTGAAAGGGCTGCCACAGGGAGGAAGGGGTCAAGCTATTTTCCAAGACAAGGAATAATGGATGGAAACTGAACAAGGAGAGATTCAGCCTGGAAATAAGGAGAAACTTTCTGACAGTGAGAACAATTAACCAATGGAACAGAAGTTGCCTTTGGAAGTTGTGGGATCGTCATCACTTGTGACTTTCAAGACGAGATTGGACTGCCATTTGTCAGAAATGGTGTGGGGTCTCCCGCTTGAGTGGGGGGTTGGACTAGATCCCTTCCAACTCTGACTATCTGTTAAATCTGTTAAGTAAGTAAGTAAGTAAGTAAGTAAGTAAGTAAGTAAGTCAGTGAAACTAGTATTCAGGCTTTTCCTCTGAGTACTTTGCTAGCATTTCCTTTTTTCTCTACTGTCCAAATCCATTTGAAATCCTCAAACATTACTCTCAACAGCAATTTGTCTCTCCCTATGACAGGAGGAATGAAATTTCATTTGAATTTATTGCTGAGTTTGCATCCAGGATTCTCTCGTTTATTGTTCCATGTATTTCCAGGCATAGCACTGAAAGGTTTTTTTTTTGCACAGGGAGAACAGGTTAATTTGCCTGAAATACACTGTAGATGAAGCAACAAGGTCTGGCTGCAATTGTTTTCAGGGACATTACAACTTGGGGAGCAACAACCCATTTCCAGCAGTTGCAAAGCAAGTAACATTTACTCACAAGGAGAGCTTCACACAGCTGGAAGATGGATGATTTGTGCTGAAGGCTTTAAGTACAAGTCGTGTACATGCAAAAAAATCTGCTCAGTCATATGCAATATTGATTTGGCCATTTGCATAGGAACCTAGAAATCTGGCTTACTCTAGCTGCTCATTTATTTATTCCCTATGATTTTCATACTGCATCAAACCCAAACCCTGGGTGGCTCATTCCGGTGTTTCCTCAAACAACATTATAGATCAAAGGTAAAAAAAAAAATAAAGAATATAATTGAATGCAATTATTCAACACTTCAACACTTCCTTCAACACTTCCTTGTAAACAATGGGACAACATATAACTTCCCAGTGGAAGTTAGAGCAACCCCTTTCAAAGGTCGCCTTGCCAAAGCTTCTAAAAACTGAACTCTTCAGGATCATTATTATTATTATTTTATTGCTTTATGGTTTTGATTTTATGGAGGGGGGATTGTGTCTTTCTTTCTAATTTCAACACTGTAAGGTATGGTTTAATTTATTTTTCTTTATTGTGAACTGTTCCTTTTATTTTACTGAATGAGCCAGCAGCATACCCAAGTGATTAAATGAATAATAACCAGGGGCAGGATTCTACTGCTCTTTCCTATACTTTATTTCGTTGTTTTGGAACACAACTGATTCACGCGGCAGAGTGGTTTTGCCATGCCTCAGCTGTTTTACTCATCGGGGCTTCAGTAGAAGGTAAGTATTATAGCTAAATATTGTTGTTGTTTTTTAAATGGCACATGTTTGATCACCAAACTGGTTATTATTACACCAATTGAATTGCATCACTGATAATAACCCTAACCTAGTATGTAAAACATGGTCTTCCAAGACTTGCAGAAGAAAAGAGAATAATTGTAGCTCCGGATTGAACAGTTGCACTGCACTGATGATGTTACCTAGTTTGATAATGAGATATCTGCAAGAAAGCCACTGAGTTATTAATTGGATAGAAAGGTTCTCACCTGACAGCAAGTAGGCATTGTACCTGTTGTATCTTCCAAGTGATCTTCAAAGGTATCCAATGTAGAGCAAATCCAAGCATTCAATTCCATCAGGTTGGTTGACTGCACTCTTTTGTGATTTGTGGTATGTGGTTTCTTCAATCCAACATGGAAAGTATTATGGATTAAGTTGAAAACTCTACCCCTAAACTTACTCTCTTTCTCAATTCATAACACTCGGTGTTCTAAGTGTTCTGCTTCTAGGAACTGAGGACATGTGGGTAGGAAAGATGGTATCCATTGGAAAAGTATACCCTGTGGACATTTCCCTTGATGACTGCCATTATTTACGCTTACTTTAACTTTAAAGATGAGATAAAACACTAGGATCCTGTAAAGCTACTCATCAACTTTGAATGTCATTTTAACTATGGAAATCATAGACATTCTGTAGGTATGGAAAGAAAGAGAGAGAGAGAGAGAGAGAGAGAGAGAGAGAGAGAGAGAGAGAGAAATAAATAAAGAAAGAAAGAAAGAAATAAATAAATAAATAAATAAAGAAAGAAAGAAAGAAAGAAAGAAACAAAGAAAGAAGGAAGGAAGGAAGGAAGGAAAATAAGTAAGTTTCAGAAAATTAAGATGGGGAACAGGTCGATATAACCCAGCAAAAGCAATCTGAGGGTCAGAAGGGTATAAAAATCAACCAAAAATGGTTTACTATCTGGAAAAGATGAGTTTTGTAGCTCATGACAGCCATTTTCCTATGAATTATAAAAATTTCCATTTCAATGTATCTGGAAGTTTCAAAGTTCAGGAAGGGTGGCTTGGGGAAATAGCCATAGTTAAACATGGAGATGCTGTGAAAATAACTGCATCTATTTTTAATATGCTTAGATTAATTTAAAATTAATTCTACTGCAAAGTATCCACTGTTATATGTTGAGATGGATTTGATGAATAGCATCATTGGTTTGTATGTATTGGTTTGGATACCCACAGCAGAAATATGGTGGTGCCTCTTTCTCTTGTTTGTGGGCTAAGAAGAAGCAGAATGGGATAACTTGCCACAGTCAACTTGCCATAGCCAACACACCGTGGCCAACTCACCACTGCCAATTCACCACTGCCAACTCAACACAACCAATTCACCATAGCCAACTCACCAACAACGATTCACTGCGGGACAATTGAACAATTTAATTATTTAAAATTTTTTAAAAAATATTTTAACTTTTGGCATTCACATTTCATTCTATCCCTCCTTTTGCATTCTTTCTTTAATGATTCAATTTCACCATTTCTCCGATATGAGTGTAATTCTCATCCTGCAGTGAGTTTGCCCTTGGCAAGTTGGCAATGGCAATTTGGCCATTGCAAGTTGTTATAGATATCTTCTTAGCTACCATTGAAAATGGAATATGAAACATTTATTCCAGAAGGATGAGCCCAACAGAGAAAGAGCCTTTTGGGTGGATGGTGGGGAAGAGAATTAAAACATCCAGGGGAAGTAATAAATGAGAAGTTGTTTATCTGTTTGCTCAGTGGCCTGATTAATATATGTTAAAGGAAAACCTCTGTTAATGGTGCTGATCCATCCATTTATATGTACGAAACCTTGATCAAGTTTGGTTAAAAGCCTCTGGGGAATATCTCGCTTATAAATTCTGACCTGTGATTTTCAAGTAATAAAGCTCCCAGGCTAAGTGCTAATAATATTGCTTCATACTGTAAATCATAGTTCATCTTGCACGGGTACCTATTCTTAGATCAGAGATATCAGCCAGAGTAAAGATGATGGCTCCAGGTTGAGATAGGTTCAGAGATTAATTGAAGATTATAGCTCATAGGCAGATTCATAGAGAACTGTTTTTGAAGCCACGGACTCAGCTGAATTCCACTTTCCTTTTTTTTTTAACCTTGCCTGATGGAATAGTTTCAGTGAATTTGTAATGGAGATCCTCATCCTTTTTTTACTTTTCTTTTCTGTTGATGACTTTATTACTGGAGAATGACATAAAAAGTCTATTGCCTCTTTCAGTTACATGCCTCACATGAAATAAAAACATTAAATCTCTCTCCTCTCCCCCATCTGTCATCTATATCTATCTTTCTATTATCCACCTATCATATATCTATCATCCATACCTAAAGGCCCTGTCACACTGCCCAACGGATGCAAAACGTTAGTAAAAAGGACACAACGGATGAGAAAAATGTTCCATCCATTGTTATCCACTCTCAGAAGGGGCAAAAATTTGCATAACCAGAGCGAATAACACGGAAAGGAACGGATGCGGGGAGGACGCAGGGCGGATGGAAAGCGGATGTAGAACGGAAGCCCAGCGGATGGGAGCGGATGGCACATCCGCTAGGCTTCTGGGGGACCTCAGCAAAGCGGACGCGGAACGGATACAACGGATGCACAGCGGACGCCGAGCGGATGAAGCGGATGCAGAGCGGAAGCCTAGCGGATGCACAGCGGAAACCTAATGGATGCCTAGCGTTAATTGCGCATGCGGGGAGGATGCATTGCGTAAGCCCCGTGGATATAAAGGAAGCAGCTCGGAAGCAGGTCACCATTCAGAGGAAAGACCTGCTGCCGGACGGATTGACAGCCTTGTCTGCCCTGCCTGAATGCCTGCCTGCAAGCTTTGCTGCCACCCTTGCTGCAAGCCTTGGTTCATGTCTGCCTGCCAGCCTTGGTGCCTGCCTCCCTGCCAGCCTTCCTGCCAGCCTTGGTGCCAGCCTTCCTACCAGCCTTGGTGCCTGCCTGTCTGCCAGCCTGCCTGCCAGCCTTCCTGCCAGTCTTGGTTCCTGCCAGCCTCCCTGCCAGCCAGCAACCCCACAACCATGCGGAAGCACAGCAAGCCTCAGCCATCTGCTGCCAGCCCTTGCAAGAGGGACAGGGCTACCATCCCGCCCCCTGGCCCTCATTCTGGTTCTGCTGGGGCTTCTGCAGCTCGGGCTCGCTCTTCTGGGGCTGGCGCTTCTGCTGCTTCTGCTTCTGGAGGAGCTGATGACAAGCACTCCAGCACCAGCCACCTCCACAGCACCTGGACCCTTCACCCCTGAGACTGAGCAACCAAGAGGAGTGCCAGAGGCTCATTTTTGTTTTATAGCTTGTTGTTGATAAAGTCTATTTTTGATTCACACACTTGCTTCATTTCTTTTTTTTAATAAAGTCTTGGTGGAAACTTTTAGAAATAGTTTAAGCCTTTGCATGCTTGTGGGATGGTTTAAGATAGCAGTGGGATGGGTTAAGATAGCAGTGGGATGGGTTGAGATAGCAGTGGGATGGGTTGAGATAGCAGTGGGATGGGCAGGGATACCTTTGGGATGGGTAATAGCTCTGGGATAGATAAACCTCCAGTGCAAGCATATTGGGACTGGATGGTCCACCCTCCCAGGTGCCACACCTATGGCCCTTTATTATCAATAACAATGTAATCAATCATCCACACATGTCAGCATAAACACAACTCTTTATTAAATGCCCTGTTCATTGTAGGACCACCCAACATACATAGCCCAATCTCATCCTTGCGATGAGACAGGCTGAAGGAAGCATCCATTAATCATCTATCATCCTGTCTTGCCACTCCACTGCTCCAGCTGGGGAGTTGCACCAGTGTTTCAGGAGGTTGCGCTGCTTCTTCCCTTCATGTGAGGCTCTGTTGGGGCCTTGCACATCCTCAGTGTCTATCAGGTTTCGCCCTTGCCTCCATTCCCCAGGCTTCATGTCCCCATTGCCTTGTTGGAGGTCCACGAGCCTGTTCTACAAGACTGGGTTGCAGGTGCGCATGAGATTGTGCAGGATGCAGCAAGCTTCCATGATCCTCCTCACAGTCTCTGGGCAATGCTGCATGGTGGTGAGAAGTACCTGGAACCTGTTGGCCAGGATGCCAAAGGCGTTCTCCTTGCCCTGGACAGCCTGTAGTTGAAGATCCTCTCTTCACGGGTGAGGCATCTGGAGGTGTAGGGCTTCATGAGGTAGGTTGTAAGGGAGAAGGCGTCATCCCCCACGATGAAGTAGGGCACATCTTGCGTGTCGTTGGGCAGGGGTTCTGGATCTGGGAAGCCCATGATGAGGTTGCGTTCCAGCCCCTCCTTGAGGTGACTGGCGTTGTATACCTGGGCATCTGAAGATGAGGCATCGATGTACATGAACTTGTAGTCAGCATCGACCATGGCGAAGAGGATGATGCTGAAGAAGCCCTTGTCGTTGTGATAAGAGGACCCTGAGTTGGCTGGCACTTTGCAGGCCACGTGCTTGCCATCTATGGCTCCAACGGTGTGGGGGAAGTTCCACCTATGATACCACTGCTCTGCAACTTTATTCCATCCTTCTTCAGTGGAGGGGCACTGGAGGAGCTCCTCCTTGTATTCTTCAATGATGGCCTGCACCACTTCTCTGACCACAATGCTGATGGTGTTGTGTGGCACCCTCCAGCCATACTGCATGCTCCTGTATGTGGTCCCTGAGGCCAGGTGGCGCAGAGTGAGTGCCACCTGGAGCCCAGGTTCCAGGCTGGGCCGGAAGTTGGTGTTTGCCTTGGTCAACCTGGGTGTCAGCCGCTGCACAACTTCATCAAACATGGCTGGAGGCATCCTCATGAAGTTCTGGAATGCCCGAGTGTCTTCGTTCCTGAGCTCCACCATCAGCTTGTTGTACAGTCCATCCTCTGCTCTTCTGGTGAACCATCTTCGTACCCAGATGCTTCTTGGCCGCCTCTTTTTCTTCCCGTAGTAGAGTTCACAGAGCCTGTAGATGGCTTCGCACTGTTGCAGAAGGATGGTGGCTGCCAAAAGGACTTTGTTACGATCCACGGTGGACATGACTGGATGCTGTGGAAGAGGAAGAGGCAGATGAAGGCTGCAGAGGTCCACACCACAGGGCTGCTGTTCTGAAAGTGAGATCCAGATGAGTTGCTCCCCCTTTTTATAGGCAGTATAGGTTTTCCCCTAGGTGTCCTTTTGCATCCTCTAGGCATCCTCTAGACATCCTTAATATCTGAGATAGGTCCCCTCTGCGAACGTTTTTTCTGTTTTACATGCTTTGTTTCCGTTCTGAATCCGCTAGGCATCCGTTCTGTATCCGTTCCGTGTCCGTTCCGCTTCCTCCCTGCGTCTGTTTACCACTGGAGCAGATGGAGTTGCGCGGATGCGTAGCGGATATAGCGGATGCGTAACGGATGTGTAACAGATGCCTAGCGGATGCCTAGTGGATGCAGAACGGACGAATTGGATACATTTTCCACTCAAAAGTTTTGAGCAGCTCAAAACTTTCTGAGCGATTGAAATGTCAATAAACGGATGCTGGACGGACAGAGAGGAAGCAAAACGTATGCAGTGAGTACAGAACGAATGCATCGCGTTAATCAACAGATGGCAAGTGTTTCTCTCCATTTTACATCCTCTTTCCATCCGTTGGTGCAATGTGACAAGGGCTTAACTTTCTATCTATTTTTATCTTTCATCTAGCTATATCTGTGTATATCTATCTATATCATCTATATATATCTATATAGATATCTATATCCGTATATATCTATCTATAGATCTATCTATCTATATCATCTATCTATATCTATTTACCTCAGTAAATTTCAGGTGGCTGAAGAAATCAAATAAATAAACAAAAATAGATAAAAATTCCAACTATAAAATTAGCACTAAAAATCAAATAAATATAAAACAATAGAGGGATCTACTTCAACCAGCATATCAGGAAAAGTTGCCCAGCTCTTCCTTAAATCATAAACTAAAGGAGACTTTTTCCCCCAAAAAGGATTTGTTAAAACTTACTTTTTCTTCTGTGATTTCAGCAGAATTTTAAGAAAACTCTGACAAGAAAAGGGGATGCATTGACATGAGAAATGGCCTGGCTACAAGAATGTGCTATAAGACCTGGTGTATTTTTCCAGTGGAAGAAACTGCAAATGAACAATTAATTGAAAGAATTGCTTAGCTAAGGTGGGATAGCAATAAATAAATATAGGTCTGTGTTATTTCAATATATGCTTCCCTTCTGCAAATAATAATACAAATTAAAAATATTTGTGGTCCACCTATTTCCTCTCAAAGCTCTTTTACTTTTTCATGTAGTGATACAGATTCTGTTCAATAAGATTGACAGCTTTATTTGCTTTTTATTGTCTGCTGTGGAAACAGCATAAGTTTGGGTCTAAATTAATCCTTATTGCATTTTAAATTTCATAAGATTCCTTGACAGAGTATGCTACCTCAGACTTAGCTGTGTTGGCTATAATCAATTTATTATTCATAAATTCTTTGTTTTGACAGCAGCAGGTTGAATTCAATTACTGCCAAAAAAGCCGATTTATACTTGGCTACATTAGTAGGAAATAAGCTGTTCTGCGATGCAGACTGCCTTAGCACATGGTACAGTCTCTTTGATAATTATTTATACATATGTCCAGAGAACAAAAACAATAACAAAAATGTGCTAGGGACTCTTTTGTTTCTCTATACTGTTCATAGAAGAAAGAGAGGAAATTAAACAGGAAATTGTAAGGGGAATTTTTACCATAATCAATTGCTGCAGAGATCGGGATATGATTTGGTGGAATGAAATGTACATCTACATTTCTGAGATTCTCAAAGTCAAACTAGCCGCTGGTCATAAGTACACATTGGTGGTGCACACCCCCACAATGTGGCCAACAAAGTTTCCCTATTTACGTTGACCTGTATTTTGGTAGTAACTATAATCAATATTAATCAGAATAGAGGTGGAAGGGACCTTTGAGACCTTTGGGGGGGTCACACATGCATGCACAGGTGCATGGTGTGGGGGGATCACGCACACATGCACAGAGATGCACAGTGCATGGGGTGACCTCATGCGCATGAGGAGATGCATTCATTCTTTCTTGTAGCAACCTCTCAAATACTGGAATACTGCTATATTATCCCCCTAGTTCTTCTTTTCTAATTTAGAAGGAGAAAAATACTCTGTACTAAGTAAATTTAGTACAGAGCAAGTACTACTTTAGTACAATAAACTTTCTGGACTTATTATAGTGAACAGTGATTTTACTTCAAGCAAAAAAATAAATTGGAAAGCTATTTTAGTATCACCTTAATTAATTAACTCTGAATAACCACAATTCAAACCACAGGATGAATGAGAATATACTTGCCACATCACTAGAGACATCAGCAGTAGTCAAAAAAGTCAAGAGTCAATAGTCCAACAACTTGTGAGAACATTAACACAATTTTGCAAGTCTGAAACATCCTCCCACACACATCATTGATTTGTATAGCTCAAGAAACTAGGGATGGTCCTTGTGATATATTTGACATGATCTCAGTCAGGCTAATTCAAAGATCTCAGGGGCTGCCACAAAGAAGAAGGAGTCAAACTATTCTCCAAAGTACCTGAGGGCAGGACAAGAAGCAACGGGTGGAAACTAATCAAGGAGAGAAGTTACCTAGAACTGAGGAGAAATCTCTTGACAGTTGGAACAATTAATCAGTGGAATGACTTGCTTCCAGAAGTTGTAAATGCTCCAACACTGCAAGTTTTAAAGAAGAGATTGGATAACCATTTTTCTGAAATGATATACGGTTTCCTGCCTAAGCAGAGGGTTGGACTAGAAAACCTCCAAGTCCCTTCCAACTCTGTTATTCTATTCTGATTCTATTATTATTCTTATTCTAATTCATTTCTGTTCTAATTCTATTCTAATTATGTTCTATTCCAATTCTATTCTATTCTAATTCTATTCTGTTCTATTCTATTCTGTTTCTGTTTCTATTTCTAATTCTAATTCTAATTCTAATTCTAATTCTAATTCTAATTCTAATTCTAATTCTAATTCTAATTCTAATTCTAATTCTAATTGTGCTGTTGTTAGTTGGGAAGTCATGTCCTAACCAATGCAACCCATGGACAATGTTCCTCCAGGTCTCCTCTACCATCCTCCAGAGTCCATTTAAGCTCCCTATCCTATCCTATCCTATCCTATCCTATCCTATCCTATCCTAATTTTGCAGGCTAATCTGCTTCTTATCCAACTGTCTTCCTGGCTACAGTCTTCCCTCTTTCTTCCAAGATCATTCTTTTAACCATTACAGGGTCTCACCCTTGGTGCTGAACTGACATCCAGCATTCGGAGTTCAGACCTTTTATCTTGAAAGCCCAAGCAAAGTCCTCTCTGGCCCAATGGTATTTTGATCTGGGTCACAACAAAGAAAGAATCAAAGTCCTTTACATCAAGGGCTCAGAAAGAAATTAGATCTGTCTCTACAAGTTGCCTACTCAGCAAAAGAGATTACAGGGCACTAGAGCCTTGGAATACAATATATGCATTTTCAGATAGCTCTCAATTTAATGACCACAATGGAACCCAAATTTTCTCTTGCTAAATGAGTCGTATCATGTTTTATGACCTTCCTTGCAATGGTTACTAAGGTGAATCCCTGCAGTTATTAAGTTAGTAACACGGTTGTTAAGTGAATCTAGCTTTCCCGATTGACTTTGCTTGTCAGAGGGTCACAAAAGAGGATCAAATGACCCCAGGACGTTGCAATCTTGCAACACTGCAAGGAAATATTGAGTCAAAATAAAAACTGGCTGCAAGAGATTACCAAACACCAAATTGAACTCGAACCGAAATTATTTCTGCTAGAAATAATTACAGGCCAATATACTAAAAAGACTAAGTATATTTTATTGCATATTTTGACAGCAGCCAGAATTACTTTTGCACAATTATGGAAAGGAGCTAATATCCCCTCAGAAGATTTAGTTATGCAAAAAATATTGGATTGCACCGAAATGGACAAGCTCACATTGGAAATGAAAGACAGAGGATTCCAAATATTATTTAATATGGGATAAATGTATGAATGATTTAAAAACACATATAAAGATTAGGAAGAAGGATTATAGTAAATGAAGCAAGAGTAGTAATGTAGGTATGTGTATAATAATATATATAAAAAAATGTATTTGTCAATGCTAAAATGTTGTTATAAATATAAGTGAGATTTGTATTTTTAAAATCTGCAATAAAACATTTTTAAAAAGAATAAATATATAAATATTTTTATACATAAAATTGTATAAATATTTAAATTTATATATGTATAAAATATATAAATAAATAAATAAAGAATAATATAGTTGAATAATATTTGTGAGAGTATTGAGGGGAAATAGAATATTCTAAAATAAACAGGGTAAGCCGATTGATAAATATTATAATTACAACAAGATTATACATGGTTACATCATTGGAATCAAACGTCTTTTGAAATCCCGGATCAAGTTCTGTGTGGAATATGTAATTATTTGGGAATGTACAATTAAGGTTTCCTTTCTCAAGGACTTATTTATAAGCCATTAAGAAAGAAAAAAAGAACATCTTCCCCATTACTATCTGATGATACTCAAGTCAACCTTTTTAGAGTCTGTTTTGTTGATTATTTCTTTTCTCTCGAGTGACAGAAATAAAACCCGCAATCAATAGTAGAGAGGCACCCACAGTGGAAAATGTAAACTATCACAAGTTTGTGAGTGTGTCTTGAAAACAGGTGTAAAGATAAAAAGCCTCAGAAGCAAACAGAAGCTACACTGAAATGTTTTTGAATGAGGATTTGCAAGGGTTATTTATTCATACCCTTGGAACAGGTGCTAAACTGTATACAGAGAATAACTGAGAACAATATTTTGCGCAATTATCTGTGGATTTCTCAGGGATGAATATCTCCTAAAGTCTATCACACAGCCCTGGTATTGATTGAAGGTGTGCTTCTTCCTCTTCATTGTTTGATCAAGGAGCTTTTCACAGCAACAGACAACATCACAATTAAATCTCTTTTTATCCAGGCTCTTGCTGCTTTCTAAGTTCATTGTTTATGTAATTATTAGGAGTATGTACAGCTTGCCCTCCCTTTATTTCTGCTGAATATTTTTCCTGGATTTTCCTCCACACTTAAATCTCATAGCTGGGATACAGTTTGTATACAACAGTGTGTGGTTTTTCATTACATGTCCTGAAACCATTTTACAAAATCAGACTGAAAAAAGGACCGATTTTGTTATCATTATTAACTAATTTAAAGCTTCATTTAATCTCACTCTTCCATCAAAAGTTTCCCAGAGCAGTTTGTAGAATGTCAATAACAATCTGAAAAGCATAACCTGCGTTAAAAAAGAGAGAGAGAAAAAAAAAAGAGGAAAAATTATTGATTTATTACTTATTTTATTATGTTGTAAGCCACCCCGAGTCACTTGATACTGAGATGGGCAGCATATAAATGCAATATACTGTACACACATACACACACACACACACACACTCACAAACACAAACACATACAGATAGATAGATAGATAGATAGATAGATAGATAGATAGATAGATAGATAGATAGA
>BLBF01000049.1:6096382-6132432 GCA_015471245.1 Laticauda colubrina
AGATAGATAGATAGATAGATAGATAGATAGATAGATAGATAGATAGAATAAACACAGCATGAATAAACAAGATGATACCACCCACCTACCAGCCATTTGGAAACCCGCCCTCATTAACAAATGAGTACATAACATGAAGAATGACACCAGACCACACCCACGAGGGCCACACAAGATGCTACCACCACACTTCCATGTAGAAAGCAGACTCACACCCACACAGATGATGAGACACGACCATGGACCAGAAGCCGTACCGCAGCTGCATCACTACCTGCTTCAAACCCCTCCGACCCATACATGAAGCGAACTGATGCCCACCATGAAGATGTGGCACAACCACGAACATGAAGCCAAACAACAGGATCACAGCTCACCAGCTCAAATCCCCTGGCAACTAAGACTAACCTGAGCACAACCAAGCCCCCACCGGGGGGGAAGAATAAGAAAGGGAAAAGAAAGTTCCCTAAGATATGTAAGGAAATGATGAAATAATTAAATTTGGTGGATTTATGGAGAAGACTATATCTTGAAAAAAAACAATTTACATTTTATTCCAATCCACATCAAATATGGACACGAATTGATATGGCATGGATGAACGGGGAAATAGCAAATGAGATAAAAGAAATTGAGATGTTTCCGAATGAATGGGCAGACCATAACCCAATTCAGATAATATGGAAAGGCAGGAAGAAACTAAAGAAAAGATGGACATTAAATACCCAATTATTAAGAGAAAAATGATATATTGATAAACTTAAAGAGGAATTAAATTATTTTTTTAAAGAAAATGACAATGGAGTACTATAAACCAAAATATTTGGGATACAATGAAGGCAGTAATAAGAGGTATAACAATTTCTTACAATGCCAAGAGGAATAAAGAAAAATATGGCCAACAAAATAAACTGCAACAACAAATTAAGGAATTAGAAATGCAATTACAGAAGACCCCAAAGAACTCAACATTGCAAAATCAGATAATAATAGCTAAACACAAATTGAATTTAATTGAGCAAGAGAAAATGATTATAAATTTGAATATGACCAAACAAACCTACTTTGAGAATGCTAATAAGCTAGGAAGATGGTTATCTTACAAACTAAAAAGAAAGAAAGAAAAGAGACTGATATACCAATTAATAGACGGGAATGGCGACATACAACAAAAGATAGAACAAAAAAAAAGAAATTGTACATAAATACTCTGACGAGTTATACAAAAAGGAAGAAATAAATGAGGACAAAATAAGAAAATACTTAGATGAAATTAAAGATAAAGAAATTGAGGAAGAAATGATAGAATTACTTAACAAAGATATATCTTGGTCTGAACTGAAATCGGCAATAGAGAACCAAAAAAATAATAAAGCCCCAGGCCCAGATGGGATTCCGGGAGAGCTATATAAAGCAATTGCAGAACAAATTGGACCTTTTATGATGGAAATTTTCAATGATGTATTATTGGCGGCCAAGATGCCAGATTCATGGAGGGGAGCACTGATTTCTCTGATCCCAAAGGAGGAATCTGATTCTAGATATATCAATAATTAGAGACCAATTTCATTATTAAACACCGACTATAAAATATTTACCTCCATTATAGCTAATAGACTAAAAAGAATTTTAAATTTATATATACATGAAGATCAAAATGGATTTCTCCCAACCAGACAGATTAGCAATCATTCAAGAACAGATATTTTAGAATTTTACAAAGCCCAGCCCAAGAAACAAATCTCACTCATGTTCTTAGATGCTGAAAAGGCCTTTGATAATTTAAATTGGCAATTTTTAATTCAAAAAATATATAATATGAAATTAGGCACTAAATTTGAAAATATTATAACAACTATTTACGATACACAACAGGCCAATATTATAGTAAATGGGGAATATACTCGCCCAATAAAAATAGAAAAGGGAGTTAGACAAGGTTGCCCGATCTCCCCCCTGCTCTTCATATTCTCATTGGAAACATTATTAATACGAATTAGACAGAATTCAGAGATAAAAGGATTAAAGGTTAAAACAGAAGAATACAAGTTGCAAACATTCGTTGACGATATGGTTTTCTTTATTGAGGAACCAATGGAAAGAGGACAAAAATTGATTAATGAATTAGAACAATTCGGAGCGGTAGCAGGATTCAAAATTAATAGGAAGAAAACAAAATTAATGACTAAAAATTTAACAAAAAACAGAAAAAAGAATTAGAAGTTATGGGAATACAAGTGACAAAGAAAGTAAAATATTTAGGAATATGGTTGACAGCACATTGCAAGGCACTTAAAGAAAATAATTATGATAAGTTGTTACTATAAGTAAAGAAAGATTTAGAATTATGGGGTAGACTGCAACTCTCTGTGTAGGATTGCTGGGTAGGATTGCTACCATTAAAATGAATATTCTCCCAAAATTTTTATATTTATTTCAAATGATTCCAATTAAATTACACAAAAATTTTTTTTGAAGAACTTAATAAAATAACCACTAAATTTGTTTGGCAAGGGAAAAAACCCAGAATAAATTTAAAAGCAATGCAGGATATGAGGAGCAGGGGAGGGTTGGCACTTCCAAATTGGGAATTATGTTATATTGCTGCCACTCTAGTATGGTTAAATGATTGGGTGAACTTAAAAAAATAAGATAATTTTATTTTTAGAAGGCCACAATTTACAAAGGGGGTGGCACGCCTTTTTATGGAACGTAGGGAAAGTTGACCAGAAATATTTCTATCGACACTTAATTAGAGACTCATTATTAATTAATTGGAAAAAATATGCAAAAAACACTACTTAAAGTAACGATCTGGTTATCAACAATGGAGGCAATGATCCACCCAAACAATTTGGATATTTCTAAAATGATCAAATACAAAGATTTATTGGACATACAAGGAAATTTGAAACAAGAACTTCAAGAGCAGGGATTTAAAATAGATCAATGGGTATACCTACAAATTCATAGTAGATATAAACAAGATAGAAAGGAATTTGGAATTAATAATAAACCCCAACGATTAGACAAAATTTTATTAGGACCAGGCAAAAAAAATATAACTAAATTTTATAATTGTTTATTAGAAGTAGAATTAGAAGAAGAAACAATAAAAGGGAATATGATAGCCTGGAGTAGGAATGTAGGATGTAATATCACTTTAACAGAATGGGAAATAGTCTGGGGAAGAAATAATAAGATTACAAAATCAGCAGCATATAAAGAAAATGCATATAAAATGTTTTATAGATGGCACCTTTCCTCTTTGAGATTGGCGAAAATGTGTCCCAAAATGAGTCCAAAATGTTGGAAATGTAAAAAAAAGAGGGAACCTTTTTTCACATGTGGTGGTCCTCTATAGAAGGCCAAAAATACTGGAAGAAAATTAGAAATTGGCTGGAAGATATAACAAAAGAACAGCTCGAATACAAACCAGAGTCCTTTCTGCTAGGGATTTTTGATAAACAAATATTAAAAAAACAAAAATACAAAACAATACACATACTAACAATGGCCAGATTGGCCTTCACTCAATGTTGGAAGCACCCTCATATACCTACAGAGGAGATGATCATCCAAAAAATTTCAAATTGCGCAGAAATGGACAGATTAACTTTAGCTTTAAAAAACAAAGATAATTCAATATATTATAATAGCTGGAAATATTGGTATAAATGGTTAGAACAAAGATAGACTTTATATCATAAGATAGTATAAATTTATATGAGTGATGTACAATTTTTTGTATAGACAAGGTGTGCAGATATGGCATAATTAAGAGAAGAAAAGATCTTACAAACTGTCAAAAATAAGAATGTTTTTAAATTTTCTGTTTCCTTCTCCCTATCCCTTTTTACTTTTCTTTCTACTCTTTCATGTATGTATGTGTTGTCGAGTTGTTGGGTTTTTTTAGTTGTAAAATTAATAAAATTTGTTGTTTTTTTAAAAAAGACGAACCTGAGCACAACCAAGCCCCCACCAGAACAGAACACACCTCCAGCCAATCAGAACACAGCCAACCCCCCAACCAGTCAGAACACAGCCAAACCCCCAGCCAATCAGAACACATCCCCACCCAATCAGAACACAGCCAACTCCCCAACCAATCAAGTCACGCCCCCACTAGCAGTTAAAAGGAAGTTAAAAGCAGTTAAAAATAGCTGTAAGTTCACATTACTCCGAGAAGCACGAAGCCGAAGAAACAAGCCTGAAGATGATGAATGAGACTTCATTGAAACATCACCTAGATACTTCCAATTTTACGTGGGAGAAAACCCGAATAACCAAAGATCCACATACAAATATCCGTGAAAACCTCAGAAAACAAATACACACACACACATACATATATATGCATACATATACACATACAGTCACACACATATATAAATATAAATATAAAATGATATGATATGATATGCTGCCCATCTCAGTATCAAGTGACAGGGTAGCTTACAATATTTATATATATAAAAATTTATGTGACTAAATGAAACAATTGTTAAGTGAGTTTTGCCCCATTTTGTGAACTTTCTTGCCATAGTTGTTAAGTGAACTGCTGCAGTTCTTAAACGAATAACATGGTTGTTAAGTGAACCTTTACTTGTCAAAGAGGATCAGATGACCTTGTTTCACTGCTGCCATCAAAAATATGAACCGGTTGCCAAGCATCCAAATTTTGAGCACATGACCGGGGGGGGAGGGGGGGAAGCTATAACAGTTTTAAGTGTGAAAAATAGTCATGTTACTTTTTTCATTGCTGTGGTAACTTTGAATGGTCACTAAACAGATGGTTGTAAGCCGAGGACCACCTGGTAGTTTCTACATAATGGAGAGTTGGTTAACTTTTAGAAAGAAGAAGAGACTGATTTTTAGCAATTCATTTTTTAGCAATGTTGAAATGGCCTTGCTTCCATATTCTGCTCTTTTCAGGCACACAGTTCCTAAGTGCTAAAATTATATAGCTTGAAAAATCCTTACAAATCTGCCAGTTTTTTGTTTTTTTTTAATACCTCTGAACACCCATGAATATGATTTCTTCCTTGGGAACAGAAAATTGCAGATAATCAAGATATTCTTCCTCTCCCAATGTGTTCTTTTTTACTGGCAGGGAAGAAGGGGACTAAAACTATACCAATATTGAATACAAAGGACTTGTAATTTATCCAGTGGATTTAACCTGGGATGCTGATTGATGATAGATTCAGGCAGGAAAAAAAGCAACTCCAGGATATACTTGAGGAACTTATGAACTAGGCTTTCACCGGATGTAAGGATGGTTGCTACGGTAGTGCAATGGTTAGAATATAGTACTGCAGGCTACTTCTGCTGCCTGCTAGCTGCCTGCAGTTTGGCAGTTCAAATCTCACCAGGCTCAAGGTTGACTGAGCCTTCCATCCTTCCGAGGTGGGTAAAACAAGGACCCAGATTGTTGGGGACAAGATGCTGACTCTGTAAACCGCTTAGAAAGGGATGTAAAGCACTGTCTAAGTGCCATCACTATCTATACAAGTAATCCTTGACTTACAGTCACAATTAAACCCAAAATTTGTGTGGTGAAGTGAAACATTGGTGAAGTGAGTTTTGCTCCATTTTATGACCTTTCTTAGCCACAGTTGTTAAGTGAATCAGGTTTCCCCATTGACTCTGTAAAAGCTGTTCACATGACCCCAAGACACTGCATCCATCATAAATATGAACCAGTTGCCAAGCACCTGAATTTTGAACATGAACAGTCATATGTGTGAAAAATGGTGATAAGTCACTTTTTTCAGTGCTGTTGTAACTTTGAATGTTCACTGTGTTGTAAGTCAAGGCCTACTGATAGCTTTCAGATAAATGTGAGGCACCGTGTTCTGTCATGACTCCCTAAGAGGTGAAATTCCCCTTTGTATCGGAGTTTAGAGACAAACAAGAGTAATTAGGATACATTTCTTTGATGGTAGTTTAGAGTTAGAGCACAACTGTAAATCTTCACCTCACAGTGAGATGGGCAGCAAATAAAGAAACAAGCAAACAAAATAAACAAATAAATAATTAGGTTTGTGTGGAATGCAATAAAACAGTGCCTATTTCTATCCAAGTGTAGATTTCCATATGAAGGAATATCTCACAAAGTTCTTGGCATCAGTAGCTCCAGAAGTTTGGAAGCTGACATAAGTCTAACATATCCCTTAAGGCAGGGGGCTTCAAACTTGGCAACTTTAAGACTTCTGGACTTCAGTTGAAGTCCACAAGTCTTAAAGCTGGCAGGCTGGGAAATTCTGGGAGTTGAAGTCTACAGGTCTTAAAGTTGCCAAGTTTGGAGATCCATGCCTTAAGGGTTATTAATCCCAAAGGTATGTTTTTGTTTTTTCAAAAGGCAAGTGGACTTTCTGTTTTTTTCTTTGAAGTCGTTTTGCTTCTCATCCAAGAAGCTTTTTCAGCTCTGACTGGATGATGGGGAATGGAAGGATTTATATTCCTTGCAGACAGCTGGTCATTTGTGTTCTTTTGGTGAGTCATTGAGGCCATCTGGAGGTTTATCTATGTCTTCAGGTTCACCTTAGTGGTACAAATGGCCATGTAGCCTTCTTGAAACTGCTGAAAGGACTGTGTTTTAGACTGGAGATAGATGATATTATATGCCTCTCCTTCTCTCAATTTTGACATAGATGGCTCTTTGACCCCTCTTTCAAACCAGCGATCCTCTCTGTCCAGAATGTAGACTTTACTTGTCCTCAAAAGAGTGGATTACTGAATCTAGTCTTGATAGGTTTGTTTTCCTATGTTGTGCCATGCATTCATGAAGTGGTGGTTTCGTTTCCCCAATATACACATCTGCACATAGCTCAGTTTGTGTCTGGGTGTTTTATCCTTGAGGTGGACAAGCTTCTGCCTTAGTGTATTCTTGGGTTTGAAGTTTGCACATATGTTGTGTTCGCTGAAGATCCTCTTGAGCTTTTCCGGTACTCCTGCAACATATAGCATGACAATGTTGCTTCATCTTCAAAGAAGAACCAGAAAGTCATGTTGCTTCTTGAGAAAAAACACCTTTGGGATAACCATGACTTGGATGACTAAGTATCTCCATAGACAAGGGTCATTAATGTTTTTTTCTCAATAATTATTATTTCTATACTTTTGCTATTCATAATATTTTTGGCAAGATGCCAGTTGCAGTAAAGAGCCTATCATATGTTGTTCCTGTAGATTCTCTCCTTTTAGTGATAGCACAGTTGTTTTCATTTCTTTACTTAACGGTCCTTTCCTGCTTTAAATAGAAAATTGCCTTTCCTATAAATAGGATGTTCTAATATTTTGAAGGGTTTTTTTTTTTCCTGCTTGAACATAAACAAGGACTTGAGATTCTTTGGCTATCATTTTGAGCCTCTGTCTCTGTCTTTCATTTTGATTTGCTTATTCCTGAATTTGAAATGTCACATTCTCTACAGTAATATAAAGGCTCCTGGAAATGCTGAAGTGGAACACAACACAGAATCCAAATTCTGTTTTAAAAAATGACAAAGGAAAAGAAAAAAGTCAGCAGGTGAGAGGTGGACCCATAAAATATTTTTTCTCTCTCTTTTTAAAAATCCATTTAAATAGGCAGCCTGCTCTTTTAAAGGCAACATCTTATCACAGTACTCTGAATTTATGAATAAAAGCATTATGCTGTAATGTCCAGGTTCGTTTTCTAAAATGTGCCTTGCTCTTCTGAAGCAAAGAATGAGGAGGTTCCCATACCATCTCTCCCAGTCTTTCTCAAATTTGGCAATTTAGCAAATGTGTGGACTTCAAATCCCAGAATTCCCCAGACACCATGACTGGCTGGGGATTTGTGGAAGTTGAAATCCACCCATCTTAAAGGTGTCAAGATGGTGAAGCATCAGTCTGTACTGTGAAAGAGGACACATTGTTCGACTCTTTGTTATATATTTCCAAGATAAGTTTGTTGCCATCACTAATGGTCATCCCGAAAACACAATTACAACTAAAGACAAAGGCTTATAGAGAAGGGTAGGTCTCATTCATAACTTTCTTTTTCTCTCATTAAGAATCAGAAAAATGCCAGATTCTTTAACAAATATACCCATGTCAATTTAATATTTTACTTGATCTAGACGTCACTTGGAATCAAGGGGCCCCTAAATTGAATCAAATGAATTCATTTAAAATAAAAGTATGACATCTTCCCATGACACCCATATTGACCTCATTGTGATGGCTATGTTGATATGGAGCTATATCTGGTGCAGCATAATTTCTCAATTTCTTCCAGGATTCAAAGGTATATAGTCTCTAGCCTTGCAGTGAAAATCTCAATATTATATGGGTCTCAAGGGCAGGGAGACCTTTTGGCTATGGAAAGTGAAGTCAAAAGAAGGCAGTGGGATGTAAATATCCATTGTGGACTGAAGTAAAGGCTTTAATATTTTAGCACACTAATTCAGAAGTAGAATAAAGTATTACAAATATGTTTTAACCTTCTTTTTAACATCCATTGTCCTTCAGAATGTCTAATTTTTCAGTTCATATTCTTTCTAATTGTGTCTAAGAAAAAGCAGCCACAAATAAGTCTTGGGGAAAGCAAAACAGTGTACCCATTAGTCAAAGTAAGGGGTTCAAGAGAGTAGAAAGTGGGGAAAAATATAATTAGAGTTAAACAAGGATACACATCCTCATTAAGATATCTGGATCTCCTCCTGCATGTCCCTATTCTAGCTCCATTTAGAATATAGCAACTTCCAAATTTATTGCACTACAGGCCATCATTCTGATCAGCTTGAAGGCAAATTGTAACTAGTAACCAGTATATCCTGAATCATACATTATTAATAGGCATTTATACAAACATTAATATTGCCTTACTAATATTCCCTGATTCTCATTTGGAGAGCACATTGACAAGGCCACTGCAAATTTTTCAGAATGAATAAGTTCTCAATTCCCTTTCTCTCTCCATTTATTTCTTGGTGTGACTCATCTTTCAGTATGACCACAATTAACACTGTCCAAAATGAAGCTGGGAATCAGACTGGACTAAATCCAAGTGAATTGCATGAAAAATGTGTATTACACATTTTACAAACAGCATGACTCAAACCTTATCCAAGTCATCGCAAGCAAAACATTAAACCAGCATAAAGAGGGGAAAACTCACTATGTTTTATCCATTGATTGCAACTGCTGTACCCAGCTGTCTGAAAACTAAAAGGGAGACAAAACTGAAGGAAAAAAAAAAAACAACCTCTGATTGCATATGATTTCCCAAAAGCCAAAACTTAAATATTGGTTAATATAGGAAATGGAATCCAAATAGTTCCATCTCAAAACTTGGCAAGGGTTTGGGAAGTTTATCAAAGGTGATGCAAAGAAACTGCTAGATTGACATTAAGTTAAATGTCATTTGCTAACTGCCCTCCCCCCTACCACCGCCAATGTGTAAATCAATAAAATTATAGTGCAGGCAGGAATGCGTCTCACATATATAACAGCCACATATTGTGTTCTTAACAGTTACAAAGGGAAGTACTCAACATGTGATTGACTCTAACTACAGGCTGTCTCCACTGGTATGCTAATTTAACATATAATGTCCCATTGAATTAATTGATTTTGTTGTTGTTCCTCTGACTGTATATAATTTGATGTGCTTTATTTTCTTTCTGTCCTGTTGAGTAGCTTTTGGCTTTGTGATTTTTCATATTCTGGGTTAAAGAAGAGCTGCCCATTAAAATAGCAGGCATGTAATCTTATGGACAAAGGAGAAATAATATGTTATAGTAGACTGCAGTTTGATTTCTGAAGTCTTACAAGTGCAGTAGTGAAGTCTTTAGAGACATAGTTAGGTTCCTAAATAAAGGTCCCATATTTGAACCTCCTTGTAGGTTGTGATTGTTACTGGAGTATTTTTTATTATGTACGTCATTGTGTGTAATGTCGAGGGATGGGATACTGCTGGTATAACAACTGGCTTGGTGATCGCAATTGCACATGAACAGCAATGCAAAAGTCCTTACCTGCTATGTTACTTTGGGGGAGTAACACAGCTGAGGAGCAACAATCCACTCTTCTGGACTGATCAGTTGGGACAATAAAGGTCAGTACGATGCAGGGACAGTGGGCAGACCCACATGATTGTCAGAGTGAACTGGTTCGCTTCCAGCTGATCTTCGGAGCGAAGGGCTCACCCGAACTGGTCCAAACCAGCAGAATCCCACCCCTGGCAATGTCCAGCAAGAGATTGACATCTTGCCAATATGTGAAGATCTCAAATACCTAAACAGAATTGATCCTATTGGCATTTGTGCCACATAAAATCCAGGGTTATGATTGTTATGATGTGTCCATGATGCTACCACAGGTAGTCTTTGACTTATGACCTCAACTGAGCCCAAAGTTTCTGTTGCTGAGTGAGTATCAAGCCCAGTATTGACATATGTGTAGCCATTTTAGTTTGGCTTAATATATATTATTTTTCTTACTTTCTCTTTGGCAATCATGGGGGAAGGGTTTTGGGCTTGCTACATTCCTAATGGGGGAGGAATGAAAATAGAAAGAGTTGTTTAGGCTCAGTGATCATTCTTCCCATGGGAACCCGAGTTGTCTGTGCCTAGGCGCTGGAGGTGGAGATTTATGACATCAAGCAACATTGAATTACTTCTATTGGAGAATGTGACCTTTGGGGAGTTGTTTCTAACTTCTAATATGTGAGGTAATTTTGGCTTGTATCAGTTCTGGAATTACCATGGACTTTGCCAATTTGATGCTTTCCTAAATAAAAGAATTTGTCTGAGAAGATGGACTTTGTTCTTTTCTTTTTAAATGGATTTTGTCACTTGGAAACCTGACAGTGGGACATTTGTAAAGTTGAGTTTTGCCCATTTTGTGACCTTTCTTGCCACAGTTGTCCAGTGAATGACTACACTTGTTATATTAGTAACATGGTTGTTAAGTGACTCTGACTTCCCCATTGACTTTGCTTGTCAGAAGGTCCCAAAAAAATGATCACATGACCCCAGGACGCTGCAACCATCATAAATATGAGTCAGTTGCTAAGCATCTGAATTTTGATCATGTGACCATGGGAATGTTGCAACGGTCATAACATGAAAAATGGTCTCTTTTTTCACTGCCGTTGTAACTTTAAACAGTCTCTAAAACAACCATTATAAGTCAAGGACAGTAGAAGACATGAAGCAGACCACTCTTGGGAGAGGCAACCTCAATGTTTAATATCAATTATCAAGTGGTGGGATTCAATTTTTTTTACTACTGGTTCTGTGATGGGTGGGCATGGCAGGGGAAAGATACTGTAAAATCTCCAGTCTGACATGGTATTTGCTGGTTCTCCAAACTACTCAAAATTTCCACTACCGGTTCTCCAGAACTGGTCAGAAACTCCTGAATGCCACCTCTAGAATTATCCCCTTTTCAGTTCTTAAAGAAGTGTAAAACCACAGGGGGAAAAAAAGCAAGTTTTGTTTTTATGGTTTTTAATTTATTTTCAATTCCTTTTCATTTAAGTTTTGTTTAATTGCTTCTGGATGCATTTTTTTAATGTAAACTGACATGAGACTTCAATTGTCAGTGGGGCTTAAAATGAAATAAAATACTATTGCAGTTAATTTAAAGTTAAGCAGCTATTATTCCTCTAGGGTGAGAGGAGGGAAATAGGATATTGTTATAAAGGGAAATCACATGGTGGTAATAAAAGCTTTTTACTTCTGTTCCCACTTTGTTTTTCTACTCTTCCTATGGCTTTGTTTTGAAAAGATATGGATCTTACTTGACCGTAAAGGTTTTTTTTTTTTGAATGCCTTGTGCAAAAAAAAATAACTACAGGTAGGCCTCAACTTACAACAGTTCATTGAGTGACCATTCAAAATCATAAGCCTCAATCACAACAATACACAGGCAAACAAGCAATACAAACTCAAGGCAAACCGCTCCAAACTCGACTGCAGAAAACAGAGTGGTCAATGCCTGGAACGCCCTACCCGACTCCATTGTTACCCTTCACAGCTTCAATCTCAAACTGTCTATGGTGGACCTCACCCCATTCCTAAGAGGTTCTTAAAGGGGATGTGCAAAAGGACACCAGCATGCCTACCGTCCCTGTCTTACCGTCCCCATTTATCTGTATTTACTCCCTTTGTTCTTGTTTGTGTACTTATACTTGTTATCTTGTACATGTCTGACACAGTGGTAGGATTCAAAACTTTTTACTACCAGTTCTCTAGGCATGGCTTGGTGGACGTGGCTTGGTGGGCATGACAGGGGAAGGATACTCAAAATCCCATTCCCTCCCCACCCTGCTAACCTGCTTTCCAGTTCTGTTCTCCTGTGCAGGGCAACCAAAGAAGACCCAGGCAATCAGCTGGGATTCAAGAGGCAAAGAATAGATGGGATGGTATTTGCCGGTTCTCCAAACTATTCAAATTTCCACGACCGGTTCTCTAGAACTGATCAGAACCTGCTGAATACCACCTCTGGTTTAACAAACAAACAAACAAATAATAGCAATGAAAAATGTGACTTATGACCAATTTTCACAGTTACGACCTTATGATCAAAATTCATAAGCTTAGCAACTGGTTCATATTTATGGCCTTTGCTGTGTCCCTGGGGTCATGTGATCACTTTTTGCGACCTTCTGTAGAGCAAAGTCAATGGAGAAGCCAGATTCACTCAACAAGGTTACTAGCTTACCAACTGCAGTGATTCACTTAACAAATGTAGCCAGAAAAGTCATAAAATGGAGCAAAACTCACTTCACAAATGCCCCACTTAACAACATAAATTTGGGGCTCCATTGTGGTCGAGGACTACCTGTAATTTATTTATTTTTTTAAGTGCCCATTGGGATAAAGATTGCTGGGGTTTCTGATCTCAGCAGCAGAGGGGTTGAGAGCAACTGCTTAGATCAAGGGTGTCAAAACTCGATTTCACTGAGGGTGATTGTGTTTGACCTCGAGGGGGCAGGGATGGGCCTGGCCAGGATGGGCGTGGCGAGTTCAATATCCATTTTTTGCCTGCAATGGCCTCCTGCAGCCTTCTGCAAGTAAAAACAGAGCTCAGGGAGGTCTCATGCGCCCCCCCCCCCAAGCTCCTTTTTCATTGGCAGAGGCACTGCAGGCTGGTCCTGTGGGCCAGATCTAAGCATCCTATGGGCAGAATCCAGCCCAAGGGCCTTGAGTTTGACACCCCTGCCTTAGATGCAGGGGTGGGATTCTACAGGTTCACACCTATTCGCTAGAACCAGTTGTTAACATTCTAAGCACTTTGGAGAACCAGTTGTTAGAAGAAATTACAGGCCTAATCCTGTAAGGAAGGCAGAAAGGAAACATTCTGGTGTTGCTTACAGAAACTGCCTCTCCGTTAACCCTTATTACATTCTTGGCAGGACTAGACATCCTGTCTCAGAAACATCTCTGGAGTTTTTTCCTCCTCCTTTGCTGGTCGTTTACTTGTGTGGAGTCACCATTCAAAGTTACAATGGCACTGAAAAATAGTGACTTATGACCATTTTTCACACTTATGACTGTTGCAGCATCTCCGCAGTCATGAGCGGCCAAGCGAGAAGATGCATGCCTCGATGTGAGTGATATTGAGTTGGCCACACCCAGCCAGTCACAAGCCATGACCACCAAGCCATGTCCACCCAGTCACATGACCACCAAGCCACACCCACCAACTAAGCCATGCCCTCAGAACTGGTTGTTAAAAAATTTGAATCCCACCCCTGCCTTAGATGTTAAATTAATCATCTCTGTGTTGAATAGTTAGTTTTACAAATCCAGTTAATACAGATAGTCCTCGCCTTATGACCACCATTGAGCCCAAAACTTCTGTTGCTAAGGGAGGAATTTGTTAAGTGAATTTTGAACCATTTTATGACCTTTCTTGTCACAGTTATTATGTGAATCACTACACTTCTTAAACTAATGACACACTTGTTCAGTGAATCTGGCTTTCCCATTGACTTTTCTCATCAGAAAGTCCCACATGACCCCAAGACACTGCAGCCATCATAAATATGAGTCTGTCGTGTCTAAATTTTGATTGCATGTTCATAGGGATACTATAACAGTCGTAAGTGTGAAAAACAGTTCTAAGTCATTTTTTTCAGTGCCTTTGTAACTTTGAACAGTCACTAAATGAATTGTTGTAAGTCAAAATATGCCTGTATGTCTTATGTATAGCATGTGTGGGTGGATAAAATCCTATGTGGTGGGTGGACACATCTGAGATTTCAGTTGAAAATAAAATATTGCAAGAATTCAGCCAAAATTGCCAAATCTCAAGAGATTTTTCTGGACGGTGAAAATTCTAAAAATCATACAGATTGGGGAATCTTACAGATTTTCTTCATTTAAAAAAAAAAATGGCACCAGTACTATAGAAAGTTAGCACCCATCCCTCTCTTAGAAGAATGTAATGTTTTGAGGAATATTAAAAAAAGTCAGGATAAAATATTTCCCCTAAAAGTGAAATAAAAAATCTTAAGGGAAGACAGAAACTCAGAGCCCCAGATCCTTGCCCCCAAGCAGATACTGAGCTGGGGCAGATTTTAGAAATGCAGATTTGGTAATCCATTACTCCCTGCAGTAAAGGCAGATTAGCTGTCACTCAAGAGCCAAATGCCCCAATAGGAATTATTGTAATACCCTCAGAAACTTCAATCAAACTTAGCTCAACCTAGGGTTTGTCCTTTGCCTATAGAGGCAGTTATGACCCTTATATGGCACCATGAGAGTGACAATAGCCAATAGAATACATGTTCTTGCAGAGGAACAGGAAGCTCAAATTCAAAGCCCAAGAGGTGTAAAAAACAAACCCTTTCTCAACTCCATGTGGTTCTGTTTTATCATTAAATCATCTTTCCACAATCAGCTTACGGCCTCCATTTTGTTTCCAGTGCCTTTCTCTCGGCTTGGAAGTGGACCTGGATATTTCTTCCAACAATACAGTGAGTCATAGTCAGCTGAACACCACACTGATTTTGATGGATTCATGGAGCCAGTGGGTAGTCCAATCATCACACTAGATTTGAACAATGCTTGTTGAAGAACAATGCAAAATATCGTCATCATTAAATTTCTTTTCCAATAGTATACTGTCACTCTTTTGTGTGGAGTTGAACACAAATGAGAGGGAGGGAGGGAGGGAGGGAGGGAGGGAGGGAGGGAGGGAGGGAGAGAGAGAGAGAGAGAGAGAGAGAGAGAGAGAGAGAGAGAGAGAGAGAGAGAGATCCCCAGAGTGCTGTCATAAAAACTGACATTGTGGATGGTTCATCTCTATAATACGGGCTCATTTTTTTTGCAGGCCTCAGCTATTGCAGCCATGGAGGAAAATAGAATTCTCTCAGCCATTAAATAAGTGAGAAATGCTGAGATGTGTTTTTTTTAATGTCCACTTCAGGTTGTGGTCGGAAAGGATGTGCATTAGTTGTTATCGTAGGGATAACCTGTATACCACTTTAGCTCTTAACTCAGTTGGTTTCACCCAACCCAAATGAATTCCATCTCAAGGTAAATAAATTAATTAAAGGCCTATGTGAAAATTGACTGTATTAGAAAAGGCACTAGAGAGCAGTGGTTGAGGAAAGGAGCTATTAATTGGTTTCACAGTAAAATCCCAATCTTGCCTGTGAATATTTTTTTTTTGCGAGTTGTTGACCATTGTTAGAGCTTGTGCTTATCCATAACTATTAAAAAACTGGCTGCCTGTCTGGAACCACACTGGCTAAGGTCTTCAAAATGTTGACTTCTTATGTCCCAAGCTAAATCAATTAGCAGCTCTATCTGCCAAGGTCAAATGGTGCCTCATAGGAAAAGATCTCTGGTGTGAGATGCTAAAGAAAAACACCTTCATGTCCATCAGTTTTCTTAATTGAATTGGCTCAAGATTATGGTTTATGGCTTTCCATTTTCCTGTAAGAAAAGCTGAAAAGATCTTCCTTGCATCTCATTTTCTCAGGTTCTGTTTTTCACACAACAGAAATCATCTGGTTTTCCAGGCATTTCTGATAATTAAAATACATCTATTAAAATACCCTTATTAAGTGGAAGCCATCGTTTACCATCTGACTATTTTGCTGAGGTTCCTAGTTAACAGACTGCAAAATAAATTAGGTACCAGGTTTCATGTCCAACTCATAAAGCTGACAAAAGAAGAAAGAGCTAAAGGACAAATTTTGGGGGAAATAGATGAGATTGCTATTATTTCACAACAGAAATCTTTCTTCTCTGCCAATAGGCTTATGAAGATCTATTAACTTTCTGAGTCTTAAGGATAAGATAGTTTGTTGTCTCGGGAGAAATAATAGGTTAGCTGTTGCTTGGGAGAGGTGACAAATACAGTTCTTATTACTTTTATAAGATGTGTCCTAGGTGGTTCTGACTAACAGCATAATAAGATTTGTGGCTTTTCATTTTTTGAAAGATGAATTCTGGTGTTCAAATTTGAAAGGGTGTTTGCATCCTTTACATCAATCATATTGCTGTCGTCTTCATCTTTACATCCTAATTTTATCAGAAGTGGCTTACACTTCTCATACTAAACTGGCATTTGTTTAGCTGTGGACTATTAAACAAGCCAGAGTCAATTCTGCAGGTGAGCAAAATAGCCATAGTTTATTCAATCCTGCACTCCATAAAACGTCCACAAGATGTTTGGGTAGAGCACAAACACAAGCCAGGAATAAGCCATAATTAAAAAAGAAATGTGAGGTTTATAAACCAATAAAATACCCATGATTTCAAAGTATAATTTATTGTCTTAAATAGTGGTATCCAATCTTGGCAACTTTAAGACTTGTGGACTTCAACTCCCAGAAGTCCCCAGCCAGCCATGCTAGCTGGGGAATTCTGGGAGTTGAAATCTTAAAAGTTGCCAAGGTTGGACACTTTTGTCTTAAGTCATCATTTATATCCTGAGGAGAGTTTTAAAGTTAAAAATACCCACAATCTGGAAGCAAAAAAATACATCAAGAAGGTGCTTTGCTCTTTACCTGATTGCCTTTGTAGCTATGTTACTAGGAATTGATTAAGAAGACCATCTTTTATAGAGGACATTTCTCTGAAGTATTTCAGCACATTCTCTGTTGGGCACTCCAAAAATAGGGCAGAAAGTGATAGTTGGAACAGAAGCTTGATTATCTACACTGCGTTTTAGAAAGATTTTTGGGATCAGAACAAAGCACCAGTATCAATAGCTCATACCCTAAATGATAGCAGGCTTAGTTATTTGAAGGATTATTAAAGTCTAACAAATTCAATGGTGAAAAAAGTAAGGTTTTATGTTTAGGCAAGAAAAACCAAATGCAAATGTATAGTATAGGTGATACCTCACTCAACTGTAGTAACTGTGATCTTGGAGTCCTAGTGGACAATCATTTAAATATGAGCCAGCAGTGTACAAAAAAGCCAACACAGTTCTAGGCTACAATAACAGAGGGATAGAATCAAGATCACATGAAGTGTTAATACTACTTTATAATGCCTTGGTAAGGCCACACTTGGAATACTGCATACAGTTTTGGTTGCCACAATGTAAAAAAGATATTGAGGCTTTAGAAAGAATCCAGAGAAGAGCAACAAAGATGATTAGGGGACTGGAGGTTAAAACTTATAAAGAATGATTGCTAGAACTGGATATGTCTAGTTGGATGAAAAGAAGGACGAAGGGTGACATGGTAGCAGTGCTCCAAAATCTCAGGGATTGCCACAAAGAAGAGGGAGTCAAGCTATTTTCCAGAGCACCTGAAGGAAGAATAAGAAGCAGAGGATGGAAACTAATCCAGGAAAGAAGGAATCTAGAACTAAGAAGAAATATCCTTACAGTTAGAACAATTAATCAGTGGAACGACTTGCCTTCTGAAGTTATGAATGCTCCAACATTGGAAGTTTTTAAGAAGAGTTTGGATATCCATTTGTGTGAAATGGTATAGGGTTTCCTGCCTGAGCAGAGGGTTGGATTAGAAGATCTCCAATGCCCCTTCCAACTCTGTTATTCTAGTCTAGTCTATTCAGATCTTAGGTCCTTCTAAAAGAGAATATGTCTTGGTTTCTTTTTCCCCCATTTTGTGGAATATTCTTTTGGAGAAACTCTTTTATGCATTTGGTCTTTCCAGTGCTAACAGAATTCTTTGCATTGCATTCTCATATGTGTTTAATAGTTTGTTTGGGCTTGTAAAATTGAATTTTGAATTCATTAAGAGATCTGTTCTTCAAAGCATTAAGGTAACCTTCCTAAGATATGATATGGATGCTTCACAGGTCTTTTGACCATGTCTACATATACATACTGATATACATGTTCAGACATATCTTGCATCAGGGCTGCTTGCAAATCTTCTCCATGTTAGAACCAGTTCCTTAAAGCATTGGATGTTCCTTTCATCCTCTCCCAAAGTCTGAGAAAAAAAAATGGTATGAATGTACATAGGTAATCTTTGACTTAGAACCATTTTTTAAATGACCATCTGAAGTTACAACAGCACTAAAAAAAAGTGACTCAAGACAGTTTTCACACTTACAACTGTTGCCCGGGGTCACATGGTCAAAATTCAGGCGCTTGGCAACTGGCATGTATTTTTGACGGTTGCAGTGTCCTGAGGTCATGTGATCACTTTTTGCAACCACGTGACAAGCAAAGTGAATGGGGGAGAGTCACTTAACAGCCGAGTTAACTAACTTAACAAGTGCCATAATTCACTTCAGGAATGTGACAAGAAAGGTCATAAAAATAGGGCAAAACTCACTGTCCTGCTTAGCAACAGAAATTTGGAGCAAAATTGTTGTTGTCAGTTAAGGACTACCTGAAATGCAATATGTATGTGTGTGTTCAAACTCCATTAATATGCATTTGTAATTATTTTGAAAATGCAGACAGCTGTCCTGTTTAGATGTTTCGATTAATTAGGCTTTTATTTTTATTGTTCATTCTTTATGTTCTATTTTATTTTTATTCTATGAATCTATGCTATGACCTTATATTTATGCTTCTCCATTTTGTCAGCTAACTGGAGAGTATTGTTGTTAGATTGGATTGACATTTTACTTTATTTTATTTTTAGAAAAAAAGGGAGATTTAAAAAACTTTAAATCATAAAAAATACATTATTGTTTTTATTGCACAAGGATAACATGTTTAGAAGCAGCCTAATTTTCATCGAGTTTCCCCTCCATGTAAAGAAATTCTGTTTTCATATCAAGCGTTTCTTGCGCTAATTATATATGGACTATTGATTTATGTATGAAGCTTGGATCCCAACACAGGACTATTTTCACAAGGTTTCCATCCTATCCTTTAATGAATAATTCCTTAATATTTTATCATTTGGCTCTAAAATAGAAAAACATAAGCAAATATAAAATGCATAAGTCACCTCTGTGCAATTTTATCATCTTATTCTTAAGGCCTATTTCAAATCAGAAATACACAGATATACAAATATATATTTGTGGAATATTTTATTTTATTTAGCTTTTTATCCCAGCTTTTTTACTTTATAAGTAACTTAAAATAGAAAATACACACACACATATATATTCCTCACAACAACAATATATAAAATATTATATAATATTTTCCTCACAACAACTCTGTGAGGTGGGCTGGATTGAGAGAAAATGATTGGCCCAAAACCACCTAGCCAGCTTTCATGCTTAAGGCAGAAGTAGAACTCACCGTCACCTGGTGATTGGCTCGAAGTCATCCAGCCAGCTTGCCTGCCTAAGCCTGGCTAGAACTCACAGTCTCCTGGTTTTTAGGCCAGCCTCTTAACCACTACATCAAACTGGCTCTATCATTGATTTTAGTATAAATCATCATCTTAGTTACCAAGTAATTACTCTTTGGAGAGCAGTGGATGTTAGAATTTTTACTTTTTAGATATACGTTGCTCCTCTTGTTTTGTCTCAGGCTTTAAAACTAGCTACACTCCAGTCAGGCCAAAGTAAAGTAAAAAACCCTTAATACCCTCCATTATATTCAGAGGGGGTTTGAGTTTTTTTGGCAATTTGATTGAGACTTGAACAAGTGTGTCTTTGTTTTTCTTACTCCAAATGCATTCATTCATCCATGAGTTGGTTTGGTAATATCAAGACCCCAGCTGATTACCATAACTATTCATTCAGCATCTTTCAATGATCAAAATGCTTCATTGGGTATTATCTCTGCTGTAGGTTTTATTTCATTAAAAAAAAAAAATACTGTTAAGTGTTAAAAAGAGACAAACATAATGCCAGTGTGAATCTTGAGTGAATTTGAAACTGTCAACTAAAAGCCAAAAGCGGTAGGCATTTTTGTTTCAAGAATAGAACATCAAATAATAGAGTTGGAGGGACCTTGGAGGTCTTCTAGCCAATCCCCTGCTCCAGCAGGAGACCTAATAACCATTTCAGATAAATGATTCTTTTTAAAAGTCTCCAGTGATGGAACACCCACAAGTTTTGAAGGCAAGCTGTTCTGTTGATTGATTGCTCTTACCATTAGGAAATTTCTTCTCAATTTTACGTTACTTCTCTCCTTGATTAATTTCTATTCATTGTTTCTTGTCGTTGCCTTTTGGTGCTTTGGAAAATAGTTTGACCCCTCATCTTTGTTGGAGCCCCTCAAATATTGGAACCCTGCTATCATGTCTCCCCCAGTCCTTCTTTTCATTAAACTAGACATACCCAATTTCTGTAACCATTATTTTTTTGGGGTTGAGCTGATAAAGATGGACAGCGTGTTGAAGAAAGGAATACATTGATTGAATTAGAGTTAGACAATAATAGGAAATGGCAAAGATTAAACAAAATGACTTTTCCTGTTGGAAATTAAGAATGAAAAAGCTGGGCACTAAGGAAAATCAAATGCAAAGAGACTTAGAAATACTGTCGTTGCTAAGAATTTATTTATGAAAATTTAAATAGTTTATATTCTTTTTATGAAAGCCCGCTACATTCCCCACCTCTCCACTGTGGTGGTTGGATAGATGTAACTGGGAAAAGATGGTCTTTCAAATAATCTGGTCCCAAGCCATGTAGGATTTTGAAGGGGACAACCCAGAACCTTGAACTGGACCAGTTGCAAATTGACAGTCAATACGGCTCTCACAGGAGAGAGGAAACATGTGCACATCTAAGATAAAGGTTCCTTTTGCACATACATGCTAGTCATTTCCAGCTCTAGAGGGGCGGTGCTTATCTCCATTACAAAGAGCCAGTACTATCCGAAAATGGCATGACTAAACGCCAAAGGCGCATGAAACGCTGTTACCTTCCCACCAAAGTGGTCCCTATTTTTCTACTTGCATTTTTAATATGCTTTCAAACTGCGAGGTTGGCAGAAGCTGGGACAAGTAACAAGAGCTCACTCTGTTATGCGGTGCTAGGGATTTGAACTGCCGAATTGCCAACCTTTCTGATTGACAGGCTCAGCGTCTTAGCCACTGAGCCACCTGCACAAAACCATGCAGGCCACTGCATTTTGAATGAATTGAAGCTTCTGGATATTTTTCAAGGGCAAAGAATGCTATGGACTGCAAACAATGATTCTTAGACCAAAGAAAAGCTGATCGCTTTGGGCGTGTGATGTGAGTGGATGATGGATGAGGAAAAAAAACTGTTTTGAAGCAGGTAAGGCAACAGAGAAGGTAGATGAATGGTCTTAAATAAATTATTTGAAAGTCCTAGGACACCTACGAATTATTACGGTGGCAAAGCATTTGTCCACTGAATCATCAGGAACCAAACTTGGCTCAAGGGTGCTTACATAACCAAACTTCTGCAGACATGGAAGATATATTAGTATTATTATCTCCACAGGAAAGTGTGAGATGCTCCTCCAGAAGGTGCCCTCTAGTCATTAATTCAGCCCTGCCCTGCCATTTTCCCTGAGAGTCTGTTCCTTTCACCAGGATTTACCTTCCTTAGTCTTGACTGAATTGTCCTTGACAGGTTTTTTGAAGGACAAGAAATTTGGTCTGCATTTTTCATTGTGTTATGGAATCCTTGTGTGTGAGAGAGAGGGGGGAGAAGAAGAGAGGGAGGGAGAGAAAGGGGGAGGGGGAGGGAGAGCAGAAGAGGGGGGGAGAGATGGAGAGAGAAAGGCAGATGGATAGGTGGAGAAAGGCAGAGGGAGAGAGGGAGAGGGGGAAGAGAGAAGGGAGGGAAAAAGAGATGGAGATGGATAGATAGAGAAAGATTGAGGGAGGAAAAGGGAGAGCAGAAGAGGGCAGAAGAAGGGGGAGGGAGGGAGAGAGGGAGATGGATAGGTAGAAAAAGAAAGTAGGAGGGAGGGAGAGAGGAAGAGGGTAGAAGAGAGAAAAAGATGGAAAGGAGGGAGGGAGAGGAAAAGAGAGACGTAGAGAAAGACCAAGCTAGAAGGAGGGAGAGAAACAGAAAGAGGGGGGAGGAGGGTGAGAGGGGCAAGAGAGAGAGAGAGTGAGGAAGATTCAGAAGGAGAGAGATGGTGAGAGTGGGAGAAAGAAGGAGAGAGGGAAGAAGAGGCAGAGGAAAGGGGAGAGAGAGAGAGCTCTGGCAACTTGCTTTTTTTCTTATATATGGCATTGTCTATGTTGTTGTTTTAATCATGGTGTTTAACAATTGTCAGTGAATGTGAGTATATTTCATAATTTGCAGAAATCAACTGAACACCTGTTCCAAATGTTCTCTGTGTTTGCCTTCAGCGTGAACAAAGCTCCTTAACTTTCAATCCCTAAATTAACTTATATCCCAGTCAATCAAAATGCTACATTTTATTAGTATGAATTATTTATATTGTGAGAAGCAATTTATCAGATTGGGATGACTGGAAAAGGCAGAGAGAAGTAAAGCCGCAGAACAAGAAGGAACACAAATTGCAAAATTAAATTAAAAGTGAGAGGAGGAAGAGGCAGGGATAAGGAAGAAGGGGAAGGGGAAGAAAAGAGAAGAGAAGAAAAATGTAGGAAAGCATAGGTACAGATACATTTTAAATGCCCCCATTCGGTAATCCTACCCAGAATGTTTGAATATGCGGAAGTAATATATATTCAGGGGAAATGTTAATATTGCTAATAATATACAAATAGTCCTCAATTTATGATCATAGTTGAACCCAAAATTTCCATTGCCAAATGAGAACATTGTTAAGTGAGTTTTGCCCCATTTTAGAACCTTTCATGCCATAGCTGTTCAGCAAATCACTTCAGTTGTTAAGTTAATAATATGGCTGTAAAATGAATCTGGCTTCCCCATTGACTTTGCTGGGCAGAGGGTCGCCAAATATTATGACATGACCATGGGGATATGGCAACTGTCATAAGTACGAAAAACACTTTTTTCCATGCTGTTGTGATTTTGAACGATCAGTAGATGAACGGTTGTACCAGTTATGAGATTCAATTTTTTTACTACTGGTTCTGTGAGTGTGGCTTGGTGGGCATGGCAGGGGAAGGATACTGCAAAAGCCCCATTCCCTCCCCACCTCACTAACCTGCTTTCCAGCTCTGTTCTCCTATGCAGGGCAACAAAAGAAGACCCAGCCAATCAGCTGGGACTCAGGAGGCAGAGAATAGATGGGGGCAGAACCATTCAGAGGTAATATTTGCTGGTTCTCTGAACTACTCAAAATTTGCACGACTGGTTCTCCAGAACTGGTCAGAACCTGCTGAATACCACCTCTAGGTTATACATTCAACATTTTAAATACTCCCATTTGGTAATTCTGCCCAGAATTCTTGAATATATGGAAGTACTCTATTAAGGGAAAAGGCTAATATTGCTAATAATTTAGTGATTGTATTGAAAGAAACTTATCTTTCATTTTAGAGCTTTTCAAAGCTGAGCAGTTTTAGGCTTCAGGATTTAATCCTCCCCCCCCCCCAAAAAAAACAAAAAAAACAAAACCAACCTGTTTTGATGTTCCGATTGTTGTTGTTGTTTTTTTCTCTCCCTCCAAAGGGCCTAACTACTTTTAAGGGTATATTTTCCTTTCTTTTTAATTAGAAGCAAAGATTAGGCAGAGTTTTGTTTGTTTGTCAAACATTTACACGATAACAAGTATAAGTATAAACATAAACAAGAACAAAGGGAGTAAATACAGATAAATGGGGACAGTAAGACAGGGACGGTAGGCACGCTGATTCCCTTATGCATGCCCCCTTTAAGGACCTCTTAGGAATGGGGTGAGGTCCACCATAGACAGTTTGAGGTTTGACATCACTAATTTCAGCCTTGTGTGTGTATGTGTGTGTGTGTGTGTGTAGAGAGAGAGAGGGAGGGAAGGAGAGAGAACAAACTATGTTCATCTATAAGCATTCATAGCATCAAAGTTGTTAAAACTTATTTCTTTCAAGCATTGAAAGCTTTCGTTTTTTGAGATAACCTTCTGCTTTCGATAAAGTAGCAAGTGCAATTATTCCGTAAATAACTGTGGCAAGTAAGGCCAGCTTCTATAATCTTTTAAGAAAGACAACTATTGAGGGAGAGAAGTAAAGTATGATTAAAAAAAAAAAAAAAGCATACACCTCAAATTTTTGGTCATGCTGAGAGCTTTCCCGACGGAGTGTCTTAATCATTTGAAAATGACAAAAGCTAGTCCCAGCTTTTCAAAATCTTTTGATTCCTTGAGTGCATACTTTCAGACTTCACCGGTCAAAGGAAATATTTGTTGAAGGAGATGAGTGAAAATTCCAGGGACTTGGAGGACTTTGCAAAAAGATGTAAATCTAAAAGGCCTAGGGGTTGACCACAATCCTGTCCACCTCCAAGAAGACCTTTAAAAAATAGCTTGTCAGTTAGCATGGGGAATCCCTTGATAAACTAGAGTGTTTCAGATGATTTTATGACAAGTAATGGAATGCTGTACAGGTAATCATCGACTTATAACAATTTGTTTAGTGACCATTTGAAATTACAATGGCACTTAAAACATGACTTATGATTGTTTTTTACACTTATGACCCTTGTAGCATCCCTGTGGTCATGTGTGTCAGGTTCTAAGAATTGCAACCATTATAAAATGAATTCCGAGGCATTCCACCAATCCACCACCTATCCAAATTCAGGCTTAACAATGTGATTAATATTTGGACACTTGGCAAGTGACATGTATTTATGACGGTTGCCTGCGGTCATGTGGTCACTCTTTGTGACCTTCTGACAAGCAAAGTGTCAACTCATAAAATATTTCTATGGTCTTTTTAGAGTTGCCAACAGAAAGGGAATGGGGAGCAGTGCAGCCACTTGCAAACCAAAACTGCATTCCATAAATGTTTTCAAAGATAGTAACTAGGTGACTGAAGTTTCTGCCACACAAAGATCTAACTGGGAGAGCATGATTAATGACTCTTGGCTATGAATGTGTCCCATTGGAGAAAATGGATTATGATACACCCAGAGGGTGGGGGAAAAACCAGGGTCTAGGATGACAATGTATTATGTGTCTCAGAGCTGGCTACACCCAGGTAATGCTGGACAGTTTAATTCCCAATAAATCTTTTTTGAATTTTGGAAGTTTGGCTCAAGACTCATGATTTAAATGGAGGTAACTGCTGGAATCCTGACACAAAGTCAATGGGAAAGTCAGGTTGACTTAACAACCATGTTACTAACTTAACTATTGGAGTGATTCACTTAACATCTGTGGCAAAAAAAAGTTGAAAAATGGGGCCAAACTCGCTTAACAATTGGCTTGGTTAGCAATGGAAATTTTAGGCTCAGTTGTAGTCATAAGTCAAGTACCACCTATACATTTTCCTGCCATTCTGGGTTTTATTTATTTATTTATTTTGTTTTTTTATCTTGTTTTGATTTTAATCAAATTGGATTTTTAGTGGTCTTCATATATTCTTGAAGCATATGTTGCCCAGAGTCACTATCAAATCAAATCAATCTGTATTCAGTCATAGATCAGCAGATCAGAGTCACTATGTGAAACAGGCAGCTATATATATGTGTGTGATTGAATGAATGAATGAATAAATAAACAGATATGGACTAAATGTTTGCGATGGGAAGTAGTTCAGATTATTGATGACTGCCATTAGTGATCAGTTGTGAGACATCTGGGTAAATATATGCCTTTGGAATAATTCATGTGAATCTGTATGCACATGGAGTTTGGGTAATGGTTGTGTGCTTGTGTGTGTGTGTTAGGGATGCTTAAGCAATTTCAACTCAGTGAATTGTGATATTAACTGATTTAGTTGACCCTGTTGGGCATAATAAATCCACCAGACTCAGTATTCGAATTTGCAAAATGTTCCCGCACGGTTCTCCATTTGAAAAGCACCGTTTAAAATGCATTTCCAGAACCTGGCATGAACTTCCTTCCGCATGAACATTTGCAAATGTAGCACGGACTGGATAGAAAATAAGGTGTTTGTTCCTTGTGTCAGAAGAGAAGAATGTGCAGCTACATAAAGGAGGGAGAAAGAAAGATATTGGATGAAGAAAAGCATAATGGAACACACAAGACATGTAGAACTTGCTGTTAGATCAATCAATACAGCACATCCAGCAATCCAGCAAATCTTAAGTAATATATCACTGCAAATGTTAGTGATTCTACACAGCCTTAAATGTGTCTATGTTATTCTTTATGCCTCTAAGCAAATCCATGTTTCCTCCCACAACCAATTTAGTGGCTACACCTGTCTTTCTCTGTTAGTACACAACCTGATTTGGTACAACTATAGATCCTATTTTCCAGTCCCTCCTTTTCTTTTTTCTTTTGCTTTACCTATCTTTACTCACACTCCGGAAAGCAAAATGTTTTTTCTAAGAAATCTCTATTGTGTTTATTCCAAGAAAATTGCTGTAGCTTAAATGTTTCTCTTTCCTTTGCCATTATTCTGACTTGTAGAAGGGCAGCCTGTTCTCCCCTTGGCTCCTTGGATAATGTGACTCATTCTTGAGCATCAAAGTTGCTTCGGAACAAGAACATTTTGTAGAAATTGAAGATGAGGCTTGAACAATTACTGGCATTAAGCTACCACCAAAATACAAAGAAAAAGTCCTCGGTCTAAATTATCAACTGTATTTTATGTTTATGTTTATCTATATTTTATCTTTTCAAAAAATGGAATGTTTTATTTAAAGAGAGAGGGGGGATGCAATGTTCTCACCAGGAAATATATTTTAATAACAACATGATAGAATTGGAATACATCTTAGAGGTCTTCTAGTCCAACCCCCTGCTTAGGCAGGATACCCTATACCATTTCAGACAAATGGTTGTCCAATTTCTCCTTAAAAACTTTCAGTGTTGGAGCACAATTTCTGGAAGCAAGTTGTTCCATTGATTAATTGTTCTGACAAGGATTTTTTCCTTAGTTCTAGGTTGCTTCTCTCCTTGATTGGTTTCCACCCATTGCTCCTTGTTCTACCTTTAGGAATCTTGAAGGTCTTCTAGTCCAATCCCATATATTATTGTGGGGAAAATGGTTGCCCAGTCTCTTCTTGAATACATCCAGTGATGGGGCAACCACAACTTCCTGAGACAAGCTATTCCACTGATTAATTGTTCTCATAGTTGAGCATTTTTTTTCTTTAGTTCTAGGTTGAATCTCTTTTTAATGATCTCTGGCTTGTTACTACTTGTTCTGCACTTAGGTGCTTTGGACAATAGTCATTCTTTGTCCAGACACCCCCTGTCAAGCCAACTTATTTCATAGATTGTTGTCATGGAATAACACAGGAAGAGGGAATAATACTCTGTGCTCCTTTACAAAAACCAGGATAGAAATCTGATAAACAAATCCTAGTAGTTTGAAGGACTTTTAAACTAGACCAGAGGTTCCAAATGCTGTTTAGAGTTAGCAGTAAACAAGCTGTAGTAAATTGTTGCTGGAATCTGCTAATCTGTTTAAGTCAAGTTCTTGGCAACCATTATTTTGAATCTTAACTCTACTTTTAAAGTTCCAGCAGCAAATATTTAAGGTCATGATGTTTCTAATGCCCAATATTAAATATGTATACTCCATGCCATGTTGAATTCCCATTCTGCAATTAGCTTTTCCAGGGTCCTCAGTTCTGACAGGACAATGTTGAGCAAAGGCTAAATTGCAGCAGTGAGAAACCATTGCTCCTTAATGTTTCATCTCAATAAAATTATGTTGTATATTTTAGCATAGACACATAACTAAACTTGCATGTTTTCATTACTCAATTCATACTGAAAAAAGTATTTCTACAGCACTGAAAACCACGGAATATAATTCATGAAGCCCTTTCACATAGATCCAAAATTCCTATTTGTAATAGCTGCTGCCATTATATTTCTTTCAAGAACCAATATTAGGATTGAAGAACAGGAACTGGTGACTGCTGTTTGATTCAGCTCTTAGTAATTGACCACCATAGAAATGGAATATTGTGTTAGGTACAGTTTGGGCCTAGTACAACATTATAATCATGTTATCCATTCAGTTGAGTCCAAACTCTTGATGGTTTTATGGGTCAGATCTCTCCACATCTTCCAGTCTTATATCTTTTAGTTATTCTGTGCTCAGGGGCTGGTGTCAGGTGATGTGTCCAACCACCCTGTTCTTTGACAGCCTAGTTTCCAGGGATGGGATCCAACCGGTATAACTACTGGTTCTGTTGTTCTGCATTGCATGCACATGCATAATTTACAACCTGCTGAGCTGCCTGGACAGCCGAGCAGCGCTGCGTGCGGGTGCGCAGTGTTTCAAAAGCCATTTTTTTCCTGCTTTTTCAACCGCAGCTATGTTGCGCAAAGCAGCTGCAGTTGAAAAATCAGGAAATGAAGGTCAGGTAAGAGCCCAGGTAGGTGGTTGGGCCAAAACAGCAGCAGACATAGAACCCGTTCTATGTATGCTCTCTGTTTGCTGCTTTCCAGAGCAACCAGTTCTACAGAAGTGGACAGAACCAGTAGAATCCCACCCCTGTTAGTTTCCTTTTCATGCTCACTCTTCCAAACATAATTGCTTTCTCCATTGATAATGTAACATATTGTATGTCATCTTTATCTTTTAGAAAGGCTGTGTGGAGAAGGTTCACTCAAACAAATGTTGGATTATAACATTAATGTCGCTGAAGAATCCTCAATATTTCAAAATCTGCAAACAACTGTGGTTTTTTTTTTTCTGCAAAGCTTCATTGTGTTCACAATGAGATGTCTCTTGTCTTTATATCTGCTTCTCCATTTTTATAATGATACATGTCAAATATCTCTGTCATATTTGGGGGTGTTTGGAAGGGGAAAAAGGCTTTGATGAGGTGGAAACTCCTACTACTAAATTATCTAGTGCTTAGAAGATCATCAGTGAAAGAGTTCTTTCTAGATCTTTATGAGATAATTAAAGATTGAGAAGTTCATAAAATTAAGAAGGAATGGAGTTCATAACATAGAGAATTCACAAAGTAGTCATATGCAAATTATGGTACTACAAAGTCAGGCTGTTAGAACAAGAGGTAATTAAGAGTTTATTTACCCAATCTAGTGATATCTGTGTAATTAATTAGTGAATGTTATCTGAAGTCAACAGTTTTGGTTCTTAAAGAGCCAGCTAACAAAGCAATATTTTGTTTGATTAGTCAGAGTAAGTTTCCACTGTGATAGGGTTTAATCATTTTCTGTACTGATTGCAGCTGAGCTAAGCATGGTAAATTCCTTGGTGCAGCCAGTTTTATAAAAGCTGGCTCTTGGAAGAAAAGAGTTTTGTGATAAGAATCAGTCTATTCTCTGCAATAGTTCCCATACAGTACATAAAGATCAGAACACATCCTCTCCAGCACCCAAATAAGCAGGGATTAATACCAGACAAATGATAAAGCAGAATGCAATTCCAAGTCAAGGAATTACCAACTTGAAAATCCCCACTAACATTAGCAGGAAAAGCCATTGTACGTGAATAGAGTAAACCCTATCCTCACTGACACTGATGATGCCATATAGTTGGGTAATAAAACATCTTCACACAAATAACCAAGTTCAGAGAGTAGAAATGACAGTTTTTCTCTTGATTAGAACCAGCAAGCAGAAATCTCAAACAGTTGCTGAACTCCATTGTTACTGGAGGGCCCTTCTTATGTCCCTCTTTTCTTTGTTAGTGTGACTGTAATTCTAAGCAGTTACCAGGGTGAGTATCTAGCATTCAAGGAAGCTCCTTTCCAGCTCTGGTATTCTTTAACTAGAGAATTCAGTTGAAGTCCTTGGATCTTGGAGCTAAGGATGAGAAACACATGGTAATTGCCATATTACTGTTCCTGATGGCTCAGGAATATTTTGTCCTTTTTGATATGAAGAGAAGAGTTACAGAGATAACATGCATACTTTCTTTGTTCAAGTCTTTCTCTTTTTCTGATTTTTTTTTTTTTTGCCTGCAATTATCCTGTTTTTTGCCAGTAACTCTTGATGTTTGCTGATGCTTAATAAATAAACTTCAAGTTCTCTTTTTTGCTTGTGAAACCAAGTGATGATGAGGTGTGTGTGTGATGAGTTGTGCGTGTGTGTGCTTGTTCTGATTTGGACAAAGGTATTGGCACTCTGATGAATGCAAACTGAACTGGAAATTATCCACTGTCTTTTTCTTGGGATTGCATGGTTCAGTCATTGTTCCAAGTGAGAAAGAGGTTCTTCCATGAAAATTTAAGTGTCTGGTGTGTTACGATGGCAGTCCTAATGGATCCGCAGTTCAATTGCATTGTTGGATTCAGAAGAATAATATGCAACACATGATATTTGTGTAGTCAAAACATTATGGGAATATTTATATTAATTTCAACCAGATATATGTAGCCTGTCAACCCTGAAGCTGGCCTGGCTGAAGCCATGTTGAGGCTTCAGTGTTGCCACACTGGATCTGAGGGATAGGGAGAGGGGGGGGGGGATAGAGATAGCTGGGATTTGTAGCCAAAACAAAATAATTTCTCCTGGGTACCAAGGAAAATTCCCACAGGTGGCCAGAGAGAGGAGGAACAAAGTTACCAGATGTTGAGGTAATTCCCCATCAGGAGAATGAGTGCACACAGGAAGACGTAGTGAGAGTAGTGAAGAATAACACACAACCAGCACACAGTTACACTGTATAGTAAAATGTAGGTTTTTACTTCCAGTAAATGGTTAAGCAAAGTTCAACAAACAGTCCAAGTCATTCACTGTTAAAGCAGTCAGTTTTCAGTCCAGGGATAATTCAAAATCAAAGTCCAGTATAAAAAACAGTTCAGTAACAGACTTACATCAAATCCAAGAAAAAACTATGATCGGCAACAATCAATAGGGAAATGCAGAAATGGCAACACTCTCAGCAACAGGACTAAACAGGTTTCTGGCTCCATCTTATGGCCGCTTGAGGAACCACATCCAATTATAATTTTAGCATTCCCTTAAAGAGACAGTATTAAAATGTCTATCCTGGTTTATATATTTTCCAACCCAACTGTTAGGTGATTTACATTCCTAACACAAGGCAACCGGACAGCACCTTGATTGGACCATGTGACTGATTGTTTGGGAAAGGAGAAAACATCTACTTTTAATTAGGTGAAAACCATGGGAACCTTCAGTGTTGGTTTTTATCAAGTTGTGCCAATGTGATATATCCAATAAAACTATTCTTTGAGGAATCTACCTGCCTTGGATTTTTGGTTGCTATGGATGTATTACTTGGAACCCTGACACAGCCCTCGATTTGTTCAGCAATCATTTGCAAGTTACAGTGGTACCAAAAAAAAAAGTGACTTATGACTCATCCTTGCACTTACAACCAGTGCAGCATCCCCAAGGTCACATGATCAAAATTTGGTTACTTGGCAACCAAAATGTTTTTATGATGGTCTGTGTCCTGGTGTTGAGTGATCACTGTCAGGGCTCCAACAAATCCACCCCCATTCAAATCATAAGTCTCCAGCCGCATCTCTGAGAGTTTAAAAAAAAATGTTTTATTAGGAATGGCCATATTGGTGCAGCCGACACTAAAATACATCATTCAATTCCTGCTTGACCCCACGCCCTGGATGTATATTCTCGAATGGGACACATCCATAGCCAAGAGTCATCAATCATGTTCTCCAGTAATATTCTTGCGCGCTAACAGCTTTGGGCTGCCAAGGCAATTATGTAAGGCATTTGAGGAATGCACTGCTTTCCCTCACTTCCTTTCTGCTGATAACTAAAACAGTCAAAGGATTTCTTTTTTTAGTGGACAATCACCTTCCCAGCTGGTTTTCAAGAAGCAAAGTCAATAGGGAGGCTGGATTTACCTATCAATTTTAATGATTCTAGGTGGCTAAAACAATCTGTGAAATATCTATAATAAAAAAATAGTTTAAGTCTATTGTTATAGGTAGTCTTCAGTTCATTTCGTGACCATTCAAAGGTACAATGACACTGTAAAGGGTGACTTATGACCATTTTTCACATTATGGCCTTTGTGGCCTCCCCATGATTATGTGATCAAAATTCAGATGCTTGGCAATTACCTCATACATATGACCACTATGTCCTGAGGTCACGTGACCACTTTTGGCAATCTTTTGACAAGCAAAATCGATGGGGAAGCCAGATTCGCTTAACAATCGTATTGCTAACTTAGAAGCAGCAGTGATTCACTTAACTGTGGCAAGAATTGGGGCAAAACTTACTTCACAAATTTATCATTTAACAACAGAAATTTTGGGCTTAATTATGGTCATAAGTCAAGGACTATATGTATCATTTTTTTTTCTTCCTTAAGAACCTCTGGCACCTCTTTCCTGGATGCTCCAAGCTCCATCTTTTCATGCAGGCTTCTGTTTAATTATTAATTTAACATGTTTGTTTTCTTATATCTTATTCTTATATCATATTATTATATATATTCTTATATCATAAAATATGGGATTTATTTTATCAATGGTTAGATAAGAAAATAGGGAAATAAAATATAATATAAATATAACATAATAATAGTAAAGATAGGACAATGTAATGACATAACTGATTTTAATGAAATGAATATTATGAACTAGGTTTTGTAAAAGGTGAGATTTGTTCAAAAAAGATGACGTGAGTTTATAATTATAGTATAATAAGAAGTTAATAATAATAATAATTTAGTATGCATAGTTGACCTATACAATATGAATTTTAATCTAAACTAGAAGAGAAAGACTGTTGATATTATGCACGAGAAATATGTACCAACTGACACATCATATAATGGAAAAATGGTTTTATTTGATGTTTTATATTTGTTTTTGTCAATGTTTGTTGTCAAAATAAATTTTAAAAAAACTTTAAAAAAACATTTGTTTTAAAGTCTTCATCTGAATTCCCCTCTCCCCCATACCCTTCATAAGCCAGAAAGTGGTTGTCAGTCTACTAAGTCAAATTAATCAAACATTCATTTGTGATTGTATGGTACTAGTACATTCCTTTTTATTTCAGCTATCCAATATCTGCTGTGCTTATTTTGTGTTTCCATGCTAGGCTACCATTAATTAATCCACCATTCTACCCACTGGAGAAAGCCAAAAACTGCAGCAGAAAAGATTGCAGGAGTATAGATTATGAAAACACAGATATAAATAGCAGCAAGGACTTGTCTCTGTGTCATCTTTAGATTTCACCTCTTTGTCAAGATTTTCCACCCCCCATAAAGCGTACTGATCATATTCCAAATTATAGCATAGAATGGTTAGAGCCTCATGTGTTATGAAACCAGTAAACATAAGCTATTGACAAAGAATATAATCCAGTTCACAATTATAAAAGCTTAAACCCCATTTAAATAAGAGAGGCTTAAGCATGTTTAACAGCTGGATGGATGGCAGCCAATGTCTCTTTGCAAACAGATTTAAAGATGCCCACTGATCCTCCACTCATTGTTGCTTTAATAATGGACTCCTTGTGTAAATTGCAGGGCGGGGTAGGAGAAATACATAGGCTGACCTAGTAAAAACATCAAATTTCACAGTTTTTGTGAAAACCTTGCCTTGGTGCTCTTCAAATGGTTGAAAAAGAGTGTTGAATGTGATTAGATCCTGGGCGGAACAGGAAACAAGAAAAGCAAAAAAGCTTTTTGGTCTGCATGGGGGAATGTTCTTCTCATGCCATTTTGGTTGTTCTTCATGTTTGGTTGTTCCTGACCACACTTCATCCTCATTAGGGAGGGAGGTGCGTTGCAACATGGTCCCAATGACATTATAGTTGTCCCTTTTGCATTTTCTCACAGAATGAGAAGTAAATAAATTTCAAATTTAAAATGAATTTCACCCCAGTTGCTATTTGTTGGGCAAAGTTGGCCCAATTTGGGGCCAGTGCTAGATTAAAATATCACGAAGCCAAACTATGAACACAATCTCTGTGATTTGTATGGTCTGCAGTTTACTTTATTTATCTTCAACATGTCATCACAGGATGTAAGCTCTTCCAAGTAAAGATGTCTTTTGCAATTGACTTGATTTTTGTCAATGCCAATAATGTTCAAATGGTGCGCTAGAAGTTTTGGGCACCTATTCTTATTGGTACTATCTTTCCTCTCTCTCTCTCTCTTTTTTTTTGGCAACAGTGGCTCTATTTCTGTTTGCAAATATTTGTATTCTATTTTTCTCCAGTACTTTCTTTTCTATTCTACTGTCTCCAGATATTTTGGTGTCCATCCTTCGAGACTTTTTTGACTTTCTTCTCGACAATTATTAGGTCTGAGGTGTTGTGTGGCAGGTGCCTGTCTGTTTGAATTCTAAAATCCCAGACCACTTCAGTTTCTTAATTTTCTGTCACTATTTTGTGGCCCCAAAGTTCTTGCTTGTGGGCAAATGGTATTTCTGGCAATGTACCACTGTTGCTATTTTTCCATGTCATTGTTGATAGTCCATCTGTGAAATCAATTTTCAGTAGCTAGCTAGGTAGTCCAATGTTTCTTCAGCTTCTTTATCGAGGAACATTTGCTGTCTTCTCAATTCTGATTTGGTATGCTTTTGTTCTTAAGATTTTGCAGCTAGAATTAACTCCTCTTTCTCTTACTTCAACTTTCCTGCTCTTAGTGATCGCCAAGTTATTAACAAAGTCATTATCACCTTTGCCTGCTATTTTCTTAATGTATTTACCATGTAAGACTTTTCCTTGCCGTGTCTCTTTTCTGTTCTTCCATTGCCTTTTTTCTTCCTCAGTTGTCTAGTGTACTTGCAACATTCCCCACCCACTTATTTTATTTGATAAATAGAGTCTGTCAACTTTGCTGCATGGATGCCATAATTATTTTTCTGATCTTCCTATCCAGGGCTTTTAATTTTCTTTGAGTCCAGTCTGCTATTCCAGCAGTAAATTGAATGAATGTAATTGCCCAGGTGTTAATTCCCTTGATGGTACTTCCTCCACCAAGTTTGGATTTTAAGATTTTTGACATATTCCTAATTTTGTTTTTGACTTCAGTGTGTCTGATGTTGTCAGCTTGAAGGATAGGCAGGTACAATATACCATGTTTTCTTTTGATATATAATTCTTAGGAAAAATCTGATTTCTTCCCTCTACATAATATGAGGATAATCCATCTCTGGAGTGTTTAATTATAAATAGATATGTTAAAGCTGTCCAATACTAAATGTATGTTTAGCCAGTATTTGTACAAAATCTATTTTGGTAGAGTTCAGAGAACACATAAAATAATAAGGTTGGATAGCTTGTGTTTCAGGAACCTAGCTGATGATTTGTGTAAAACATCACCTTGATTCACACTGTTTTGGGCATTAGGAGCTATGTAAACATGGAAGTTATACTTGGTTTGTTTAGATGTAACCCGTCTATTTCAGAAACACATTTTAAAAGCATTAGGCAAAGATCTATCTCTCTGGAGAAGTTTATAATACTAGGAAAAAAGAATAAAACTATGAATGGGTCAATTACATCTTTGATGGAAGCACCCTTGGAAAATCTGAACGGCCAGGTTGGGATAGATCAACCTGGAGAAGATCTGTCTATATGAAATTTGACACTGCTTTGATGGCACAGAATTAATTGTTACATATATGTGTGTGTGTGTGTGTGTGTTTCTCCTCTTTCTCTCTCTCTCTCTCTCTCTCTCTCTCTCTCTCTCTCTCTCTCTCTCTCTCTCTGTGTGTGTGTGTGTGTGTGTGTGTGTGTGT
>BLBF01000049.1:6144288-6189441 GCA_015471245.1 Laticauda colubrina
ATAGAATAGAATAGAATAGAATAGAATAGAATAGAATAGAATAGAATTATTTATTGGCAAAGTGTGATTGTACACACAAGGAATTTGTCTTGGTGCAAATGTTCTTAGTGTACATAAAAGAAAAGATACATTCGTCAAGAGTCAAGAATCATCAGGTATAACACTTAATGATAGTCATAGGGTACAATAAGCAATCAAATCATATTAGGAAACAGTCTATAAAAATTGTTAGGTTAAAAGCAACAAGGTTACAGTTATATAGCCATAAGTGGGAAGAGATGGGTGAAAGGAAGGTTGGGAGGATTAATAAGGTTAATAGTAATAGTAATGCAGACTTAGTAAATAGTTGGACAGTGTTGAGGGAATTATTTGTTTAGCAGAATGATGGCTTTTGGGGAAAAACTGCCCTTGTGTCTAGTTGTTCTGGTGTGCAGTGCTCTATAGCATCGTTTTGAGGGTGGGAGTTGAAATAGTTTATGTCCTGGATGTGAGGGGTCTGTAAATATTTTCACAGCCTTCCTTCTGACTCGTGCAGTATTCAGGTCCTTGATGGAAGGCAGGTTGGTAGCAATTGTCTTTTCTGAAGTCCTAATTACTCTCTGAAGTCTGTGTCTGTCCTGTTGGGATGTATAGGGTTGACAGTTATAGAGGTGCAGATGACAAACTCAATAATTCCTCTGTGGAACTGGATCAGCAGCTCCTTGGGCAGTTTGAGCTTTCTGAGTTGGCACAAAAAGAACATTATTTGTTGTGCTTTTTGGATGATATTCTTGATGTTAGGTGTCCATTTTAGGTCTTGTGATGATAGAACCTAGAAATTTGAAGGTCTCCTGTTGATACTGTGTTGTCTAGTATTGTAAAAGGTGGTAGTTTTTGGCCATCGTGGCCAAAGGTATGCAGGAGGCCGAGGTATGCATCGTGGCCGAGGTATGCAGGAGGCATCGTGGCTGAAAATGGAGCCTTGGCAAGTGATGCTGAGCTGGCCATTCCCCTCCTCTCCACATCCCCCCAAGGTCAAACACAACCCTGATGCGGCCCTCAATGAAATTGAGTTTGACAAGCCTGATCTATATCATTTCCCTTAGGTAATTTGTACATTATCATCGTAGGTGACAGCAGCTAGCTAATAGTTGATCTTGAAAGCTAAGTGCAGCAAACAGGGGTCTTACATAGAGGCAGAATGGGATAACATGCATCAGCTGACTCCCCTTGTCTGTCTCAATCCTGCCTGACTCACTCTTTCCATCATATTAGTAAACTACATAAAACTCTCTGTCCAGTCCCCAGGAATTGAACTCCATTTGAAGTACTTCAAATAACATAGCACCCAATTGTTGTTGACCAAGCCCATCATAAAGAAAATGTAAGTCTCCTTGATTTTGTAAATGTGAAGTGCCTCTGGTTTTTTTCCTGCAAAACCTCATTTTACATGTACATTTTTAAAAATGTCCTTTTATAATTATGGTCTCCTTTATATGTAAACTAATTTTAAATCTCCTTGACTACCTGATCTGAATTCCATTTGCACAGGTGATATTTATCTTTTCTACCCCCTGGGAATTTCAAAACTTTATTCTAAGGATTGGATCAAGGATGTTCAAGCTTGGCAACTTTAAGACTTGTGGACTTTAACTCCCAGGATTCCATAGCCAGCCATTGCTGGCTGAAGAATTCTGGGAATTGAAGTTCATAAGTCTTAAAATTGCTGAGCTTCAAGATCCCTGAATTAAGTGATCCTGACAAAAGATTCTTATTCAAGTTGCCTGCACAAGTTGTCTCCATCTGGTATTCACTGAAGTCCCAGTACCACATCACCAACTTTTTCTCATTCTTAATGCTCAAAAGAACCTTCTTCAGAATGTTGAAAGCTGGTACAAAAATGCAGTGTTCATCTGCACATTTATGCAGTGTGATAAATGTTTGTATCATTAAATAAAATTGTCATTTTTATAGTACACTTAAGTTTAGGTGCCACTTGAGACATCCATCTGGTCTACTGAAGGTTATCCGGATGAAGTGTCCATGTATTAATCAGATGGTATTGTTTCTTTTATGATTGTTTCTTGACAGTGTCAGCTCTTGACACCTCCACAATACATCTTTCTCTTTATGGGCATAAATCAAGTTTCCAAAGCAGAATAACAACAGTTCACAAAATGGTGTGATCCAGTTTCAAATGAACTGTTATGGCCCCATAGGCCAAGTTTGAAGAAACCTTGAAACCAGAGGTAGTATTCAACAGGTTCTGACCAGTTCTAGAGAACCGGTAGCAGAAATTTTGAGTAGTTCAGACAACCGGGAAATACCTCCTCTGACTGGCCTTGGCCCCTATCTATTCTCTGCCTCCCGAGTCCCAGCTGATTGGCTGGGTCTTCTTTTGCTGCCTTGCACAGGAGAATGGAACTGGAAAGCAGGTTAGTGGAGTGGGGAGGGAATGGGGATTTTGGAGTAACCTTCCCCAGGAGTGGGGAGAGAATGGAGATTTTACAATATCCTTCTGCCACACCCACCAAGCCAACACTCACCAAGCCATACCATGCCCACCAAGCCACACACACAGAACCAGTAGTAAAATTTTTGAATCCCACCACTGCTTGGAACCAATGGATTAAGAACAGCTAGCATGTGGAGAGAGTATATAAGTCTACCATCCTGGAATTAGAAAGAGATAATTTTAGTCCTTAAGAATTCTGAAATTATTTGGAAATGGATTAACAAGCCCCAACAATTGGCTGATGCTCCCAAACAGGGAGAATGAAAGAGTTAATAGGGAATTAAACATCTCTTCTTCCTGCCACATGAAACAATGTCACAGAACAATCTTGCTTGCAGAACTGCACCACAAAGCTTCCTTTCCTTTCCTTTCCTTTCCTTTCCTTTCCTTTCCTTTCCTTTCCTTTCCTTTCCTTTCCTTTCCTTTCCTTTCCTTTCCTTTCCTTTCCTTTCCTTTCCTTCTACTCTATTCTCCCTTCTCTTCCTGCTCTCTTCTCTTCTCTCTTCCTTCCTCCTTCCCTTCCTCCTTACTCCCTTCTCTCCATTTCACTTCCTCCCTCCCTCCTCTCCATTTTTCTTCTTTCCTCCCTCCCTTCCTTGCACCATAGTGGAGGTGACACAAGCCTTTCCATATTCTAATTACAATGCTGCCATTCCAGCTCAAAGATATTAAGCCCCTGTCACACTGCACCAACGGATGCAAAGAGGATGTAAAACGGACAAAAAACCTTGCCATCTGTTCGAAAACGCGATGTACTCACTGCCTCCATTTTGCTTCCTCTCTATCCGTCCAGCATTCATTTATTGACGTTTCATCCACTCAAAAAGTTTTAGGCTACTTAAAACTTTTGCGTGGAAAATGTATCCAGTTCGTCCGTTATGCATCCGCTACGCATCCGCTATATCTGCTAGGCATCCGCTACGCATCCGCGCAACTCACATCCGCCCGGACGCAGGGAGGAAGCAGAACGGACGCGGAACGGATGCAGAACGGATGCAGAATGGATGCAGAACGGAAACAAAGTGTTTAAAACGGAAAAAACGTTCGCAGAGGGGACCTATCTCGGATATTAAGGATGTCTAGAGGATGCCTAGAGGATGCTTAGAGGATGCCTAGCAGAAAAGCTATACTGCCTATAAAAAGGGGGAGCAACTCGTCTGCATCGCACTTTCAGACCAGCAGCCCAGCGGTGCAGACCTCTGCAGCCTTCCTCTGGTTCTTGCTCTTCCACAGCATCCAGTCATGTCCACAATGGATCGTAACACAGTCCTTTTGGTAGCCACCATCGTTCTACAACAGTGCAAAGCCATCTACAGGCTCTGTGAACTCTACTATGGGAAGAAAAGAAAAGGAGGCGGCCAAGAAGCGTCTGGGTCCGAAGATGGATCAGGAGAAGAGCAGAGTACAGATTGTGCAACAAGCTGATGGTGGAGCTCAGGAACAGTCCAGAAATTCATGAGGATGCCTCCAGCCATGCAGGCAGGGCAGGCAAGGCTGTCAATCCGTCTGGCAGCAGGTCTTTCCTCTGAATGGTGACCTGCTTCCGAGCTGCTTCCCTTATATCTGTGGGGCTTACGCAATGCATCCCCCCCGCATGCGTAATTAACGCCAGGCATCCGTTAGGCTTCCGCTGTGCATCCGCTAGGCTTCCGCTCTGCATCCGCTTCATCCTCTGTGCATCCGTTCTGCATCCGCTGTTTCCATTCCGCGTCCACTTTGCTGAGGCCCCCCGGAAGCCTAGTGGATGCGCCATCCGCTTCCATCCGCTGTGCTTCCGTTCCGCATCCGCTTTGCATCCACCCTGCATCCTCCCCGCATCCGTGTTATCCGCTCTAATTATGCAAATTTTCACCCCTTTTGAGTGCAGATACAATGGATGTAACATTTTTCTCTTCCATTGTGTCCTTTTTGCATCCGTTGGGCAGTGTGACACGGCCTTTAAGAAGTGACAAGAAGATACAGCATTCCATCCAGTAACTGTTTCCATTTGTGCCAGACATCCAGTTATTGATGTTCAGGGATTAATTTTGCTTTGTTTGTTTTATGGAATGTGTTTTCATTGGTCAATGACCAATAACATTTCTGTTCTGTTCTGACATATATTATAATGCATTGTCAGCACATCAGTGTGTTTTTCCCATAACAATGGCAGGTTACTTTGATTGTGCAGAAGTTGCTAGCATTTTTCTCTATTCCTACCACACAGGACTTTTGCTGCAAAAGGAAAAAGAGAAAAATGTATGCTGTTTTGATATTTATTTCTTTTTTGCTCCTGGAGGAAAAGCCATTCATAAATCTGAGAGTTGAACAAATTCTTTCCTCTCTCACTTCTTGTTTTTGACTAAGTAAAGCTGAAATGAATCAAGTTGGATATTTTGTTTTTCCAATTGCTCCAATCTGGAGCCTTTCAAAGAGGAAACATACAAAGGCAGAATAGAGTTGGAAGGGATCTTGGAGGTTTTCTAGTCCAACCCCCTGCTCAAGCAGGAGACCCTATACCATTTCAGACTGAGGTGGCTGTCCAGTCTTTTCTTAAAAACCTCCAGTGATCAAGCTCCTACAACTTTGGAAGGCAATCTGTTCTACTGCTTAATTGTCTGCAGAGTTAGGAAATTTCTCCTTAATTCCTGGTTGCTTCTCTCCTTGATTACTTTCCACCCATTGTTTTTAGTCTTGCCTTCTGGTGCTTTGGAAAATAAGTTGACCTCCTCTTATTTGTGGTGGCCCCTCAAATACTGGAATATTGCTACCATGTCACCCCAAATTCTTCTTTTCTTTAGACAGGCCATACCCAATTCCTGCAATCATTTTTTATATGTTTTTGTTTCCAGGCCTTTAATCATCTTAGTTGCTCTTTTTTGCTCACACACATACAAATTTATATCAGTGAGCAACTCATTCGTGTGTGTGTGTGTGTGTGTGTGCTGAATTGTTCATTCAAAGAAACCTTTTGAAATTAGCTGCACAAAATTAAGGTGCAGGGCCATATGCCGTGTAAAATTCTTGGCTTTTGAATAATCTATAAATACTGAATAGCTTTAGTTGGAAAACCACAGATGAGCTTCTTGTGTCTTCTCTCTCTTATAAGCTTCTTTTCTTCTCCAAATGGAGACAAAGAAGAAACATTTTAGCCTCCAATGGTTTAATCAAAACTCATTTGAAAATAGTGTGGACATTTCAGCTGATGCTGCATTCATACCATATCTAGGCTGCCCAAATTCAGGCAGCCATTGGATCACAGCAAAGACATTGTGTTTACTACGTATCTTTGCTACCACTAGCAATGAAATTGCACTTTTGCAGTCCAGATATGGAAGCCCTAAGAATGCAGCTGATTAAATATTTGTAGAGAGAAGTAAGATTTAAGCATGTAATTTTCACAGTGTTTCAGTTGCAGACTGAAGTCAAAAGTCTGATTCTTCCTTGTAACCTCTTTTATAGTTTGGACTATTACTTTTAAAGAATTGTCCCTTCTGGGCTAATTCTGCAACCAGGTTAAGCATGCTGTGTGACTATCACCTATATAATCTGTGGGGAGGGGGATTATTTTTTATTTTTTTATGCAGCTTAAAATAAGAAAAAGTGCTTTTTCTGCTAGGAATTTATATTTATTTTTTAAAAATCAAGCTTTTTATTTTATATTACTTATACATATAAATGAGTGAACAGTGTGATATCTGGGTATCATACATTTAGTACAGATAAACATAATGTTATAATTCATGGTTATTACATTTCATTTTCATTGTTGCATGTTATTTAAACATATCTAATTCTACCGCCATTCAATTTCTAAACCTCCCTCTTGTTATTGCATAGTTCTTGTTATATTAAAATATGTGTATTGTTGTTCCCCTCTTATTTCTATTTCTATTCTTTCTTATTTTTCCCATTGATTCATTTAAGCATACATTAAAAAAATTGCCATTATTTATTTTTCCTTATCTTGTATTTGATATTTTAAAAATTACTCATTTTTCTACCCTGCTTTTAATATCCCAAATATCCAATGCTACTAATCGATCCAAATATTAACATTGATTGAAAAATCAATCAATCCTGGGTTTACATCTCCCACTCCCCACAACTTCTAATCCTTAAAAATTTTAAAGGAATTTTCATATTCATGAAGTGTCTTGCAGCAGTGGTCCCCAAACATTTTGACACCGTGGACCAACTTCCTGGAAGAATTTTTTTCCACAAATGTGGGGGTGACCTGTGCACAACCTAGATCTCTCCCGTGCACAGTTTAGAGTAGGGTTTGGGCTAGGGGTGGGATTCAAATTTCTTAACAACCGGTTCTGTGGGAGTGGCCTAATTTGTGGGAGTGTCTTGGTGGTCATGTGTCTGGGTGAGTGTGGCTTGCTGACTGGGTGTGGCTTGGTGGTAATGTGACTGGGTGGGCATGGCTTATATGTAAATGTTGTAAACTCACAACACACATGTATGTAAATATTGATTTTTTGATAAAAAAAAAAGAGCAACTTTTACCCAAAATCAGGCAAACCAGGCAGGTAGATTGAGTTGCTCATAGAATCACAGATTCACTCAGAGATCTACCATTCTGCAATCTGCTATCTGAGTCTGCACTGAAAAATAGAAGTTTCAGTCCTAAGGAAGGTTCAGGTCTGCTTTTACATTTGCTAGAAAGCAAGAAATCCAATGATTTCTTGCTTTCTAGCTAATTTAAATCTCCTGGCACAGTTGATAGTTCAAACATTTGATGGTTGGGGGGAAAAAAGGAAAAATAGCAACTTACCAAAAATTAGGCGAAGGCACAATGCAGGCAAGTTGGATGGTGTACATGCCAGGTAAGTGAGTGGGCAGGACAGGGTGAGCCAGTGGTGCAATTTGCCGATTCTCCGAACTATGCAAAATCATAACAACCAGTTCTATAGAACTGGTCCAACCAGGTAGAATCCCACCCTGGTTTGGGCTTCTATATAATGCCTTATGATCCAAGATGGAACTGAGGCAGTCCATGTAGCCCTGGCAAGTTGCTACAAATACAGATTGTTAGGGATAACATTGTTCACCCTAACTGGTTTAGGTGAAATAATAACTATGAATCATAGTTAGTGTATGCAGCTTTAACTGGGAAATAGCAATTGTGGGAGTGGTTATGAAAACCATATAAAAGTAGCAAGTCTACAGCTTGCTCGCACTCTCTCTCTGGCTTTGATGATCCCTGATTACTGCTTGGAATCAAGACTGCATTGCTCGAACGGGAGAGACAACAACGGACTGATTTATGTGAACTGACATAGGATATTCTACATGGACTTTGCTAACTGAATATCCCTGAATGGACTGACTACATGGTAAATGAATATTGGTCTGTTTTTGACTATGCTATAAACTTATACTGGAATAAAATATATTCTTGATAGCACAAGCGTATCTGTTATTTTTACTGTATGTTAATAAACATACAAGCTTAGCTCACTCATTTATCTGTGTGCCTATCTGACTAACGCTGCACATTCTGTTTAGCTTGTCTACCTAACCCTCGTTGGGGAACCCAGGCTTAACACTGATGAAGCTTTGCTTGCTCTCCCACCACTCACCTCCAGCTGTGCATCCTGGTTCCCAACAGGCCATGGATCAATACTGGTCTATGGCCCCAGGGTAGGGGTCCCCTGCCTTACAGTACAATATAGAGTTCACCAGACCCTATCTCAGCTTAAAAAGAAAAGCTCTGGTAACTTAACTCTATTCCTCACATAAATTTCATTGGTGAGTCGTGGTGGCGCAGTGGTTAGAATGCAGTACTGCAGGTACTTCTGCTGACTGCCAGCTGATTGCAGTTTGAAAGTTCGAGTCTCATAAATGAAAACTATGGTGCTCAACCCTTCTAGCAGGCCATATATAATGTCATTAAAAACCACTCTGCCAAGTGAGAAACCTATCCCACAGGTTCTATACCAAATTCCTCTGGAAGATGAATGACAGAGGCACTGAAGCACAATTTTTAAGCTGTACAACTCTTTTTTTGGCTGAGAAGAATGGTCAGCTTCTCATTATCATGTTGGGAATTTCAAAAGTGGGATGGACCCAAGACAAAAATACAATTTGATTTCATTTCCATTTCCATATAATTAAAATGATCAGAGTTGTGGTGGTACAGAGGTTAGAATACAGTACTCTGCACACAGCCTGGAGTTCGAGCCTGATGGGATTCACGGTTGACTCAATCTTTCATCCTTTCGAGGTGAGTAAAATGAGGACCCAGATTGTTGATGGCAAGATGCTGACTTTGTAAAATGGCTTAGAGAGGGCTGTAAAGCATTGTGAAGCTTTATATGTGAAGAGGTATACAAGTCTAAAATGCTATTGCTCTTCTGTGTAAGACAATTAAGGCTGAAAAAAAATGTCGTCCTCCATTTATGTGTGGTTGCTTAGCACCATTCAGAATTATGACAGACCACCTAAAACGTACTTATAACCCAGTTCTAATGGTTGCACCTCTCCTGCAATCATGTGACTGCATTTTGAGCCTCCCCCTCTCAAAACTGACTCACATTTATGGCCATTTGAAATCTCCCATGGTTTGAAATATTTTTGTTTACTTCAGTTTTTTGGAAAAAAACACTCCATAGTGAACAATTGGTTTGTTTTAACAACCATAGCAAAAAAAAAAAGGACATAAAATCAGGTCAGTCATGTGGGTGACTTGATTTACAACCATCATAACTGATGATGTAACGGGCAGGCTCCGTTCACACGCAAATGAAGGCAGAAATTTTCCTATTCTGTTTCTAAGGTTGTGGATCTTAATCTCTAATTTCTTCACATTAAATCTGATTAATTAATCTCTGCATGAATCTATTTTGTCTGGTCATGCTTTGTTGCTGGGTTTTTGGCATTTTGGTTTCAGATTTAAACCAGGATTTACTTCAGAGTTTTGGAATTATGCTTTAATCTTCTGAGGCATGTTAGAATTTGGACAATTGGTTAGAATTCACAGAATTAGTTAGAATTCACAGAATTAATTAGAATTCACAGAATTAATTAGAATTCACAGAATTAGTTAGAATTAAACTGTTGATAAAGTTATATGATTATATGATATGATTATATGATTATATGATAAAATTAAACAGTTGATAAACTGCTGATAAAGTCAAATGATTGGTCAGTGACTAGCAATCATCTAGCTAATCATCTCGTCTTGTAACCACAGGAAAATATTAACCTGTTTCACTGTATTAGTAGGAAAATAGCAGCAGTAAAATGGGGGGGATGACACACATTGTTTTGACAATTTTTAAGTATTTTGGGGGGGGATATCCATTGATCAGTACATTGAATGTATTCATTCTACTTATTCTACTAATTCATGCTACTTATTAGGGAATCTGTCCATCTGTTAAGTTCTTTCATTACATAGTTAGGTGTCTAAAAAGACGTACAAAAAAGTGAGTGATTTCTGAGTGGTTGAAGTTCAGTGAGAGCTGCAAAGCAGGGCAAGAACAATGAAAAAAATATCTGTAAAGATGTCCTTCTGAGATGGAGGAGAAAGAAAAGGAAAGGCAGTTGCAACAGGTAAATTAAAAAAGGGGAGGAAATGCAACCTGTCCGGTTACCTTGAAAGAAATTGTGAGAACAGAAAGAGGTATGAAGAAAGGGAGAATCAAAAGGCAGATGGAAGAATGAAAGGATAGAAAGATGGATGGATGGGAGGCAGGGAAGGAAGGAAGGACTAGGGCAGAGAAAGAGGGAAAGAAAGAAAAAAGAAAGGAAGGAAGGAAGGAAGGAAGGAAGGAAGGAAGGAAGGAAGGAAGGAAGGAAGGAAGGAAGGAAGGAAGGACTCTTCAGCAGCGGTAGTTTCCCACTGCAGAGGACAGAAAACATTCACACTGAAAAGAAGTACAATTGGGAAGCTGTTAAAGAAATCCATACAATAATTGATAGAGCAACAGAAGGTTGGAGAGACTAGTAAAGCACTTCATGTACAGAGGAGCCAATAAAATGATTTTGGGGGGGAATGGAAGATATGTTTCTGCAGCTCAATCTATACAAGAATGTATATGTGAGCATCCATGAATTCATTCCTTCACTACTTGAGCTAAGTCAAGTTAGGCAGCCATATTTGATTGCCCTTTATGGCTTTTCACAGGTGCTTTACTGCAATGGCCCCCAACCTTTTGGATACCAGGGACCGGTTCCACGGAAAAAGTTATTTCCTGCAGACTGTAGGGCAGATGGTTTGGCATGCTTCCTGCATTCCATGGATTCACTGCATTCACTTGTTTGCATGGCCCGATTATTGGCATGCCACAGACCAGTGCTGGTCCATGGACAGGCAGTTGGGGGCTCCTGGTGTACTGAATCCCAGTGGTTACAAAGTCTTATCCTTACGATTTATATTAACTGTTTCCTAGTATGATTTGATTGTTGATTTTACCCTAAGACTATCATTAAGTGTTGTATGTTATGATTCTTGATTCTTTATGAATGTATCTTTTCTTTATGTATACTGAAAGTATTTACACCAAGACAAATTTCTTGTGTGTCCAATCACACTTGGCCAATAAAGAATTATTTCTATTCTATTATTTAGAAAAAGCTCTAGACTTCTTATAGGAGGCTGAAAATAAGCATCAATGGATCCAAAGGATCTAAATAAGTAGACCTATTTTGACACTGGCAATGGCCTCCCTTCTGGATGAGTGGAGAAGAAGAAGCTTCTTGATTCTTCAGATCTTCTTAATAGTGGCTTTTTATATCATCTAACATCGTATTTCTTGGAGAAGTTGTCACATCAATGATCCTTGTAAGCCTAGTGAGAGGGCAACTGATCTACCACAATTTTTGAGAGAGGAGAACAATGAAACTATTAATTAAGCTTTTGTGGTTAGCAAAAAAAAAACCCTGATGCACAGAAAAACATAGATGACCTTAAAAGAAGGGCCATAATTTCTACCAGTCTGCTGCTTGACATAAGCTAGTACAGGGTTAATGACAAAAAAAATTGGCCACCTTTTGGCTCTCTGCTCTGATGATTTATCAATGACTTTTCAATCCTTGCTGCCAGTTTATTACCACAGTGGAGTTCAGTTCTTGTTTTGGTGTAAGGTGGGACTTGTGAAGGAGGCAGAAATCACATGAAAGGGGTCCCTCTAACACAGAAGTGGGGAATGATGGCCCTTTTATGACTTGTGGACTTCAACTCCCAGAATTCCTGAGCCAGTTGGCTCAGGAATTCTGGGAGTCAAAGTCCACAAGTCATAAGAAACCATTGTTCCCCACCTCTGCTTCTAACAGAAGCTCTGACCTACATCTTGCCTCAGAGGTGGAATTCAGCAGGTTCTGACCAGTTCTGGAGAACCAGTAGCAGAAATTTGGAGTCGTTTAGAGAACCAGCAAATACCACCTCTGACTGGTGCCACCCCCATCTATTCTCTGCCTCCCAGCTGATTAGCTGGGTCTTTTGTTGCCCTGCATAGGAGAATGGAGCTGGAAAGCAGGTTAGTGGGATGGGGAGGGAATGGAGTTTTTGCAGTAACCTTCCCCAGGTGTGGGGGGAGGAGGTGAAATGAAGATTTTACAGTATCCTTCCCCTACCACGCCCACCGAACCAGGAGTATTTTTTTTTGAATCCCATCACTGTCTTGCATGCATAATTTTGGAGTTAGGACTGGCGGTGAACTCAGAAAAGTGACTTCACCAGGTGACTGGTGATTTACTGCGGTAGCACCAAGCAATTCCCATTAGCAGGTGACTGAGAATAACCAGGTTTTGCCTTTCAATTAATTATGAAACAATCTGTTGTCCTCATTCCCCACAGAGCAGGAGATTTCGTCATTCAGAACAAATGTGATGAATGTGGACCTACAAAGACACTGTGAAAGAAAGACTGTAATAAAATTTAAGTTACACTGAAATGGAGGGTGGGAGGGGGAGGGAAGCTGAAGGAACAAAGAAAGAATGTAAAATAATGGATACATTCAGATTGTGGCTGAACAAAAGGGGTATTGCTGAATTGTTTAATTTAAGCTGGAAGTCTGGCTACTGAGTTTGTAGAGATTTGGCACTGAGGGGAAAAACTGGGACATTCTGAAGTGCAGTTCTACCCACTGAAAACTTGTCATCCTTTATTTTTCTTATAATTGCTTACATTGCCTGATAATTTGTTTCAAAATCTTGGAGAAGGAGGGGGGGGGGACCCAGTTATTTGCTTTTCCCTTCAACAGCATTCAATACAAACTATAGTTAAGAATAATAATCAAAATGTCTACTTAAATGTAAAGAGCAGAGGAGGGTTAGGCTTTTTAAATTAACATTTCTAAATGAAATAATGTTGGAACAAAAAAAAAATCTAATTGTACAATGAGAGGCATAATAATTAAAATTAATTTTGTGAAGCTTGCAACCTTCTTGTTGGGACTGTTCATATGTCAACATTCCTGTTCAGTGGAACCATTTATGATCCTAGACAAACTTCTTCATAAGCCACACTGAAAATGTAGATGAATATATGTACGTACACAGTTTGCAAATTGCAAATCTGGCTTTCTCTTTTTCAAGGGGCGGGGGGGGGAAGAGACATTTTGCACATTTGCACAGCAGGGAAGATATGGAAGGAATACACAAATCTGTCTGTTTCACTTTATATACAGCCCATTATATTGTGCTGTTCTGTTCCTACATTAAAGAGTATTTAAAAAAAAAAAACTTCTCAAAGACCTATGTTGATACATATGAAAAACTCTATTTAAATTGTCGTAATTTAAATTGCCAAAACCTGCTTTGCAAGAATTGCAACCTTGTTCCGTTCAGTTGCTCATGAAATTCCAACACTTTAATCAGAGGTATGTGGATCAGATCATTTTGTATCAATATTTATGGTGCCTGAATTTATCCATCACTAAGGCTATTTGCATTTAAATATTGTCCACTAGATGCTCATAGAACTTAACTTTTGCAGTCACCTCCTCTGTACAGCTCATTATGTCACCTGAAGCACTGGGAAGATTTCATCCCTTTAACATAATGCACATTGCTTAATGCATATTAAATGACAGAAAACGTTGATTTCTTTTTCCTTGCAGTGAAGCTGCTAGCTGAAGGAAAGCTCTCATTCTCTTCTAATGGCTATAGATTTATTTTTAGCAAAATGTCAATCTTTCTGTTCCAATGCACATACTTCACCTGTGGCAGCTTATAGAATTTATTGTATTTCATTTTATTTTACATTTTATTATTTATTTATTTTATTATTATTATTTTATTTTATTATTGTTCAATGCCTTTAAGTCAGGATTGACTACTGATGAACATAGAATAATAGCATTGGAAGGGACTTCAAAGGTCTTTTAGTCCCTGTGCTCAAGCAGGAGACCTTAAACTCAGGGGTGGGATTCAACTTTCTTAACAATCAGTTCTGTGGGCGTGGCCTAATTTGTGGATGTGGCTTGGTGGTAATGTGACTGCGTGGGCATGGCTTTTACGTAAATATTTATGTAAATACATAAAAATTATGTAAATATTGATTTTTTAATAAAAAAGAGCAACTTTTACCCAAAATCAGACAAAATAGGCAGGCAGATTGAATTGCTCACAGAAACACAGATTCACTTAAAGATCTATGATTCTGCAATCGGCTACCTGAGTCTGTCACATAAAATTTGCTTGCAAGCAAACTCATAACATTATCTCACAACACACTATATATGTAAATACTGAATGTTTTATTTAAAAGAGCAACTTTTACCCAAAAGCAGGCAAAGCAGGTAGACAGATTGAGTTGCTCATAGAAACACAGATTAACTTAGATATCTATATGCAATTGACTACCTGAGTCTGCACTGAAAAGCTTCAGTCCTAAGGAAGGTTCAGCTCTGCTTTTAGATTAGCTAGAAAGGATTTCCTGCTTTCTGGCTAATCTAAATCTCTCGGCAGAGCAGAACATCTGATGGTTGTGGGGGAGGTGGGGAAATAGCAACCAGGCAAGTTGAATGGCTCACATGCCAGGAAAGGAGTGAATGGACAGGGAGGAGCGGGGCCAGCCAGTGGAACAGTTTGCCAGTTCTTTGAACTGCAGACAATCATAACAAGTGTGTATGCAGCATTTGCAAGAAATCATCAGTTGTGCCGCCTGGACCACTGACAAGCGCTGTGCGAAGGTGCACAGCGTTTGAAAATCCTCTTGTTTCCTGTTTTTTCAATCTCAGCTGTGCCGTGCAAAGCAGCTGAGGAGGAAAAAGCAGGGAATAAAGAACAGCCTAGAGCCCAGGCAGGTGGGTGGTCCAAAGATCGAACCAGTTCAGTGTCAACCGGGGTGGATTTGTCCACTTCTGTAGAACTGATAGCTCTAAAGAGCAGCAGACATAGAACCGGTTCTATGTCTGCTGATATTTTTGCCCATCTGGGCTCTTACCTGATCTTTATTTCCTGATTTTTCAACTTCAGCTGCCGAATGAGGCACAGCTGCAGTTAAAAAAACAAGAAAAGAGGGCTGTTTCAAAGGCTGCTTCTTGGTACCCAGTGCTAATGATGATCAACAGGCGCACAGCGGGCAGGGAAGCTCGTAAATCCCAAACTGGTAGTTAACCCTGTCGTACCCAGCCCCTGGTGTCAACTGCTCTTTGCAGCTGTAAGTTCTATAGAACTGGTCTGAACAGGTAGCATCCCACCCCTGCTTTTATTATTTGCGACAAATTTCTTTTTGAAAGCCTCCAGTGATGGAGCACCCACAATTTCTAGGGGTAAGCTGTTTCACTGGTTAATTGCTTTCACAGTTAAGAAATTTCTCATTGGTACTCGGTTGCTTCTCTCCTTGGTTAGTCCATTGTCTAGATTAGTCCCTGCAGTTTATTTGACAAGATTTTTCAAAAGTTGTTTGCCCTTGCTTTCTTCCTGGGGCTAAGAGAGAGTGGGTAGCCCAAGGCACACAGCTTAAACTAGAATTCATGGTCTCCTGGTTTCTAGCCTGGTGCTTAAGCCACTACTCCAAATGGACTCTAATACAATGCAAAATTTAACAATAAAAAGAACTACAACTACAATGGAAAAATATGCTTGCAGAGATTTTGTTTATATCAGTTTTCTAGATCTAAAAACTCCCTCAGTTTGAAGTTTTCATGACTATTTCTTGTGGTTGATACTACCAAAAACTCCAGAATGAAATCAGGAAAAAAATCTACTGGAAGAAGTCAATGGACAACTATTTAATTGCTAAGAAAATGATATGGACTTGCCCATTTGGAAAGCAGATCTTAAGCCTGACTGAGGGAAATGTCCACTGTTTCACTATTAGGAGCCCTGATTGCCCAGTGGTTAGAATGCAGTATTACAAGCAGGCTCTGCCCACAGCCTGGAATTTGATCCTGATAGGACTCCAGGTTGATTCAACTTTCCATCTTTCCAAGTTTGGTAAAATGAGGATCCAGATTGTCGGGGGCAATAGGCTGACTCTGTAAATCACCCATAGAGTGCTATAAACAACTATGGGGCGGTATATGAGTCTAGGTGCTATTGCTGTTGCTGTCCATCAGATTTCTATCTCTACAGCTATCCTCATTTTACAACCTTTTGTTTTGCTGTGGTTGTTAAGCAAATTGTTGCCATTGTTAAATGAATCAGGCCCTCATTAAATAAATTTGGCTTCCCCCATTGACTTTGCTCATTAGAAACTGGCTGGGAAAGTCACAAATGGTGATGAAATGACCTCAGGAATTCCATCAAAAACACATGTTGGTTGCCAACACCAAAATGTGACCATGGAGATTGCCATGTCCCTGTCAGAATCTGATTTGGAGGGGGAGGCCGAGCAGCTGACAGGGAGTGGGAGTGCATCTCTGTTGGCTGTGGAAGAAACTGGGGAAGGGCAAAGTCCATCTGTGCAGAACAGGGGAGAGGTAGAGCAAGGCAGAGGGAATTCAGAGGAAGACCCAGACCCACCCCCTCTTCATCCTAGGGCATGCAGGAAGAAACGGAGAAGGGAGCAACATGAGTTGTGTGGCTTACAGGGAAGGAAAGGGCTCTGATTCCCTTTATTAGCTGCAGCTGAGAACACAGTGTTTAAAAAGGGAGGTTGCGCACAGCAACTGATTGGAAACAAATTGTGGGTTATCTTTTATGGGCGAGGCTTATCTGTGTTCCTGGCTACTTCCCAACTGTGTGTGTTTTGTTGGCTTTTGAAGTCTGCAATTCTTTCTCCTGCCCTGTCCAGTTAATTGTTGCAGCGTGGTTTGCTTGGATTTTTATTTATAGTTTATATGTACTTTGTTTTCGGACTGAATTTCCTCCACTTAAAGACTGTTCTTGGGAGAGTTTTTTCTCAAGCCGAAGGTAACTGGACATTGGGGGCAAAGTTGGAGGTATTAAAGGGACTTTTCTTACTTATGTGACTGTGTTGTCTTTGTGCCATGCCCTGGGTCATCACAGAGATGCTGAAACCAGTCACTTTTTTTCAGTGCCATTGTAACTTTGAAGAGTCACCGAACAAATAGTTGTAAGTTGAGGACTACCTGTTCAGCCCAGCCACCAGGGACTTAAAGACTGAAGAGAAATGCTCTTAATGAATTTGATGTGACATGTCTATAATGCTTTTAAAGGGCCTTATGGAATGCATTTGTAATGCATTATTAAGCAGGATTCAGAACCAATATAAGAAAGAAATTAATTGAACGTTGAGAGCAAAATCAAAATTGCATATTTACTTTCACCACTTTGAATATGAATGAATAAATAAACAGACATTCAATTCAGTGCTTGTTGGTGAAGGACAACACAAGAAGCTAATATTGTTTGATCACTCTGTAGACCAATTGATATTATGCCTATTAAAAGCTCAGAAGGGCCAAGAAATTTCTGGATGAAGGCAAATTAATATCTGTGAAATTAGGATCCTAAAACTGTTGTGTGTGGGGGTTTATTCTCAATGAATATAGATGGCAGGGAAGGAGGGAAGGAGTTGAAACAGTTTATGTCCAAGATGTGAGAGGTCTGTAAATATTTTCACAGCCCTCTTTTTGACTCGTGCAGTATACAGGTCCTGAAGTGAAGGCAGGTTGATAGTAATTGTTTTTCCTGCAGTCCTAATTATCCTTTGAAATGTGTCTGTCCTGTTGCAGAACCAAACCAGACAGTTATAGAGGTACAGATGATAAACTCAATAATTCCTCTGTAGAAGAACTGTTGCAGCATCCCATTGGTCACGTGATCCAAATTTGACTACTTGGCAACTGACTCATATTTATGACCGTTGCTATGTCCCAAGGTCATGTGATCCCCTTTTGTGACCTTCTGAGAAGCAAGGTCAACAGGGAAGCCAGATTCACTTAACAACCGTGTTACTAACTTAACAACTGCAGTGATTCACGTATAACTGTGGCAAGGAAGATCATAAAACACGATAGGACTTATTTAGGAAGATAAATTTTGGCTTCAATTGTAGTCATAAGTTGAGGGCTACCTGGAAATGCATACGTTGTGTTTTTATTTTTAAATTAACTTTTGGAATCTTGACAGATACCATATAGGTAAACATCTGCATATGCCAAACAGCATAAATTTAATATTTATTTAGTATTTAGATTGATTTGATCAATCCTCTGGGTGTATCATAATTCATATTCTCCAATGAAACATGTCCATAGCCAAGTATCATTAATCATGTTTTCCAATTAGATTTTTGCACCACAGAAGCTTCACTCACCTAGTTACAATATCTGAAGAAAATATGAATGGAATGCACTTTCGATTGCAAACTGTTACAGTGTTCTTTCAAACTCCTTCCTCTGCGCTTCTTTCTGTTGGCAACTATAAAAGGTGCCTAGAAAATGTTTATGAGTTGACATTAGAGACTCAACCAATGTGGGTAGAAAAGACCCAAGAAATCAATTCCGCAGGAAGGCTGAAATTACTGTTGCTGCTATGACAAATTTCAGCAAAGGCAGCAGCCCTCAACAAGCCAAGATAAATAAGGTAAATCAGTGAAGGAAGAGGAAGCTTGTCAGTCACTATAGCTAGTTGCTATTTTACATCCAGGATCACAGTTGTCATGTCTCTCAGTCATAGTTGCTAGGGAACATGAACAGTTGGATGCTGTTTTCCATAAGTCCTGCTGGTGGATTAGAACTTCTGTGGAACCTCAGGAATCAATTCATTTATTGCTAGCTTTCCAATCTTCCAATGCAGGACACCTCAGAGATGAGTAATTAAGGAACCCCACCCACCATATGTATTATTTTTAAATTTATGTCATTTGGGGATGTAAGAGTATATGTCATATCTGAAAGTCTTTCTTCTCCAATCCTTCTCTTGTGAAACTTTAAGGAGCTCCTGTTCTTGCTGATATACTTTGCTTCCCGTCATGCATGGTAAAACAGGAGACATAATTTAATACAAATTACCTTCCAATTGTGTGCAGGATAAGTTTTTCTTCAAAATATTTAACATGATTTCTCTTCTCCCCTCCCTGTCAAAACCGTAACAGCAAAATTTCACTGAATGGCTAAGATGAAGTGTGATGCCTAAAAATAAGAGGAAATTGTTATGCAGGTGACAAAAGAAGGCGAGGCAATTGCTCATTTTTCGTCAGTTTTTTTTCTCCCTTTTTTTCTCTTGGTGAATTATTTACTTCAAAAGAGGCTGTCCTCAGGCAGGGGAGGGGGAGGAAAAATAACAGATATAGTCTTGTGCAAATCCATAAATGCCTCTGGTGTATGAAAAAGCTTTATATATTTCCCTCCCTGCCCAGTAATATCTGATGGTAGTCATTATTTTTAAAGGGTAAATCTTATCATCTGATACTTACAAATGCACATTACCAGCACCGTTATGATTGTTCATGAATACAGAGTAGGTGTCTACAAAAAGATCTTCATTCTAACATTTTGCTGGAAGAACCAAATCCATTAAAATTGAGAAAACGGTTACCTCAGACAACGTCATCTGTTCTTTTCTTTAAGTATGTGTTAACTTTCTACAGAAAAGGAGTAGTGGAGATGGAATTGAATATATGGGGAAATACTGTCATGATTAGATTAAGTTAATCTAATCGTAACAGTATTCCTCCATATATTCAATTGACTGATGATAGATAGACAGACAGATAGATGGATTAACAGATTAACAGAGATGGAAGGGATCTTGTAGGTCATCTAACCCCCATCCCCATCCAAGCAGGAGACCTACAGTATTTCTGACAGATGGCAGTCCAATCTCTTCTTGAAAGTGTTCTGTATGGAACTTGGTAGGTTCCAAGTCCCTCATTCTAATTGGCCAAAAAGGCCACTTACGGATTGGTACACTAAGAACCAGTCTGGGAAGCCGCCAAATGGCGGGAAGAATTAAACAAGTGTCATTGGTTACAAGCCGGCAGGCAAGCCGCTATTTAAAGGGCTGCTGCAGCTTGGGCTGTGTTCTGCATCTGGAAATCGTATATTGATTGCTTTCTTATGTTTTTGGAAAGCAACGAAATAGAAGAAATCTCAGAACAAAGGAAGAGGGCTGTCTTCTTTACACACTGCGGACCGGCCATATTCAAAATGGCGAAGGCACTGGCGAAACCCAGAGATGTCAAACAGATGACCTGGTCTGACCTGAACCGATTGTTCTGAGCACACTATGCACCGGTGGTCTCAAATTTAATCAAAAGGCACACATTTTACAAGAGGGACCAGAAGGAGGATGAAACCATAGCAGATTTTATAGCAGCCTTGAGACACATCAGAGGAGCCTGTGAGTTCCAGAACATAGACGAGGCAATGAGAGACCACGTAGTCCTTGGCCTGAAGGATTCTACCCTTCAGAGCAAACTACTGAATAGGCCAAACATAACTGTGGCCGAAGCCATTGCTGAGGCAACTGCCGCCGAAGCAGCAAAGAAGTCAGCAGCCACCATGCGGAAAATGAACGCAATTCCAGACCTGCCAACCCAAACCAGGGAGAAGAAGGCAGAGGGAGGAAAGAAACAGCTCACAACCCACCACGAAGACATCGAAACCCAGAGTGACACCGAAGACAATGACGAAGATGTCCATAAACTCTATTCATGTAGAAAATGGTGTGAAAAGAGGAGAAATCGGTGGGAATTTCAATGTGCGGGCTGCAGAGGCAATCACCCGCGGTCTGAATGTAGGTTCCTCGATGCAATATGCCGAGCTTGTAATAAAAGGGGGCACATCGAAAGGGTCTGCCACAACAAAAAGAGCTGGAGTCCAAAAAGACGTGACAGCACACACACACCCCAAACATGATGACAGACAAGCCGGCAGCAGATGGAACCGCAATAAGAGAACGGGTGACAGGGAAGAAACGCATCAGACAGTCACCATCGGCAATGCCAGGTCGGAAAGCGGAAAGAAGGTTTGGATAGAGATGAACATTGAGGGGAGACCCTGCAAGATGGAAGTCGACTCAGGGTCATTCCTATAAATGGTATCCTGGAATACCATCCAGCGCCTAATACCAAACATTAAACAGAGAGAACTACAGAAACAAAAACTAGTGTTAAAAGACTATCAGGGAAATCAAATCCCAGTAGTAGGCCTTGGACATTTTCTAGTTCAATTTAAACACCACGCTGAAATCTTGCCTCTGACCATCATCGACCGTGACTACCCTAGCCTATTAGGGATTGAATGGTTCGCGCCCCTGGGAATCGGGATGACTGGGATCAACTGCATCACAACAATCAACTGGGAGGAGAGCCTGTTCCAAGAATTCCAAGATGTTTTCAACGGGACTCTAGGCAAATACAAGGAAACCCCAATTTCATTTAGCCTAGACTAAAAAATAGCCCCCATTTGTTTAAAGGCCAGATGCGTCCCATTTGTGCTAAAACCAAAAATTGACGAGCAGCTGAATAAGTTAATAGCGCAAGGGGTTTTAGAACCAATCGACCATGCCAGGTGGGAAACCCCTATCGTCACACCGGTGAAGTCAGATGGGTCAGTGCGCATCTGTGGGGACTATAAGGCAACCCTGAACCATGCGCTCCAACAAAGCGCATACCCAGTACCAGTAGTGCAACATTTACAACACTCGCTAGGGGGAGGAAAAATATTCACAAAGCTTGACCTAGCACAAGCCTATCAACAGCTACCCGTTGATCCCATTACAGCAGAGGCACAGACTATAGTAACACATACAGGGGCATTCAAATGTAACCTCCTCCAATTCGGTGTTAGTGTTGCCCCAGGAGTGTTCCAAAGCCTCATGGAATGACTACTAAGCGGAATCAAAGGTGTCGTCCCATACTTCGATGATGTACTGGTCTCAGCAAAAAATGCCAACCAGCTAGAGACCAGGTTAAGAGAAGTCTTAACAATATTTAGGAAGTCAGGCCTCAAAGTAAAGAGGGAAAAATGTGAACTGGCCACTAACTGGGTCAAATTTTTGGGCTATTTAATCGATGAACAAGGCATTCACCTCACCAAAAAAAAGGTGAGACTCAAAGACACTCCCAGACCCAAAAACAAAACCAATCTCCAGGCATTCCTAGGCCTCATAAACTTTTACAACTTGTTCCTGCCCCATAAGGCAACAATAGCAGAACCCCTACATCGACTGCTAGATTTAAAAAAACGCTTGGACATGGGGCCACCGGGAACAGAAAGCCTTCCAAGGTATCAAGGACCTATCAACGTCAGACACTGTTCTCATCCAGTTTAGCAATGCCCTGCCTCTGACGGTCACCTGTGATGCCTCGCCTTTTGGGGTCGGCACCATCCTGAGTCACCAACTCCCAGATGGCAGAGCGGCACCGGTTGCCTTTTACTCAAAGACGCTCTCCAAGTCGGAACGCAATTACAGCCAACTTGATCAGGAAGTCCTCGCAATCATCGCCGGAGTCAAACGATTCCATGAGTACCTTTACGGTAGACCTTTTTCTATCGTAACCGATCACAAGCCTCTTCTTGGAATCCTAGCAGGCAACAAGCCAAGCCTGAACATTCTGTCACCTAGAATGATGAGGTGGTCTGAATTCCTCACTGCCTATTCCTACATGCTGCTCCACTGACCCGGCAAAGCCATTCCACACGCCGACACCCTGAGCCGTTGCCCGTCACAGAGGATGACCCTGCTCCAACTACCTCCACACTTCAGCTTGAGACCTGCCCAGAGCTACCGCTGACTGCAGCCGAGGTCACGAGAGCCACAGCCAAAGACCCTTTGACAGTGCGCATATTGAACTTGGTAGGTAAAGGCTGGCCGGAGGAAAACAAAACAGACTTTTAAACCTTTCCGTATCAGACAGACCAAACTATCTATTGAAAAGGGGTGCATTTTATGGGGTGACAGGGAGGTAATCCCAAGCAGCCTACAAGAAGGCATGTTGCACGAGGGTCACCCGGGCATAGTCAAAATGAAAGCCCTGGCCAGGAGTTACGTCTGGTGGCCAGGGCTGGACAAAGACATTGAACGCTTGGTTGCAACATGCCATGACTGTCAAAAAGCGAGGCCTATATAAGACTGGGAAACCCCCCAGGGTCCATGGTCTAGAGTACATAATGACTTCGCTGGGCCAACGGAGGGGAACACTTTTTTAATTGTGGTTGATGCATATTCAACCTGGTTGGAAGTCATCCTCATGGCTTCCACAACCACCGAGGCTGTTATGAAACAGCTCGACAAACTGTTTGCAACACATGGGCTACCTGATTTACTGGTTTCGGACAATGGGCCTCAATTTACAGCCTTGCAATTTGAACAATCTGGCTGACCAGGGTATCCGTCATGCCTTAACCACGCTGGCCCATCTGGCTGCAAATGGCAGGGCTGAACGCATGGTTTGGTATACTAAAGAGGGCCTAGAGAGAATGGACAAGGGGGACGTGCAGGACAAACTAAACCAACTACTAACCTTGCAACATATTATCCCTAGTTGCACAACAAATAAAAGTCCAGCTGAACTTTTAATGGGTAGGAAACTACAGTCCTACCTGGACAGGTTACACCCTTGTAACACTCCTACCTGGACAGGTTACACCTGGGACAACCCCCCGACTCCTCCAGCAAATACCGTACCTTCAAAATTGGCAACCTAGTCTATGCCAAGAACCTTACCGGGGACCCTCTATGGCTTCCAGCCACCATCACACAAATCACAGGCCCCAGGTCCTACTGACTAATCTTAGACAATGGAAGGGAATGAAAGCGGCACATAGACCAGCTTCGTTCCCATAACCTCAAATGAAAACCCGCCGCAGAACCAAAAATAATAATTTCTGACTATAAAACAACCAAGGGGGGGGGGGGAAGTACAAATAAATAAAAAAGGGAGAGATGAACCTCCCATAACAAGACAACAAACTCTGCAAAACGACAATCTAACCAAACAAAAAGAGCACTCACCGTTAGATGAACCCCAAGAAGGAAGTCCGGGAGCAGGAGAACGAAGCGATGCCTTCCTGGAAGGTGGCAGCCAGGCCAGCACAATCAACCCGGTCAAACCAGGAGGGAGTGGCGGAGCCATCTCAACTGGCCCAAGAGACTCAGGCGGGAGCAGCATGGCTGACTCACCCTTCCAGGAGTTCCATGGAGAAGGCCGAGAGAACCAGCGATCCTATCCAAACCGCTAGAAGACCAAAACAAGACTGAGCCGCGCAGGTCAACTAGGACTAGAAAAAAGCCCCACCTACCTGCATGACTACGTCACCCACGTTGTACTGAACTAAAGGGGGAAGGGTGTTCTGTATGGAACTTGGTAGGTTCCAAGTCCCTCATTCTGGTTGGCCAAAAAGGCCACTTATTGGATTGGTTCACTAAGAACAAGTGTCATTGGTCACAAGCCGGCAGGCAAGCCGCTATATAAAGGGCTTCCGCTGCTTGGGCTGTGTTCCATATCTTTTGCCTTGCGAATTAAATAAAATAGTTGTTGTTTGGAACCCGGTCTTATGCACTTCTTTCCGGACGGAACAGAAAGCTTCCAGGGATGAAGCTCCCACAACTTTCAAAGGCAAGCTGTTCCACTGGTTGATTGTTCTCATTGTCAGAAAAATTATCCTTATTTCTCAGTTTAATCTCTTCTTCATCAGTTTCCATCCATTGTTCCTTGTCTGGCCTTTGGGTGCCTTGGGAAATAGCTTGACCCCTTCCTCTCTGTGGCAACCCCTCCAATATTGGAAAACTGCTATCATGTCTCCCCTGGTCCTTCTCTTCACTAGACTAGCCAAGCCCAGTTCCTGTAACCATTCTTCATATGTTTTAGTCTCCAGTCTCCTCATCATCCTAGTTGTTATTCTCTGTACTTTTTCGAGAGACTCAACATCTTTTTTATAGTGTGGTGACCAAAACTGGATGCAGTACTTTAGGTGTGGTCTTACTAAGGCTTTATAGAGTAATATTAGAGTGTATTTATTTGACTGATTTTTTTTAAAAAGTTCTCAACTTAAAATACAGAAAAAAAAACAGGAACTAGTCTTTTTTCAGGGATATGTAGCTTTTAATAATATAGGCAGTTCTTATTTAGCAACTGTCTCCCTTAATGACAATCTGCAGTGATGAAAAGTAGTTTGACAACCAAATTTCACATTTATGACCTTTGTAGGTCTGTAAAACAAAGGAAAGCTAAAGCAAGATCATTAGCACAGTTGCAGTTTCACTTAGTAATCAAATACTGGTCCCAATTTCACTTAGTAATCAAATACTGGTCCCAATTATGGTCACAAAACAAGGTCTACTTATATTTATCTCCAGTATAATGGCTGCTTTCCTCATCTTTTTTTTTTTCCTTTTAGGTTAAATAGCCTAACCTGAAATCAACCAAATTCATATATGTATAAGTTCAATATAACTTTACCAATCAGGGCCTCTCTGAAACTTATATTTTTGTGCAATTTTCTTGGGAGAAAGAATAGCTGCTTATGCCCTGCATGGTGCCCAGGAGAAGATGCTAAATTATGTGAAATTTACAAAAGCTTTTTTGCCTTTTTTAGGTGCCAGTTTTTGAAATGATTGTGATTATGATTTCAATAAGAACTCAAAACTCTCTCAGCAGATTGAAGAAAACTGATCTGTGTTTATGTTTCCATTATTATCGTCATCATTTATTAGATTTATAAATATCACCACCATATCAAGGGTAGTTCATGCTGTTCATTTTGCCAGTCAGGTGCTGATAGCTGATAGATAACTTAAAACTTTGTTTCCCCAACTTGTGGGCCTTAGTCTATGAGCAGGCCATGCAACCTATTCACAACTGGGCAGTTTGAATGACAGACTGGCACATACATTGACCTACTCATGCAAGCCATGGGTGCTGGCGGCTGCAAACTTACTCATGTGAACAGCAAGTACTGATGCTTGCAGCTCTACTCATGCTAAAACATATGAAGAATGGTTACAGGAACTGGGCATGGCTAGTCTAGTGAAGAAAAGGACCAGGGGAGATATGATAGAAGTCTTCTAATATTTGAGGAGCTGCCGCAGAGAAGAAGGGGTCAAGCTATTTTCTAAAGCACCTGAAGGCCAGACAAGGAATAATGGATGGAAACTGATCAAGGAGAGATTTAACCTGGAAGTAAGGAGAAACTTTCTGACAGTGAGAACAATCAACGCAGGGAACAGCTTGCCCTCCGAAGTTGTGGGAGCTTCATCCCTGGAAGGTTTCAAGAAGAGATTAGGCTGCTATTTGTCAGAAATGGTGTAGGGTCTCCTGCTTGGGCAGGAGGGGGTTGGACTCAATTACCTATAAGGTCGCTCCCAACACTGTTATTCTTTTAAATGAAGCTGTGCATGCACACTCCTTCCTCTCACACAAAACCATCCCCTCTCCTCCCCCCCCCCCATGCCAGGCCACCACCAGAAAAATTGGGGAATGCTGACTTGAAGACTTACTGAAACTAAACAACAAGAATCCTATATTCTCTTCCTCTGAAACTGAGGGATTAGTGTGTATTTGACCTTGGTCTCTAACCTAAATGAGTAAGATTGAGTAATTTCACTGGTAAAAATGACGTTTTTGTAGATCGTGACTATCCATGGCTATGGTCCATGCTCTTTCATCGGAGAGCCCCGATCATTGCAATTAGGGGCTGAAGCTGTCTTGGAGGGATGGTGGAGTAAGGGGAAGCCACAAGCCAGGTTGAGGGGACCCGCATCTCCCCTCCTGGGCTTGGTTTCCCCCCCCCCCATAGACAACTGAAGCAGTGATCTAAAATGGCCACCCCAAAGAGGAGGACTCAGGTGAACTAAGATTTGTGTAGGAGGGAAGAAAGAGGTGGATAACATCTGAACCAGGACAATTAGGTGAAACCACTAAACAACTACCCTGGGATTAAGATAACACTGAACTTTTAAGAAAAGAAAAGTGAGCAGCGGAAATACAAAGGGACAGAAAAAAAAATAAGAAAATAATTTTGACAGCTAAGCGGGGCTTCTAACCAGGAAAGGAAGAAGCCAAAACTAAAGACTTAATTAAATTGGACTAAAATGTTTCGGCAATAAACAGGCATAAAATAAAGCTGGACTTAAGACTGTCAAAAAATAATAACAATAAAATTTACAAATTGGAGACTGGATTGTGCTGGAATATTGAGGTTCGAAAAACCCTAAATAAAAAAAATAGGGGGAAAAGGTGAGGACTTTGTATAATGGAGAGTGCTATCTTCTCACAAAAACTTCAACTCAAACAAAAGGGAAAGTATCCTGTTTCTGTATGAACTTAGGTTGATATAATGTTAAGAAATATTGAAACAAAATAAGACTCTTAGAAAGTGAAAGCTGAACCAGAATAAAGAAAGAAGCAAAGAAAGACTGATTGTGAAATTGATTGACGTTTTTGGCATAGACCCTGGGATAGAACAAGTGAGAACTTTAGAAAACTGAAAGAAGAAAGAAGGAAAGTAAAAGTGTTTTTTGTGGACTTCAATGAAAAGTGTGTAATGATAATATCTCTTCGCAAATTAAAAATGGAACTGAAAAATATGAGAGAACTACTACAGGAAAGAAGTGAATCACTTTGCTCTGTGTTAGAAGAAATGGAAATGGCGATTGAAGAACAAGAAGAAAGAACTTTAGAGGAGGAGCCGATTCAAGGAGAAGCTATCTTAAATAGATAATTAACACAAAGAATACTACAAAGATGAGGGGAAAGAAGGAAGGCTAAAAAGTTGAGATTTAAGAAGGTAATCAAAAACGGGAATACCTGTGAAATTAGAAGAGATAGAAACATTCAGCAGAAAAAGGAAAAGGAAGATATAAAGGAAGAGAGGGATATAAACCGGAATGAGAAAAGATGTGGGATAAAGAGCGGGAGGAGAGGCAGTAAGAAACAAGTGCATGAAATAAAGAACTACAGAATTAGTGAAATGATGAAAAATCATTTTTTTCAGAGATAATGGTTGATGAATTAAAAAGGGTAACAAGGGGTAACAAAAATATATTTGCAATTTAAAAAAATACTTAGAAATTAAGGTAATATAGATTATTAAAGGAGGGATAGATACTGATATCTCTTATTAGATTAATATATATTTTTATTTTTATTCTCAAAAAAAAAGTTAAGGTTTATTGAAGAAATTGTAATAATTGTAATGGATGTGAAGATGTTTAAAAATGAGGTTAATATCAGTGACCGGAAATTGAATAGTCAATTTTTTTCCCTTTAACTTCTTTTGAAATTAGAAATAAAATTAAGGGGGGAAAATAAGTTGCGGAATCCAAATGAAAAGATGTAATGATTATTGTTGTAGCTACTTAAAAATAATGGTTTATTGGAAATTAAGATGAAGGAATAAAGGTATATTTTAACCACTGAGGTGTCACACTCAAAGCAGTAAAAGGGGGAAACCTATACTTGTTTCTTTTTCTTTTGCATTAAAACTTGTATTAATCTAGAATCTATAGAAAGAATGTGTAATGGAAAGAAAATATGACAGATTAAAAAACTACTTAAATTAATAATCTAATACAGACTATTAAAAGGAAGGAAAGCCATTGATAACTTTTTTTATTAGGCAAACATATATTGTTATTTTTATTTTTAAAATAAATATTAAAGGATTATATTTGAAATAATTGAAATGAAAGAAAAAAATGTTTTGATTGAGATTAATGTAAGAGACCAGGATTAATTTGCCTGTTTCTCTCCTTTCTGAAAGTTTGAAATGGAAAAGGTAATAATAGAATTAAGTATGCATATATGAATATATAACTGTTGTCACATATGTATGTAAAAGTGATGACCCAGAAATATGTTACCACTAAAAAGAGCTTTTTGTTTTTATGTGAAAAATTGAATAAAATTTGTTTTAAAAAATTACAATAAATCTAGAGAGCCAGTTTGATCTAGTGGTTAAGGCAGGAGATAGTGAGTTCTAGTTCTGCCTTAGGCCTGAAAACCAGCTGGTTCACCTTAGGCCAGTCACTCTCTCCAGGAAAGAGGCAACTCTGAAAATATAACCAAGAAAATTGAGGGAAAGGGCGTTGGTACTTACCAGATACGCCCATTCTCTTTGAGCTGTGAAGAGCATCCAGTAGTGGGAGGGGCTTAGCATTCACAGGCTGAGCTTGATTTGTGGAACGCTCCTCCTCCACCACGTGACTCCACAGCATTCCCCAGTTTTGGTGAAGACAAGATAAAAAAGCGGTCTCATCCTCACATACAAAAAAGTTCATTGGCCGAAACAGGACCCCACCAGATGGGAAAAAAGGGTGGGGCTGGATGCTCTTCACAGCTCAAAGAGAACGGGCATATCAGGTAAGTACCAACGCCCTTTCTCCTATGAGCTGTTCAGAGCATCCAGTAGTGGGACATACCAAAGCTTGGCCTGTCCTATGGGAGGGACTCCGTCTGGTCTGGAATCTCCTCCTGGTCTCTGTGGACCCTTTGCAGAACTCTTCTGCCGAAGGAAGCCTCAGCAGAAAAAAACACATCAATTTTGTAGTGTCTAATGAAGGGCGATGGTGAAGCCCAAGCCGCGGCCCGACAGATTTCAGTAATTGATGCTTGTGTGACCCATGCCATCGAAGTTGCTGCACTCCTTGTTGAATGAGCTGTTATGCCCTTAGGCACCTGCAGAGATTGGGTCTGATATGTTTTTGCTATTTCAGCCCTTATCCAATGACCTATCGTAGATGGTGAGACCGATGCAACCTTGAGTATTGGGCTGAAAGAACACAAATAAAGCCTCCAATTTCCTAAAAACCACTGTATGCTTGATATAGATTTGCAGTGCACGCCTCACATCAAACTTATACGATTGTCTTTCCATCCCATGATGGACTGGGGCAAAAATTTGGAAGAATAAGTTCTTGTGCTCTATGAAAGGCCGAATTGACCTTGGGCATAAATGTGAGATTGGGGCAACGAACCACTCGATCAGCATGAAAATGCAGAGATCTTGTCTAATGGACAAGGCTGCAATTTCCGAAACATGACGAGCGAAAGTGATCACTACAAGGGAAACTACTTTGTACGTCAGAAGTGGAGACTTGACGTTTTCAAAGGTTCAAAAGGTCCCTTAATCAGAGCCACAAGGACCTTGATAAGGTCCCAGATGGGAAAACGGTGCACTGCTAGAGGGCATATAATTGGAGGGAAAAACCTTATGTGTGGATGATATGAAAGAGAACTGAGGCCCTCGCAAGTGAGAACTGATGCCAAGGCCACCACCTGCTTTGAGTGACAATCCCTTATCAAGTCCCTTCTGTAAAAACTCTAGATTCTGAGCGACAGAGGGAGCGGCAGGATCAATTTGAAACTTACTACACCCTTTTGCAGAAGGTGGACCAAACGGCGTTGTAAATGCAAATTGTTGAGGGGCGTCTGGCGGCTAAGATAGTGTCGATAACCCTATTGGAGAGCTTTCTGCCCTTCAAACCACTCCGCTTAACCTCCAGACAGTCAATTGTAACCATTGAGAGTCCGGATGTTGAAGGGGCCCCTGAGTTAATGAGATTCTGATGGAATTCTCCAGGGGGGAGCTGCCAAGAGACTGCGGAGGTCTGTGAACCATGACCATCTGGCCAGTAAGTTGCTACTAGAAGTAATTCCGCTCTCTTGTCTAGTAACTTCTGGATGACATTGGGAACCAGCAGAAGTGGAGGGAATATACAGGAGACCCGGGGCCAACTACAGCGGAGTGAGTTGAAATTCTCCGCCCCTTGGGATGGGTACCTGGAAAAAATCTTGGGAGCTGAGAGTTGAGAGGGGAAGCAAATAGGTCCACCACCGGCTGACCAAACGTCCGTGCCACTTCTTGAAACAGAGATGGGTGGAAGCGCCACTCCGTTTGATCTATGGTGGCCCTGCTTAGCCAATCTGCCTGTGCATTTGACAGACCCTAAATGTGTTCTGCCTTGATGGAAAGTATGTTGTTCTCTGCCCAGCGGCACAGGTGCTCCGCTTCCCACATTAGCTATTTCGATTGTGTGCTCCCCTGCTTGTTCATGTGAGCTTTGACTGTTACATTGTCTGTCAGTATCAGTATGTGCTGACCGCGTTACCTGGGGGAAGAAGTTGCGAAGGGCCAGGTGTATTGTGCGAAATTCCAGCCAGTTTATGCTGCATGACTGTACTGTGTCAGACCATCTGCCTTGGGTTGACAGCGACTGAATGTGAGCTCCCTATTCAAACAGACTGGCATCTGTGGTGATGGTGAGCCTTTGTGGCTCCTTGAAGAAACAGCCTCTGTTGATAATCTGTTTGGACCACCAGAGGAGAGATATGAGAACCTTGGGTGGAACCCTGACTTTGTGTTTGGAGTTGCTTTGGCCGGATCGCTGGTACGGTGGCAGGAACCACTGGAGGGATCTAGTGTGAAGGCAGCCCCATGGAATAATAGAAATATATGAGGATCATTTTGCCCAACAATTTTGATAGGTCCATTAAGGATACCTTCTTAAGCAACCTGATCTCCTTAACCAATTTTTGAATGCTATTTAGTCTATCTGGTGACAGATAAACCTTGCCTTTCATGATGATTGCCCCTAAATGGATTATCCGAGTCGATGAAGTTAATTGACTCTTCTTCCAATTTATTAAGAAGCCATGCTCTAGTAGGGATAGTAATGTGTTCTGAGTGTCTATGACTGCCTGAATGAGTGGAAGGAGATAAAATCAAAATATCGTCAAAATAACGCTGGTGGAGTACCAGGATGTTTCTGAGGTGGGCTGTTATCACCGTGAGGACCTTGGTGAAGGTTCTGGGGGAGGAGGCTAATCTAAATGGAAGGGCCACAAATTCAAAATGGTGGTTATTGTAGCAGAATCTCAGAAATTTATAATGGAAGGGCCGAATATCAATGTGCAAGTATGCCTCTGTCAATTTATGGGCGTGAGCACGTCCCCTTTCCTGACACCCAGTAATATTAATTAGAGGGTATGCATTTTAAATTTGCGATATACTAAGAAACAGTGGAGACGTTTCAAATCTAATATCGCTCTCCACCACCACCCCGAATATTTTTTTTTTTTGCACAACGAAAAGATGTGAATAAAAACTTTGTCCTCATTGATTGGTCGCTACTGATTGGATGGCTCGTATATCCAGTAGATGTTGGATAGCGGAATCCATGAGATTACGCTTGACTGGATCTCTGGAAGGAGGGTATGACATGAAGGGATCTGGAAAATTGGATCTAACCTCCAGCACGAGGCCAAATCTAACTGTATCAAATCTAACTGTACCAGGTGTCAGAGGTAGAGGAGTCCCATTGGTCAGCAAATAACTTAAGGCGTCCGCCAATGGGAATTGGGTCCCGGGAGTTATCTTGGTCACTGGAAGGGCCTGCTCCCTGCTCCCTGATAGGATCTTTTGGGTTGACCATTCCTTCTACCTCTGTCCACTGAGACGGACCTATCTGGTTGTTGTCCTGGTCTAACTGCTGGGGGTTTCTGGTATCTGGAAGGGAAGGATCCTGGATAGAAAGATTGAAAAAGATCCCCTCTGAAAGGACTGGGGGCTTCTAGAATCTGACTTCTGAAAAAAGGGAAGGGAGAATTTTCTTTTTGTTGCATGTTTCGATTAGTAGCGGATCCAGGGAAGGGCCAAGCAATCTATCTACCGCAATGAGAGATGATGCCACAAGGAGGCACTCAAGATGGCCTCCAGCAGTTAAAGTCTTTTCGTGCGCTTCTCAGCAGCAGCTTCCCGCTTGCAAACTAAGCCAAAGCTCAAATGAAGCCTGAGCTCTCAAACAACAGAACGGCAGAGAAGAAAGGGGAATTAATCCTAATTAACTTCCCCACTGAAGAAAATGGCGTTCGGAGGGGGGGGTAAAGGTAATACGACTTTTAAAATGAAATATCAAGCCGCTAGCAAGCAAATGGAATAAAGACACAGCTGCAATCAAAACTGGCAGAGGTAAGAAAATTTTATCTGTGGGGAGGTGGAGCAGAGCAGCTCCAAAAGCTTCCCACCACCTCTTTTTTTTGGGGGGGGGAGGGCAAACAGCACTTCCCTTAAACCGGGCTCTCAGACTGATAAGGATTGAAGGCTAAAGACAAAGGAAAAAAACCAAAGGAAAACTGAATTGCAATCAAACCTGCTAATATTCTTGTTTCAGTCTAAGAAGTATCCAGAGCACTGCCTATCTCGCACGAGGCTGAGCAAAAATTGGGGAATGCTGAGGAGGAGTCACGTGGTGGAGGAGGAGCATTCCACAAATCAAGCTCAGCCTGTGAATGCGGAGACTAAGCACCTCCCACTACTGGATGTTCTGAGTAGCTCATAGAAGAACTTATTTTAAAAGGTTGCCAGAAGTCAACACTGACTTGAAGGTGCCCAGATATACAAGCACACATCAAAAAGAAGAAAAAAACTGACCCAAAGTGTCACAGTGCTTTGCATATAATCAGTCTAATTTTGTTTACTTCCAGAGATAAAGGATTACAGCTTAAAGCTTTAATCCTACACACTGTCAGTTGATAGAATATAAATTGAACTAATAACAATCATCAGTAAGAATGCCCTCAGTGAACAGATGTACAGAGCATTGCATTGCAAATCCATTAAAACTTAATCTGGCATATAAGATAACCCAGAATATATATGCCCTAAAATTCTCTCAAAACAACGAAAAGTATTTTCTGATTGAACATTACATGTAGTCTTTGACTTACAACCACAACTGAGCCCAGAATGTATGACGCTAAGAGAAACATTTGTTAAGTGAGTTTCCCTCTCCCCCCTTTTTACGAACTTTCTTGCTAATAGCTGTTAAGTGAATCGCTGCAGTTGGTAAGTTAGGAACACACTTAAGTGTAACTGTGTTAAGTGAATCTGGCTTTCTCATTGATTTTGCGTGTCAGAAGATCGCAAAAAGGGAACATGAGACCTTGGGACACAGCAAAACAGTCATAAGTAGGAATCAGCTACCAAGCCTCTGAATTTTGATCACATGATCCTGGGGATGCTATGAAAGTTGTAAGTGTGAAAAACGGTCATAAGTCATATTTTTCACTGCTGTTTTAACTTTGAATAGTCACTAAATGAACTGTTCTAAGTTGAGAACTACCTGTACAGGAGATATTTTCAGATTCAAAGGGCTGCCATTTCAAATTTGCTGTTTGTGTATTGGGGAGAGACTGAGCATTAATAGTAAATAATGTGATTTATGTAGACTTCGGGATGCTGCAACCATCATAGAAATGAATCAGTTGCCAAGTGTCTGAATTTTGATCATGTGACCCTGGGGATGCTGAAAAGGTTGTATGTATGAAAAACTGATCATAAGTCACTTTTTTCAGTGCAGTTGCAAGTTAGAATGGTCACCAAACAAACTGTCCTAAGTTGAGGACTACCTGTATAAAAGTTTATTGCAAAGTGCTCGACAAGAATCTGAACTACTAACAACCAAAGCAAATTGGCGGTAGATAAGAATTGATGGAATTCAAGGTGGGCGAGACTTCAATCTCTTGTGAGTACAAAGAGATTCAAGACTTATGACATGTTTCACTCCTCCCTTGGGCTCAGCCTGGTCATCTTCTACACAAACTACCTTAAGACTTAGTGAATCTAATCATGCTCCTATGAATTATAAGTGATTTTTGTGGAGTTCAGGATAGGTTAGACTATAAATTGAATGGTTTGTAATGATTCACAGAAGCCAATAGAGCCACATTTTGCAAGTGAGCACTTTCCTGATGTATTGGACTATAACTCCCAGAATCCTTCATTCTTGATGCCAGTATTTATGGGTGCTCCAACAATGGAGCTTTTTAAGAAAAAAAAAAAAGATTGGACAACCATTTGTCTAAAATGGAATGGAATTTTCTCCTTGAGCAGGGGGTTGGACTAGAAGACCTCCAAGGTCCTTTCCAACTCTGTTACTCTGTTATTCTGACCCCTGCTGGCAGGGGAATTTTGGAAGTCAGTTCCCAACACATCTGCAAGAGGCCAGATGTGGGCAGATGGAGGTGGCATCTAGAAATAGACAGAATTTTATTTGCGTCATTGACCAATAAAAATACAAACAACAAAAGGAACAACACAAAGCTATTCCCTAACAACAAGAACTATTAGCAACCATTTGTGGGCAAATGTAAACTAGCAAAATTTTGCTACTTTTAGATTTTAAAAAATCTTGATTATTTAACAGATAGTTGCAAATGAAAGCGTATCAGAGTGCCCTAGAAATTTAAATAAAAAGGTTTGAACTGAAGAAGCTGAAGAAGCTTCTTGGATGAGAAGTGAAATGTCTTCAAGGAAAAAAAAAACAAAGAAAGTTCAGTTGCCTTTTTGAAAAAGCACCTTTAGGACAATATATTATCTCCTTAACTGTATTCTCTACATATCTTTAAGTTTATACCTATATCTACATATCTATTTGCTAGGGTTCCAATTAATACATCCCATTCAATAAGAACACTGTGGCAGGCAAATTCCTCAAAGAACATTTTATTAGGACATATCAAATTGGCATATTCCCGATGGAAAACTGCCTCTAAATTGCCACCAGTTTTTCAACCAATTAAAAGTAAAACTTTTGTCACTTCCCCTTCTCAGAATCTCCAGTCACATGATCCAATCAGCATACAGCCCAGTTGCTAGGTAACCTCAGTCTCCACCTTTCGAACACCTGCACCAACGTCCTTGATTCCCAGGAGAAAGAATTTTATTTAGGTTAAAACACCCCAGTTATCTCTAACCCTTCCCTGGCCCCTTCACCCCAAACTGTGTCCCTATGGAAAACTACAAAAGAAAATGGCCACAGTTTGGCCAACTTCAGGGTTGACACTATCTCTATCCATCTAGATATCTATCTAGATATCTCTAGATATCTAGATAGATATCTATACATAGATATCTATCTATGTATGTATGTGTAAAATTGCTGAAGCTTTATCTAAACTAAATTTCTATATCAGTGATTGCAAGACCTCTGTAGATGCCATATGCTAAATAAATAAAATAAAATAGATTTTAGAGGCAATATGTTTATTGTCTTTAAAAAGTGGTGGATTTTAGCTCGTGGATTTTGTTGGAGTTGTCCAAGGCTTTCTTTTATTTGCTTCTTTCATGCATAAATGTTTTCCTGATTAGAACTTATATAGCTGTAGTATGGCTGGTAGAAATAGGTTCTTTATCATATAAAGTCAAAATGCAATTAATATATCTAATGCTAAAGGAGAAATAGCATGAACTAAAAAATCATCCAGTATTAAATGGAGGGTACAGGTTTGTATGAAATGCACATATGCTAATTTGTATCTGTGGTCACAATTTTAGAGATGATTTCCATAATTATTTGTCTCTTATTCTAATCCATTTTTTCAATTTTACAAAGATAAAAGGGGAATACATGTGCACTACAAACTCTAAATAGACTAAAGCTTCCGGGTACACTTGGATTTCAATTTTTGGCTTAAAGGAAGAGAACAAAGTTCCTGTTCTAATTATCTAAACCATGTTCTCACTTTCACTATAATTCTCTCAGAAATGAGAAACTACTGAGATTAATATTCAGAAAAGGTGCATAGCTTCAAAGGATCCAAAATATTTATTGTTTCTTTATTGCAACATGTATAAATGACTTCTTTAGAAAAAAAATCCTGTATAATTGCTAACTTATTGGGGTTAATGACAAAAACATGAAGGTTTTATCAGGTGGCGTTACTTGGCTTTGTGCCATATGAGCAGAGGAAGATAATATTTATGGCTCAGGGTTGAACTATGGGATCCTAAAAACAAACAAAACTTGGCTATTTTCTTGCAGAAATTTAACTAACCAACTAAGTAACATCAAGAATGCACCAATGATGTTACCTAGTTGGGGAATGAAATGTCTGTAAGAAAGCAGCAAAGTTCAGAAAGCACCAAAGACTCTGTGCCATATGTGGGTAGACCAGGTTGCCCTGATAGAAAAAAAACACTCAAAGACTCCACAATTAAACAACATAGTTCACCACATTTTGTTTTGTGTTGAGCACAAATACCCAAAGTCAACCAGTGACACCACACACTTGTTGTCATCACACGGATGATGCAAATTAGATGATTTCTTTTGCTTGCATCATGATGCAAAGGATAAGCCACGGTGAGACAGTGGTTAGAGTGCAGTACTGCAGGCTACTTGTGCTGACTACCAGCTGCCTGCACTTTGGCAGTTCAAATCCCATCGGGCTCAAGATTGACTCAGCCTTCCATCCTTCCGAGGTGTGTAAAATGAGGACCCAGATTGTTGGGGACAATAGGCTGACTCTGAAAACCACTTAGAGAGGGCTGTAAAGCATTATAAAGTGGTATACAAGTCTAAGTGCTATTGCCATTGCTATGTACAGTCATTCTTTTCTGTGAGGGAATTAGGATCTGTGTGGTGTCCCTTGCTATCAACCAGGGATCTCCAATCCCACTACTGGGCCACGGCCTATTCGGAACTGGGCCCTTCAAGTGGCAGACTGGCATGCACAATCAGATATGCAGTTCAATTTGTGCAAGCAGCAGACTGGTGCATGTGCCCACATGCATGCAGCTCAACTTGCACAACTTGAGCTGTGTGTACATGTGCTCATTGGCCTGCTGCTTGTGCGGCCCAGTTCCTCCCCCTTCTCTTGTCCCAGGCCACCAAGCTACAAAGGTTGTGGACCGCTGCTATAGACAGCCTGGCAATAACTTTGAAGGGAATATTCAGAAGCTGTTACAGAGACAATGAGGGCAGAAGCATTCTTTAAGCCCTGGGAAAGGAGATAATGTTAGGAAGTAACACCAGCTGCTTGGTCTTTGACTCATTGCAGTTTAAGAGGAAGGGAAGATAAAACAAAAGCAGACTTTCATGATTCTGAAATTAGAATCCATCTTAATAACATTTAGTCCTTGTTTTCCAATAGAACCGGTTTCTTGATATGGTCTTCCTTGTAACTTTGACCGTTGCTTCTCTTTGCTCTTCCCTGAAGGCATCTGTATCTCATTGTCAGAGGTGAAATGCTGCAGTTCGTCCCAATTTGTCTGAACTGGCAGTAAAAAAAAAAAAAAATGCAAATCGGTATTTTCAATGATCAGCTGGGTGACGATCGGCTGTGTCGCGCAATTTAGATTAGCTAGAAAACAGGAAATCATCAGATTTCTTGCTTTCTAGCTGATCTAAATTGCACAGCACAGTTGATTTCCCCTTCTTGCTGTTGTACTTACTTTGGAAGGCTTCAAAATGCTTCTTTTTTCAGCGCCCAGGAGGCTTCCCTGAGGCCCACTAGGCCAAAAATGAGGTGCGGGTGTGTGTGCTGCGAAGGAAAAAAAGACTTTTTACCCCCCAGTCACATGACCACCTAGCCATGCCCATCTAGCCATGCCCACAGAACCGGTAATAAAAATATTTGAATCCCACCACTGCTTATTGTGTCATCCAGCAGATGTAATAATGTGTGGAAAGACCTTGGGAGACTAGGTAGAGAGGAAACAGTTGGATAAGAGACAGCACAGCTCACAGCTAAATATTCGGTAGAGCAAGAGGCATAGAAAAGACTCTTTCTAGTTTCTCAAATCCAAAACACTGAAGCCTGGCAGAAAATATATAAGAATGTAGTTTTCCTCCTCACGTTTCATCCTCTTGCCGGCCTTATACAGGTAGATCTCGACTTACAATCACAATTGAGCCCAAAGTTTCTGTTGTTAAGTGAGGCATTTGTGAAGTGATGTTTGCCCCATTTTATGACCTTCTTTGCCACCGTTGTAAAGCAAATCACTGCAGTAGTTGAGTGAGTGACTCTGTGGATCTGGCTTCCCCATTGACTTTGCTTGTCAGAAGATCACAAAATGAGATCTTAGGACCCTGAGATGCTGCAACCGTCATAAAAATGTGTCAGTTGCCAAGCATCTGAATTTTGATCATGTGACCCTGGGGATGCTGCAAAGGGTGTATGCATGAAAAACTGGTCATAAGTCACTTTATTCAGTGCCGTTGCAAGTTAGAATGGTCACCAAACAAACTGTCCTAAGTCGAGGACTACCTGTATAAAGGTTTATTGCAAGCTTAAGTGTTGAACTACTAACAGCCAAAGCAAATTAGCGGTAAATAAGAATTGATGGAACTCAAGGTGGGCAAGACTTAGGTCTCTTGTGGGTATGAACTCAAGGTGGGCAAGACTTAGGTCTCTTGTGGGTATGAAGGAACTCAAGACTGATGACATTTCACCCCTCCCTTGGGCTCAGCCTGGTCATCTCCTACACAAAAACTACCTTAAAACTTAGTGTGATTTATGAATCCATTCCAAAAATTACAACCTGACTGATCTTGCCACTAGCCGTTTCACTCCACATTCTCCCTCCTTTCGTTATTTCTCTACATTTCCATGAAGAAAGCAGTACCAAATGTCCTGATTTATATTTTGTGTTGGCTTGTCTTTATTGCTTTTTTTGATTCCATGAAGATGCTTGTATTTGATTTTGCTCATCTTAATTGTCCGTTGCAGCTGCAAACTTTCATAAATAAGAGAGTTTTGGTTACAGCTTTCTCTACACCTTCTAAAAATAAAGATAGCTTGCACCTGAACTTGTACGACTGAAGAATTCTTCATCTTCCTGTTCAAACTGTGGCTTTCCTTAGTTCCTAACAAGTATCATTGATGTGGTGTGCTCCAGAGGCCCTATGAAATCAGATGACACACAAACACAACATCCATTATCTCTAGTACAGAAATCCATAAGGCCATTGGCTAAATTGTGTGCCACTGTTGTGACTGCCCAGAATTATCTTTGGTGAAAAAAGTAGCTATTGTTCTGACCAAGGCTGCCTGAGACCGTAATTAAGCACACACTTAGTCCAAACAATTCTTGTTTTATTTCAATGGTGGGAATTATTTTTATTCCCAGCCCATAATGAGTCCCAAACAGTCCCTCGAGATAAGCATCCACTTTTCTCTCCTTTGACCTGCTGCCAACAACTAAAGTACCAAATTAACTGTAAAAAACCAATCAAAGTACAAAGTTCACACAGAGCTTCAAAGTTTAATCCAAACAGAGCAAATGACTTTGCTTCCTGCAAAGGTTTCTCTACCTTTCCACTTCCTTTATAACTTAGGAGAGGGGAAATCACGTCCAAGCCTTACTTCCTAGTCGCCTCTTTTGTCTTAACTGTTTTTGCCTTCTAGCAGCTCTGCACACATGCACACTGGGAACAGGCTCCCCTTGTTCCTCGGCCTCGCTGCTGCCAGGCTCCAGAGGCTCCAAAGTCAGCACACTATTCCCAGATGGTCTTGACCCCATCTCTGCATTGGACGCAGGACCCTCGACCAAGTCCTCCACAGATTCCTGGACTGGGCCCCATTTTCCCCACTGTCTGATTCTGCTGCTGTCTCTGCAGCCTGCTGGCAAACCACAACAGCTATATATTGATTAATTCCTGAATATTAGATGTGTTGCCCAATTTTTATAAAGGTCTTTTCCCTGATACTCAGTCTCTGTTTTGAATGGACCTACCTAATGTTTCCTTTATTTTTTTAAAAAAAAATCTGAATTAAATCTGAATTCTAACTTATTGTCTCAAATGATGCCCATGTGTTTTTCTTTTCTGTGGTGTATCTTAATAAATGAAATACTACAGCTAGTCCTCAACTTACGACCACAACTATCTGAGACACAACATTCTGTTGTGAAGTAAGACATTTTTAAAATGAATTTTGCCCCATTTTACCACCTTTCTTGCCACAGTTGTTCAATGAATCACTGCAGTTGTTAAGTTAGTAACACGGCTGTTAAGTTAATTTGACATCTCTGTTGACTTTGCGTGTCAGAAGGTTACAAAAGATGATCGCCGTTTTAACTTTGAACAGTCTCTAAGCCAACTATTGTAAGTCAAGGATTACCTGTATAAAATGTGATTAATTCCTAAATATTAAATGTATTTCTATCTTGCCCAATTTTTAGAAAGTTCTTTTTCTGAATGCTCCATCTATGGTTTGAATGGACCTGCCTAAAATTTCCTTTAAAAAACCCTGAATTCTTCCATGGCAGGTATTAAAAATGTGCAAAAATGGAAGGACACTTCGATATCTACCATGGAAGAATGGTTGCAGAAGTTGATGGAGTTGACTAAAATGGCAAAACTGACTACTCTGATTAAAGAAAAGAACATATGTACTTTTGTTTCCACATGGAAGTTGCTTCTGACTTTCATGCTTGATGTGGAAAAGAATCAGAGATGGTATTCAGCAGGTCCTGACCAGTTCTGGAGAACTGGTAGAGAAAATATTGAGTAGTTCAGAGAACCAGCAAATTCCACCTCTGACTGGCCCCACCCCCATCTATTCTCTGCCTCCTGAGTCCCAGCTGATTGGCTGGGTCTTCTTTGGTTGCTCTGCACAGGAGAACGGAGCTGGAAAGCAGGTTAGTGAGGTGGGGAGGGAATGGGGCTTTTGCAGTAACCTTCCTCCAGGAGTGGGGGTGGGGATGGAGATTTTACAGTATCCTTCCCCTACCATGCACACCAAGCTACGCCCATCAAGCCACGCCCACAGAACTAGTAGTAAAAAAAAAATGAATCCCACCATTGAAAAGAATGAAATTTGGACTTTGGGTTTTATAGATTGGATTGATAGATTTTTATACAAATGACTTGTTCATATTACTATGGAAAAAGAAAAGGCTGTGATTTGATGTTAACGCCTTATTTAACTGCAACAGAGAGAGTTGGAAGTCAATGCTTCTTTTTCTTTTCTTTTCCCTACCTTTCCTCACTTCTCTTCCCCTTTTCCTTAATTGTTCTTCTATTTATTTTTGTATTTTGTATTTTATAATACTTAATAACCTAATAAAAAAAGGTTTAAAGATAAAAAAAACAAACCTGAATTCTAACTCATTTTCTCAAAACCTGATGCCCACATGTTTCCCTTTTCTGTGATATCTTTGAACAAACCAAATACTTTTATTTTGCTGCTGTTTTCTCTCTGGAGGTTCTACTTTGGTAACATACTTCAAAAACATTTTCCTTCTTTTGACCTTAGTCTTAAATCCTTCCTGAAGGAAAGAAAAAATCACAGTGATAATGAATAGCCCTGAAGGCAATTGCAACGTTATCCCATGTTACTTTGGTTGGATAAAGCAGGGCTGGTGGCAATTTCAGAACTCATTCATTGTCTTTTATATCTCGCAGGGTGAAGGGACCATTGATAAAACACATCCCCATATATCTGTTGATCTAATTTGTAGTTTTCCTCCTCCCGTTTCTTGTATCCAGAGTGTGGGGGGACTGTGTGTCCATTAGGCCGAGGCATCACTCGCAGCTCAGCCTTGTTAAAATCTTGACAGATGTTTTTTCAATCAACAGCTTTTTTTTCATAGCTAATTTCCCTCCATTGTCTTTATCGATATGTTTGTGTTCATGCCTTCAGTCTGTCTTGGGATGAAACTTACCTATTCTGTCTTTGTTCCTTGTATCAACTCCACTATGGCAGAAAGAAAGAAGGAAGGAAGTTTAATGTATGACTGCTGTGCCAGGGCTCATATTTCAAAAGCGATGGATTCAGAATTAAAATATATGATTTCATTACCTCTAGCTTAAAGTTAATTATATTGGATATTAAGGATGTGCATGAACAGACAAAGTACATCTGGAACATCACTTGCAAGAAAATTGTAAGAAAATTTCCTTCTCAAAAATGGCTGGTCCACATCTGGAATGGCTGAATTAACATGGTTCCATGGCATAGTCTTGGAATTTATGTTCTATGCATCTGACTAACAGAATAATAGAGTTGGAGGGAACCTTACAGATTTTCTAGTCCAACCACTTCTCAAGCAGGAAACCTTATATCATTTCAGAAAATAATGTTGTCCTTCTTAAAAACCTCTAGTGTTGGGAGCACCCAGAATTTCTGGAGGCAACTTGTTTCACTGATAGTTCTGACTGTCATGAAAGTTCTCCTTAGTTCTAGGTTGCTTCTCTCCTTGATTAATTTCCACCCATTGCTTCTTGTCCTGCCCTCAGGTGCTTTGGAGAATAGCTTGATTCCCTCTTTCTTGTGGCAGCCCCTGAGATATTGGAACAGTGCTATCATGTCACCCCAGTCCTTTTCATACCCAATTCCTTCAATCTTTAGTGTTTCTGATTACTAGTCTCACATGGGTTAATGAGGTTTTTTTTCACATCCTGTTAAAAATTATAATTTGATGACAAATTTTGGAAGGTGTTGGGGACAGTTCTCAAAACTTTTGGAGGCTCCCTGGGGTTGTAGTTGTGTACTTCAAAAACAGTCTCTGGGTCCTCTGAAAGACTTGAGCAGTCACTGTAGGACAGCTTTGCCTGTCTCTGCACCACAGCAACCAGAGCCACAGATGTTCAAGCAGGTAAGTCCACTTACCTGTTGACTGTTTTCCTCCACTTCTTTCACTCTTTGCTGAAAGGTCCCACAGATGAATTCTGACTGATGGCCTATCATCCATCTCCCTGTAGCTTGCCAGAATGGATTTATGGGGCGAGGACTCTCTATTTTTCATCTGTTTGTTTGAAGCCATATGAATCTTGTCAGAGCTGGCTGAGCTCTGTCTTTTACTTTTGGCTGGGTCCCCAGACAGAGGTAGCAAAGCTCTATCAAGCTGTCTCCTCATCCCCTGGTGAAATTACGGAAATCTAATTGATAACAGCATTTACTGCTACATCCAACCAACTGGTTCCCTAAGTTATTGGAGCATGGCATTGGCTTCCTCCTAAGATTAGGTATTGCTGGTGTTTCCCTTTTAATTGCAAGGGTACAGCCATGAACCATCAGAAGCAATTTGGCATCCTGAGAAATTTCACACTATGGAATAGTGGCTTTGACAATGCATGCAGGACAGAGGTTGTTCAATCAAAAGTGCTCTTGTCCTAAAGTGGACTTGTTGTTGTTCAGTTACTAAGTCATGTCTGACTCTTTGTGCTACTCTGGTGACCCTGAGGACACAGACAAATCACCAAGTGGCCTCAACGACCCTCTAAAACAAGGCTCTTCAAACTTGGCAAGTTTAAGACTTGTGGATTTCAACGCCCAGAATTCCTGAGCTAACATGACTGGAGGAGGAATTCTGGGAGTTGAAGTCCACAAGTCAAAGCTGTCAAGTTTGAAGACTTCTGCTTTAAAAGGATGCAGATTACCAGCAAGGAGTGTAAATCCTTCCATTTCCCACCATCCTTTCAGAGCTGAAGAAGCTTCTTGGATGAGAAGCAAAACATCTTCAAAAGAAAAAACAAGAAAGTCAGTTGCCTCCTGAAAAAGCAGCTTTGGGGCTTCCCATTGATAACATGCAAAGTTTACTGTGATCAGAAAACTTAAAACAGAGGCGTTTATCACAGTGGGACAGATTTCCAAGTAAAATATTGTTTGTTTGTTTTAAACTTAGCAGAGAAAAATGCAGCAACTGTTACACTGCTGTTAAAAATCCTTCCTGCTATTTCTGCTTGAACAGCAGTCTTAAAAAAAAACCTTACAATTTTATTTATCATTATATAATTTATGAGCACAGATTTTTGGGCTCCATAGAACTATTATTGTTTTTTTTTTTTCCTCCTCTCGGTACTTAATGCAAAGTGGAAAAAGCAACCGCACTCTGCAATTTCATACTTTTTTTTTCAGCTGTTGAAAACCAGAAGGACTTGCCAGCTTGTCCTCAAATAATAAATTTCCTCTCTCTCTTTTTATTCCTCTCAGCCTTCTTTTTCTTATTTTTCAGGAGATTTTCATTGTTGTTGTTTTGCTTCCCCTTCAAAATTCCTGTAGACTTACAAACTGTTCATAAATTTAGAAATTTAGAAACCTCCTTAGAAACCAGCTTCATATCTATTTTATTTTATTTTATATTTTATTCAGCAACGAGGCATCTAGTGAAAGTAGCTGAAGATTTGAAGGTTTATGTACCTGTGAATAAAACTAAGAGGCAAATGAATTCAAGAGGCCTTGAATTCCCTCATGATTTAGTTTTCACACCACCTTCTGGTCTACTTTTTTAAAGTTTTCGCGGGTACTTACATGTGTGCTGTGTTCATCTCCCTTCGGGTATTATCCCATGTCATTGTAGTGCTTTTAAAGTTGTAGCAACATTTCAGCAGAATCTCATCTGCCATCATCAGGCTTCTGCTATATATATATATATGTATGTATGTATGTATGTCTGTATGTATGTATGTATGTATGTTTTCTTAAGTTTTCGCGGGTACTTACATGTATGCTGTTCAGCTTCCTTAGGGTATTATAATAATAATAATTATATATAATAACCGAAGGAAGCTGAACAGTGTGTGTATTTATATATATGCATACACACACACACACACACACACACACACACACACACACA
>BLBF01000049.1:6199752-6215349 GCA_015471245.1 Laticauda colubrina
AGATAGATAGATAGATAGATAGATAGATAGATAGATAGATAGATAGATAGATAGATAGATAGATAGATAGATAGTCTTCTGCCATCAGGATTTCTTGCAGTCCAGATCTACTAATCCTATTTGTTTTCTGTTATTATTCTATTATTATGTTATTATTAAGGGTAGAAGATCCATGAATATCACAAAACTGTCATCTGTCAATCCACGAACAGTGCTGAACTGGCTCAAATATGGTGGTACACAGTTGCTCATTATAGGTTTTTGCCTCTCCTATAATTAACTCAGTATGAAAGATGCAAATAATGAAACAGTGTATTTTTTTTCCAATTAGAGACCTCCACTCCACGTGTCTTGCACTGAAGAATCTCTTCATGCTATTTAAGTGCTCACTAATGCAAGTTGGACAGTCAGCATTTTTTTTTTTTGGGGGGGGGGGGGAAGGTTAGACCACAGATTTTTTCAGATGCAGAATCTATAACCAAAGTTTGATGAATGCAATAGACTGGCTCTCATTTATTCTACTGTATTTTCGATTGGATTACATCATGTTTCTGTGCTAATTAAATCGTTGAGATGCATCCTAGTGGGATAACGGAGAAGGAGAGACAAAAGCAACTAATTAGAATACAGGAATGAATGAGATATAGTGAAACACATAAGCACTTGAAGTCTTAACAATTACAATAGGAGCAGAAAATTAGGCTCTTAAACCTGTGGTCAAGCAAGGATACAAGCCATAAAAGTGAATATAATAAAGGCCTAAATAAAACTTAAACACTGAAGGTCCTTCAACACAGTTCCATCAAAGATATACAAATAAACCTCATAATTGAACCCAGAATGTATGTTGCTGAGAAATTTGTTAAGTGAGTTTGGCCCATTACAGAGTTGCGGCATCCCAGGGTCATGTGATCATCTTTTGCAACCTTCAGACAAGCAATGGAGAAGAAAGATTCAGTTAACTGAATATTACTAACTTAACAAATGCAGTGATTCATTTTACAACAGTGGCAAGAAAGGTCATAAAATGGGCCAAATGTCACTTGACAACTGTCTTGCTTAGCAATGAAAATGTCCCTCTCAATTGAAAGTGATCCAAACTCTGTCAAGGACCTTGGAGTACTCATCTCTAATGATCTAAGTGCGAGAGCCTACTGTAACTACATAGCCAAAAAGGCATAAAGAGTTATTAACCTAATCCTGCGTAGCTTTTTCTCCGGTAATATCACACTACTCACTAGAGCATATAAAATATTTGCTAGATCAATACAGCTTGTCAGTGTGGAACCCACATTACGTATCTGATATTAATACAGTTGAGAAAGTCCAGAAATATTTCACAAGAAGAGTTCTCCGCTACTTTATTCATTGTAGAATACCTTAAGCCATCAGACTTGAAATTCTAGACCTAGAAAACTTAGAACTATGTTGCCTTCGGTCCAATCTAAGTATGGCACATAAAATGATATATTTCAATGTCCTACCTGTCAGTGAATACTTCAGCTTCAACCATAACAATACAAGAGCACACAATAGATACAAACTCAAGGTAAATCACACCAAACATGATTGCAGGAAATACGACTTCAGCAATAGAGTGGTCAATGTCTGGAATACTCCACCTGACTCTGATTTCTTCCCTAAACCCCAAAAACTTTAACCTTAGACTGTCTACTATTGACCTCACCCCTTTCCTTAGAGGTCTGTAGGGGATGTGCATAAGTGCAACAACGTGCCTACAGTCCCTGTCCTATTGCTTCTTTTTATTTTTCTCCTATGTATCCATTTCATGTACTCATAACTATGTTTATACTTACACCTGTTATCTTATAATTGCTTGACAAAATAAAATACATAAAAAAATGATTATACATGCAGATAATAGTGTTGTTGACGGTGGTGGCAGTGGAACGTACACATTGATGTAGCCAGGTTTTAAATCCAAGACCTGCCTGTTAGTTATCTTTGGCTATGATGAGTTTGATGATTTGCTTGCAAAGGTAGAAAAACAGAAGCCTCTTTCATTAGGGAAACTAAATGTCAGAGCATTTGCAGCATGACTACCATTATGAGACAACCCAGGAGGTAGTTTGTCTCATTCAGCAGAGTCACCAATAAACCTCCCATGACACCATGGAGGCCATGCTGCCTGGTGTCCTCCACAAGCCACTAACCATGATTTCAACCACTTACTCTGTGGCAAGCTCCCACTGGGTTTCTCTTCTCTCTAGGCTTTTCAGTCACTCTGACCTTTTCTCTATACTGGGCCCATAACCTGTTGGAGCATTTGCAGTGTGACTACTATTATGAGCCATCTCAGGAGCAAAACACAGCACACAGAGACTTAGATTTTTAACAGTGGTGGTTTCTCTACAGCACAGTTACATACAGAAATGTACATGATAGGCAAAATAACTTACAGGCAAGCTAATCTTCTTAACACAGAGAAAACTTGTGCAATGAATACTGGACACAAGGAGAGAGGACACACCCTCTAATGGCTGCAACTTATATAAACACCTCTTAATAGAATAGAACCATGCTATGCTGAATCACTTTTATTACATCAGCCACATCTGGCAAATATTACTGCCAGTTGGCTCTTAAATCTGAAGACCTTAACACTAAAATTTACATTCAATTGTAATTTAAAAGAGACTTTCTATAAACTGATGCATCATTGGTACTTAACACCAGCTAAGTTCTGTAAAGCTCCTGTCACACTGCACCAACGGATGCAAAGAGGATGTAAAACGGACAAAAAAGCTTGCCATCTGTTACAAAACGCGATGTACTCACTGCCTCCTTTTTGCTTCCTCTCTATCCGTCCAGCATCCGTTTATTGACCTTTCATCCGCTCAGAAAGTTTTGAGCTGCTCAAAACTTTTGTGCAGAAAATGTATCCAATGCGTCCGTTCTGCATCCGCTAGGCATCCGTTCTGCATCCGTTACGCATCCGCTATATCCGCTAGGCATCCGCTGCGCATCCGCGCAACTCGCATCCGCTCAGACGCAGGGAGGAAGTGGAACGGACGCAGAACGGATGCAGAACGGATGCAGAATGGATGCCTAGTGGAAACAAAGCATTTAAAATGGAAAACACGTTCGCAGAGGGGACCTATCTCGGATATTAAGGATGTCTAGAGGATGCCTAGAGGATGCCTAGAGGATGCAAAGGGACACCTATACTGCCTATAAAAAGGGGGAGCAACTCGTCTGCATCTCACTTTCATCTCACTTTGCAGCCTTCATCTGACTCTTCCTCTTCCACAGCATCCAGTCATGTCAACCGTGGATCGTAACACAGTCCTTTTGGCAGCCACCATCCTTCTGCAACAGTGCGAAGCCATCTACAGGCTCTGTGAACTCTACTACGGGAAGAAAAGGAGGTGGCCAAGAAGCGTCTGGGTCCGAAGAGGGATCGGGAGAAGAGCAGAGTACGGATTGTACAACAAGCTGATGGTGGAGCTCAGGAACGAAGACACTCGGGCATTCCAGAACTTCATGAGGATGCCTCCAGCCATGTTTGACAAAGTTGTGCAGCGGCTGACACCCAGGTTGACCAAGGCAAACACCAACTTCCGGCCCAGCCTGGAACCTGGGCTCAAGGTGGCACTCACTCTGCGCCACCTGGCCTCAGGGACCACCTACAGGAGCAAGCAGTACGGCTGGGGGGTGCCACACAACACCATCAGCATTGTGGTCAGAGAAGTGGTGCAGGCCATCATCAAAGAATACCTGCAGGAAGTCCGCCAGTGCCCCTCCACTGATGAAGGATGGAAGAAAGTTGCAGAGCAGTGGTATCAGAGGTGGAAATTCCCATACACCGTTGGAGCCATAGTTGGTAAGCACATGGCCTGCAAAGCACCACCCAAGTCAGGCTCCACTTATTTCAACTACAAGGGCTTCTTCAGCATCGTCCTCTTTGCCATGGTCGATGCTGACTACAAGTTCATGTACATCGATGCTTCAGGCAACGGCTCATCTTCAGATGCCCAGGTATACAACGCCAGTGACCTCAAGGAGGGGCTGGAAGGCAACCTTATCATGGGCTTTCCAGATCCAGACCCCCTGCCCAACGACACGCAAGATGTGCCCTACTTCATCGTGGGGGATGACGCCTTCTCCCTCAGAACCTACCTCATGAAGCCCTACACTTCCAGACTCCTGACCCGTGAAGAGAGGATCTTCAACTAAAGGCTGTCCAGGGCAAGGTGGGTGGTGGAGAACGCCTTTGGCATCCTGGCCAACAGGTTCCAGGTACTTCTCACCACCATGCAGCATCGCCCAGAGACCATGAGGAGGATCGTGGAAGCTTGCTGCATCCTGCACCATCTCATGCGCACCTGCTACCCAGTCTTGTAGAACAGGCTCGTGGACCTCCAGCAAGGCAATGGGGACATGGAGCCTGGGGAATGGAGGCAAGGGCAAAACCTGATCGACACTGAGGATGTGCAAGGGCCCAACAGAGCCTCATGTGAGGCGAAGAAGCAGTGCAACCTCCTGAGACACTGGTGCAACTCCCCAGCTGGAGCAGTGGAGTGGCAAGACAGGATGATAGATGATTAATGGGTGCTTCCTTCAGCCTGTCTCATCACACAGATTAGATTGGGCCATGTATGTTGGGTGGGCCTACAATGAACAGGGCATTTAATAAAGAGTTGTGTGTGTTTTGACATGTGTGGATGATTATAACATTGTTATTGATAATAAAGGGCCATAGGTGTGGCACCTGGGAGGGTGGACCATACAGTCCCACTATGCTTGCACTGGAGGTTTATCTATCCCACAGCTATTTACCCATCCCAAAGGTATCCCTGCCCACCCCACTGCTATCTTAACCTATCCCACAAGCATGCAAAGGCTTAAACCAATTCTAAAAGTTTCCACCAAAACTTTATTACAAAGAAAAGAAATGAAGCAAGTGTGTGAATCAAATATAAACTTTATTGAACAGCAAGCTGTAAAAAAAAAAAATGACCCAAGTCAAGTGTCCAAGTAAAGTCCACACCCAGTCTATGGCAGTCTTCACGGTCACTCGGAGGTGTGCCCAGTCTCAGGGGTAAAGGGTCCAGGTGCTGTGGAGGTGGGTGGTGCTGGAGTGCTGGTCTGTATCGTCATTGGGGTGCCTGGCCCCGAGAGGACAACAGGGGACGGTGTGTTGAGGAAGCTCTCAGACAGCTGGCTCAGACCTGCGATGCTGAGAGGTCCTTCCTCCATGCCATGGGGTGTCAGCCCCAGTACTGATGAGCGATGAACTGAGGCCGGGCTTGGCTGTGGGGTGGGGGAAGGAGTAGTGTAGTGGGGCTGTCTGGTCTGCAGCTGGGTGAGGACTGGCGTGGATGGCATCGCTGTCGTCGGTGGCATTATTGTCGTGGGTGGCATCGGTGGCATCAGTGGAACCGGTGGCAACGGTGTCATCCGATGGCTCTGTGCCTGGACTGGGAAGGGCTGCTGCCTGTGCTGCTGGACCTCCTGGTAGCCGTAGCCCTGGTAGGTGAGGGGCTGTGGTAAGCCTTGGAATGGGAGGGACATCACCTGGGGTGGAGGAGCAGACCTCTGGATCAGGAGGGTTGTGAAGCAGCTCGGTGATCTGGTCCTTCACCACCTGGTACTGGGGTTCCTCCATGTCTGGTTGACATAGGTAAGGAAGGGCTTGCGGTTGGAAGATGAGGAGTCGGTGTGGACCAGCTGAGAGAGGAGATCTATACTGGTGCAGATGGTGTCCCTGATCTCCAGCAGGACAGTGTGGCTCTGCCCCTCCTGCTGTCTGGCTCTCTGCCTTTCTGTGGAGGCGGAGCTGGGGGGGGTGAATGCGGCTACGACTGTGGTGGACTCGATGTCTCCTTTCTCCCACCGCACCAGGGAGTCCTCCACACGCTCACCACGGTTACAACAGCTGTCCGCGGGTTCTCCACCGTGGCACGCTCCACAGAAACCTGCCTGGAGACAGGGACTGACTCTCGGCCGGAAGAGGACTGGCTCTCAGCAGGCTGCCGGAGAGAGAGGGTTGTGAGAGGGGCTCCTGGTGCTCCTTGGTGGCGGATCTCACCCTCCAGGAAGCTGCACCTGGCCATGACATAGGTCTCTCTGTCCGTCAGCTTCACAGTGGCCTGGCCAGATTTCTTCAGGTGCAGCTTCCCGTACCAGGTGTGCATGTGCTTCCACCAGCCGAGGAGCACCTCCGAAGTGTAACCCATACTCTCCGCCCTCTCTCTCCAAGCACCCTGCTTCCGCTTGGTGTCCCTGTACAGCCGGTGTCCCTTCCACCACAGATAGTCATCCTCTCTCAGCCACTCCAGCACCTCATCCTCGTGTTTCTCCTCAATGAAGTATTGCCTCCTCTCCTGTCCCTGCATATGCCTCTTCCTCCCTTTGGCAGGACCAGATGGGCCCTCATCAGAGGGGCTCCCAGGTGGTAGGGGCTGCTCCTCCACACCACCAGCAGCATCAGCACCAGCAGGATCATCATCATCATCATCATCATCATTATCATCATCATCACCACCAGTAGGATCATAATCATCATCAGCAGCAGCAGCAGCAGGATCAGCAGGACCAGGATCATCATCATCGTCATCATCAGCAGCAGCAGGAGGATCAGCAGGACCAGGATCATCATCAGCAGAGTAAGCACCAGGAGTCCAGCAGCACCAGCAGCACCAGCAGGACCAGGAGCACGAGCAAGACCAGGAGCATGAGCAGTACGAGCAAGTCCAGGAGCATGAGCAGGACCAGCAGGACCAGGAGCAGCTTCAGCAGAGTACGCAGCAGCAGAAGCACCACCGCCAGGAGCAGCTTCAGCAGAAGCTCCAGCACCAGAAGAGCGAGCCCAAGCAGCAGAAGTCCCAGCAGAAGCAGAGTCAGGGACAGGGGGCGGGAGGGTGGCCCTGTCCCTCTTCCCAGGGATGGCGGCAGGTTGTTGAGGCTTTTGCTTCTTCCCCATGGTTGTGGGGTTGCTGGCTGGCAGGGAGGCTGGCAGGGAGGCTGGCAGGCACCAAGGCTGGCACCAAGGCTGGCAGGAAGGCTGGCACCAAGCCTGGCAGGAAGCCTGGCAGGAAGCCTGGCAGGCAGGCAGGCACCAAGGCTGGCAGGCAGACTGGCTGGCAGGGAGGCTGGAAGGCAGACTGGTAGCAAGGCTTGCAGGCAGGCATGCAGGCAGGGCAGGCAAGAACTCGATGTATCCTGCAGCAGGTCTTTCCTCCAAATGCTGGCCACGTGCGAGCTGCTTCCCTTTATATCCGCATGGCTTATGCAATGTATCCCCCCCACATGCGCAATTAATGCCAGGCATCCATTAGGCTTCCGCTCTGCATCCGCTTCATCCGCTGTGCATCCGCTGTGCATCCGCTGTATCCATTCCGCGTCTGCTTTGCTGAGGCCCCCCGGAAGCCTAGCGGATGTGCCATCTGCTCCCATCCGCTTCCATCTGCTGGGCTTCCGTTCCGCATCCACTTTCTATCTGCTCTGCGTCCTCCCCGCGTCCGTGTTATCCACTCTGGTTATGCAAATTTTTGCCCCTTTTGAGAACGGATAACAACGGATGGAACATTTTGCTCGTCCGTTGTGTCCGTTTTGCATCCGTTGGGCAGTGTGACAGGGCCTTAAGATGTATAAAGGTATGTTAAATGTATGTTGGAAGCGTAAAAACAATGAAGGGACTTTTTACCATCTATAGTGGGCATGTGACAAAGCAAAAAAAGATTGGACTATGATTCATATGTTAATACAGAAAATTGTGAAAATGGAGATAGAAATAAAACCAGAACTTTCCCTCTTGGGTTTAATAGAAAAAAGAACTAGGAAAAACTTTGGAATTCTGTTACAATATATGTTGACAGCAGCAAGACTATTTTATGTGCAAAGGACACTTTGATTCCTGCTTGGACAGATTGTTGCAGAAGTTGATGGAATTGGCTAAAATGACAAAATTGACTACTTTGATTAAAGAAAAGAAAACCGCTTGGAAACTGCTTCTGAACTTCATGCTTGATGTAGAAAATAATGAAACTTTGATTTTGGGTTTTACATATTAGATTGACAGATCTTTATAGAAATGACTTGTTCATATTATTATGGAAAAGCAAAAAGTTGTGATTTGTTGTAAATGCCTTCTACTGTAATAGAAAAAGTAGGAAGTTAATGGTCCTTTTTCTTTTTCTTTCCCTATCGTTCCACTTTTTCCTTCCCTATCTTTCCTCACTTTACTTCCCCCTCTCCCCTTCCCCCTCACTGTCCTCTTATTTTTTTATGGTTTTTTAAAAAAATTTTTTAACTTGAATATATCATCTTCCATTAAACATTGTGTCATCTGGGTACAGATGTCCCTGTGCTATTACAATCAAAATTTACAATATTCATACATTGATAATAATTCTCTGATCTTACAATAATAATAATCAGCATTATAACTATTCATTTCTCCCTCTTAACATATCTTGAAATGAAAATATAATATTATATTAGGTATGATAATCTTAACAATCATATGTAATAATCATACTGTTTACATCTCTATCTTAACATATATTCTTTATTTCACGAATCTCCAATTATTTCTCAGTTCTGTTTTTATTCTCCAACCATCCATAAAATAGCTCCCATCAGTAGTGGGATTCAAAAAAAATTTCTGCCGGTTCTGTGGACCTGGCTAGGGGGTGTGGCCATGTGACTAGGTAGGTGTGGCTTTTTTTTTTTTTTTTGCTTTTTGCAGCAACACCCCCCCTCTTTGTTTTTGGGCCTTCTAGGCCTCAAGGAAGTCTCCTGGGGGGGGGGGACTTTTTTGCTCCCAGAAAGCTTCCCTCGGGCTCAGGAAACTAGAAATCTGTGCCTTGTTTTGGGGCCTCCCTGAGGCCCAGGAAGGCAAAAATGGTACAGGGGCCGAGGGGTTTTTTCTGCCTTCCTGGACCTCAGGAAAACCTCCTGGGTGAAGCAGTAAGTGAGAGGAAACCCAGCAGCTAATTTTTGGGAGGGGAAAAAAGAAAAAACTTATGGAGTGACTGAGCGGGCTAGCATCAGGTGGGTAGGTGAGCGAGTATCAGGCAGCTGGGGCAAGCGAGCAAGCAGCGAATGGGTGACCAGATCGGGGGCATGGCCAGCTATAAGTTACGACCAGTTCAGCAACCCACACCAAATCATTGCTACCGGTTCTCCTGAACCAGTGCGAACTGGTTGAATACCATCACTGGCTCCCATGTCATATAATATTCAGTTTGTTCTTTCTCCTTTAAAGCAAGCGTTAATCTGTTCATTTCTGCACTTTCTAATGTTTTTCTAATCACATTCTCATCTATAGGGATCTCATCACTTTTCCAATTTTGTGCAATTTTTTTTAAAAAGGAAAGGGGAAACAATATTTGACAGAATCCAAGGAAGACTGTGGCACAGTCCTAGCTGAAATCTCTAGTTTCCTGAGGATCAGATGGCAGGAAATGAAGACATTATGAATCCTATTGATCTGCAGGCAGTCAAGGCAGATAGTACTAAGTGGATAAATAATATTGTTTAAGGCTGCTGTTGTCCTCTCACAAGTACATCAGTCCTGTTACTGATTGTAATAGGCACATCTAGTAATGCAAGCTTTGGAGATCAGAAACGCCTTTAACAAATGCAATGCCACCCCCTCCTCCTGATTAAATAGCAAGGAAAAAGTGTGTGTGCTGCAGGCATTTGAATTTGTCTTGCAAGCAGCAGCTGGCCATAGACAGAAAAAGAAGGGAAGCTGAACTCAATTCAGTTGTAGGGAAATCTTCCAGGGAATCCAGGAAAGAATGTAATCCAGGTTCTAAAACAGCAATGACTGACTAGGAAGAAGTTTGTTTTATTTTTAATAAAGTAAAAGTTAAGTGTATACTCTCAAGTATATACTTGAGAGTGATGTAAAAAAAAATCATCTCCCCCCCGCCTGAGGTTTAATCACCATGTTGGATGGATTTATCCTCACTTCATCTGTCTGTCTGTCTGTCTGTCTGTCTGTCTGTCTGTCTGTCTATCTATCTATCTATCTATCTATCTATCTATCTATCTATCTATCTATCTATCTATCTTTTATGATCTATCTATCATCTATCATATTTATTATCTATCTATCATCTATCTAGTTATCTTTTTAGCTATTATGTATCTATTGTATCTATTATCTATATGTATTATCTATCTGTTATCTATCTATCATCTATCGAGTTATCTAGCTAACTATTTAGACTAACTATCTAACTAGCTGTCATCTAGCTAACTAGCTAGCTACCATTTAACTATCATTTCTCTCCCTCCCTCTCTATCTCTCTATCTCTCTATCTGTCTTCTATCACTGATTATCTATCTATCATGTCAAGACCCGCCCATGTTTCTCTTTGTTATTGTGTGTTATTTATTCATTTTTATGCCTTCAAGCCAGTTTTTGACTCCTGACAACTGCTCTGATAAATCCCTATGGTTTTCTTCAGAAGGTTTTTTTTTTTTTAAAAGAAGGTGTTTGTCACTATCTTCTTAGGGTTGAGATAGAGGGACTAGCCCAAGGTCATCCAGGTAGCTTTATAACTTAAAATAGGCTAGAACTCCTGGTCTCCCAGTTTCTAGCCTGGTGCCTAAACAACTACACCAAACTGATTGCCTGTTGTTCTATTCACAGAAGAATGAGACCCGGAGACCAGCGTAAGTTCAGCTCTTTATTTAGTGCAGAAAGTCTGTCTTAACCAGGAGCCGCAGCAGCTCTTTTTATCGAGAAGCTGTTCGTAGCTAGTGGCCAATGACGGCTACTTGTTTTTCCCGCCGCTTGAACTGGCCAATGATAGGCTAGCTATAATTGGCCAATAAGCATCGTGAAAAGGAACCAATCAGCTTTGAGTATTCTTGTCCAATAGGAATAGCCTTTTTGGAGTATGTTAATATGGAACACCCCTCCTCTCTTCATACGGTCCTACCGTACATAGTCACGTAAGTAGGTAGGGCTTTTAGGTTGCCTAGTTGACCTGCGCAGTTTAGTTGTGTTGTCGTCTTCAGCGGGTTCGGACGGGATCGCTGTTTCTCCCCTCCTTCTCTGTGGAACCTCCTGGAAGGTGGAGTCAGCCATGCCGCTCCCACCCAGCCTACTCGGGCTGGTAGAGTCGGCTTGGCTGCTCCCTTCCGAAATGGCATCTAGGTCTTCTTGTGCCTCCTGCTCCTCTTCGCCGAAGACTTCTGTGGGTAGTTCGTTGTTTTTACTTGCATTTATTTGCGAATATTGTTTATTGTATATATTTTGATTTTGTGGGGTTTCTTTTTCTACCAGAGGGTTTCCACCCCTTTATTTATTATTGAGGGGCTTCCTCCTTCTCTGGTTGGTCTATTGATATTTTTGTATAATGTTTGTGCTGTTTCTGGTGTGTGTGTGAGTTGTTCTTCGTGTCTGGGTGTGTCAGTGCTGCATTCTAGCATTCGTAACTGGTCAATGTGTCTCTGCCAGGTTCTGCCATTGTCTGTCTAGTCTATAGGACCGAGGTCCTGTTATTTGCATTATTTTCACCAGTACCCACAGTGGGTGCCTGGTGAGATTTTTTGCATAGACTAAGTTTCCTAGTTCGAATGTGCGGTATTTGCTGGAGGAGTCAGTTGGTTTTTCAGTGGCGTATGTTGGGTGTAACCTATCTAATTGTGATCATAATTTTCTGCCCATTAGTAATTCTGATGAGCTTTTATTTGTAGTAGAGTTTGGTGTTATGTGTTGTATGGTGAGCATTTTCTCATTTTTTTCCTGAATGTCCCCTGCGTCTAATCTATCTAAAGTCTCTTTGGTATACCGGACCATGCGTTCCGCCCTTCCGTTTGTATCCGATCAGCCCGGTGCTGTCAAAGCATGTCTTATGCCATGTTCAGTGAGGAATTTTTCGAATGGTAGTGCAGTAAACTGTAGGCCATTATCTGAGATGAGCAAGTCCGGTAACCCGTGTGTGGTGAATAGTTTTCGCAGTTGTTTAATAACTGCTTCCGTGGTGGTCGAGTTCATGAGACTTACTTCTAGCCAATTGGAGTAAGCATCTACTATGATTAAAAATGTATGTCCTTTTGTCGGCCCTGCAAAATCTATGTGGATTCGTGACCAGGGGCCTCTTGGTGTTTCCCAGTCTAGGATAGGTGCTGAAGGGGGTGCAGGTCAGGAGTTTTGGCATTTCCCACAGGTTTCAACCCATTTCCCAATATCCTTGTCCATCCCTGACCACCATACATAGCTCCTGGCCAGGGATTTCATTTGTACAATGCCCGGGTGGCCTTTATGCAACATGCACTGTACTTGTTCTTGTAATGGTTCTGGTATTACTACCTGATCATCCCATAGAATGCAACCTTTTAGCAATGACAGTTCAGTTTGCCTATTCTTGAATGGTTTAAAAGTAACGTCTGTCTCGTTTTCCGGCCACCCTTTTCCTACCCAATTTAAAACTTGTGACAAGGTTTTGTCTCTTGCAGTCATTCTCACAATGTCCACCGTGGTTATTGGTAGGTTTGACAGAGTCTCAATCTGTAGGGTGGATGTGGTTGGTGCCTGATCAGTTTCTAGGTCTGGTGGGGGAGTGCGGCTCAACGCATCGGCGTGGGAAATGTCTTTACCGGGTCCGTGGATCAGTTTATAGTTGTAGGTTGCAAGGAACTCAGACCACCTTGTCATTTTTGGGGATAGTATATTTGGGGTGGCTCTGTTTCCAGCTAGTATTCCCAATAGGGGTTTGTGATCTGTAACAAGGGTAAAAGTCCTACCGTAATGGTATTCGTGAAACCATTTGATGCCAGATATTTCCACTAATGCCTCTCTGTCCAATTGACTATAGTTTCTTTCAGTTTTTGAGAGTGTTCTGGAGTAGAATGCAATGGGTGCTTCTCTCCCATCAGGCAGGATGTGGGTAAGTATGGCTCTGATGCCAAATGGTGATGCATCGCAGGTGACTGTTAACGGTCATGTCTCACTGTATTGCATCAATACCGAATTGGAGGTGATTAGGTCTTTTATCCTCTGGAACGCTGTCTCTTCACATCGTCTCCAGGTCCAGGTGGCTGTCTTGTCCAATATCCTATGTAATGGTTCTGCCGTTGTTGCCTTCTGTGGCAGAAAAATGTTGTAAAAATTTATAAGTCCTAAGAATGCTTGCAACTCTACCTTGTTTTTAGGTCTAGGTGCTTCTTTGATTGCCTTAATTTTTTTCTCTGTGGGGTGGATGCCCTCTTTATCAATTTGGTACCCCAGGAATTCTACTTTCAATGTGGCCAATTTACACTTTTCTTTTTTTACCCTGAGTCCCGCTTTTTGGAACCTTTGTAACACCACTCTGAGATGGACTTCTAGTTGTCTCTCATCGCTAGCTGAGACTAGCACGTCATCAAAGTATGGCACTACTCCTTTTATCCCTTGTAATAATCGCTCCATTAGGCTTTGGAACACCCCTGACAATTCGCTGACTCCAAATTGCAGCCTTTTGCATTTGAAGGCTCCTCTATGAGTCATGATCGTTTGCGCCTCTGATGTTTCAGGGTCTACTGGCAATTGTTGATATGCTTGGGCAAGGTCGAGCTTTGCGAAGACCTTGCCTCTCCCCAATGAGTGTAGTAGATGTTGCACTACCGGGACAGGATAGACACTTTTTTGTAGTGCATGGTTTAGGGTAGCCTTGTAATCCCCACAGATTCTCACGGACCCATCCAGCTTAACTGGGGTCACAAATGGGGTCTCCCATTTGGCGTGATCAATCGGTTCCAAAATGCCTTGTGCTGTTAGTTTGTTTAGTTCTTCATCAATTTTGGGTTTTAGTGCGAAGGGGACTCGCCTCACCTTCAGCCTAACTGGAGCTATTGTTGGGTCTAAATTAAATGAGATAGGGGACCCTTGGTACTTGCCTAATTTTCCATCAAAGACATCCTGGAACTCTCTCATCAGGTTCTCCTCCCAGTCTGCGTCGGTGATGCGGTTAATGCCGGTCACTCTGATTCCTAGAGGTTTGAACCACTCGAGTCCCAATAGGCTTGGTCGGTTTTGGTCTACGATGGTTAGAGGCAAGATCTTCTGGTGTTCTTTGAAAGTTATCTGGAAGTGTCCCAGTCCGACTACCGGTATTCTGTTTCCTTAGTAGTCTTTTAGGATTAGTGATTGGTGTTCTAGTTCAGCTTTGCCAATATGCGGTACTAGTCTTTTAATGGTATCCCATGATACCATCGATAGGTACGATACAGAATCAACCTCCATTTTACATACTTGCCCCTCGATCCGGACTGCCACATGTACTTTTCGTCCATTTGTTGCATTAGAGTGACCGATGGTGATGGTTTGGTGTGTTTCCTCTTTCCTTTCGCTCTCGTTTAGCCGCTTGCCTTTGCTTTCGCGACTCTCGCAGCTCCATGTTTGCCTCTCTTTATTTCTTGATGGTGTGTTGTCCCTATGTCTGGGGCTGTAGCTTTTTCAGTTTCAGCATTCTCGTGCGATGTGACCCCGTCTCTCGCAGTACCGGCACACGGCATCTAAGAATCAGCACTCAGAACAGGGATGGTCTCCTCCGCACCCAGCACACTGAAACCCTGACTTATGACCTTTCTTTAGTTGGCGATCTCATTCAGCCTGGAGTCTGTGGATCTCCTCTTCATTGTCATCGTTGATTCTGGATGATCCACTGACTGTGTAGTGTGCAGTGGTTTTGTGTGCGCTCTCTGCCTTCTTCTCGATGCTCTGACTCATTTCAGTCAGTGTCTTGGATGAATTGGCATTCATCTGTTGCATTTTTGCTGCTGATTTTTTCGTTGCTTCTGCTGCCATGGCTTCAGCAATAGCCTCAGTAAATGTAATCTTTGGCCGGGTTAGCAGCTGGCTTTTTAGCGGGCAATTGGCCAATCAGCTTTGAGTATTCTTGTCCAATATGAATAGCCTATTTGGAGTATGTTAATATGGAACACCTGTTATGTGTTTTAATACACTAAATACTCTTTTAAGCAGATATTTTGCTGCAAAGTTGTGTCTTTGGCAGATGTGTGTATGGCATTTGATTTCAGCTCCAACTGAGACTCAGTACTGAATTGCAATTGGCCTTTGCTAGATTTAAGCAATTTGGTATGCTCTAAACATTAGAGATTAAAATCCCACAATTCCTTTGCCATTAGCCATATTACTAGGATTTGTGAAATCCCAAATATCTCAGATGATATTGGGTTTCCTACCCCTAATCTAGGCAATCTATTTAATTCAAAAGCACACAGAGCTCAGATACAAGGAGAAATCTTAATTGTGAGGCCCTTCATGTTTAATTTTAGTTTACTTTGTATACCTAAAAAGCTAAGAATATTTTAAAAACTAAAACAAAAATTAGACTTTTGATTGACTGTTGTGAAGCAACATTAAATCTTCCAACAAAAGCAGCAAACCAGAATAAAATAAAACCACTAAAAATGTCTTTTGTTTCAGAAAATGGCTGCCTATGATTTATATTGTTTGAACTCAGAAATTAACTAGGTTGGGCCTGATTGCCATCTGGATGGGAAACTATTCAGAAAGCCCAGATCTATAGGCATCTTGAGAAAAGATAGGGACAAGGTATTAGAAGGAAGGAAGGAAGGAAGGAAGGAAGGAAGGAAGGAAGGAAGGAA
>BLBF01000049.1:6215359-6243369 GCA_015471245.1 Laticauda colubrina
GAAGGAAGGAAGGAAGGAAGGAAGGAAGGAAGGAAGGAAGGAAGGAAGGAAGGAAGGAAGGTCATGCACAGAGGTATCAATGAATTTACCAGGAATTGGATTTGATTTGAGGAAAACAGTGCCCACTATACTGTTTTCAAGGCAGTTATAGTAGTATGTGAGAATGACCTTGGGAGACAGGAAGGAGAACTGAAGACTGGACCACCTGCATGTACAAGGTATCTCAGCCCACAGAGAGAGAGTGGGGGGGAAACTTTTTAGAAGGAACCCCCCCCCCCCCAGGTCTCCCATGAGTGAAAAGAGAGGAAGGAAGGAATTCTTTCAGTTTGGTAAGATTTTGTTAATATAAAGACAGAGCTAGTACTCCTGCTTATGCTTTTTGTCTGGAGTTCCTTCAGTGTCCAAGGCCCATGCTTGATTTATTTTTCCTGTCAGTAACTCTCAACAAAGTAATCCTCAGGAAAACATTAACCGTAAGAGTCTTATTTGTTCTGTATATAAATAGTAGAATCCAAATAACCCATTCTGATTGGTCACTAAAAACTAATGGGGATAGGTTCAAAAAGAACCAATCCCCAAAGCCGCACAAAGGCGGCAAAATCAAATGAATGTCATTGGCTACAAGCCGGCAGACAGAAAAGTATAAAAGGGCTGTCGCGGCTTGAGCCAATGTTCCGTTTTGCAACTGTACTAAAAATAAAGACTTGTTGTTGGAACCCAGTCTACCTCGCGTTTTTCCAGACGGAACACTGTAGGAAATAAACTGGGTATTTTCTTACACATCTAGCAATCCCACCTCTGCACCATGCTGCTTGTCTAGCATTATTTTAACCTTTATTCTACAATCTGCTGCTGAGTGATGCTGGGAAACTGTTAGAAAAATATTCTGTCCTGTCTTTGAGAAGCAAGGCTTTCTTTCCTTTGCCACCAGCTTAGCCTTGGTGGGTTCTGTATTTTTAAAGCTGTGGCTCAAAACCATTGTTATTATAGAAAATTCTGACATGATTTGAAATTAACAAAATCAGGATTTAACTGACAGGGGAGGGATTCTACAGGTTTGCACCTATTTGGTAGAACTGGTTGTTAACATTCTAAGCAGTTTGAAGAACTGATTGTTCGAAGAAATTACTGGCCTAATCCTGTAAGGAAGGCAGGAAGAAACATTCTGGTGTTGCTTACAGAAACTGCATTTCCATTAACCCTTATTACATTCTTGGCAGGACCAGACTTCCTGTCTCAGAAACTTCTCTGCAGTTTTTCCCTCCTTTGCTGGTACTTTGTTTGTGTGGAGCGACCATTCAAAGTTATAATAGCACTGAACAAAGTGACTTATGACCATTTTTCACACTTACGACTGTTGCAGCATCCCACAGTCATGAGAGGCCAAGTGAGGAGATGTGTGCCTCGATGTGAGTGATGTTGAGTTGGCCCTGTTTAGCTAGTCACATTACCACCAAGCCATGCCCACCAACTAAGCCACAGAACCGGTTGTTTAAAAAATTGAATCCCACCTCTGCTAACAGGCCAACTTAATCCTTTTTTGATGATTCTTGCCCCCACCCAAGCTTCCTCAGATACCTCTCCAGATGTCATTTTCTGAGGAGGATGAACCAGTCAGAAGTGGAGTTGGTCAATGGATCCGAGCAGCTGCGTGAGAGGGATTTGGCTGAGGCCCCAGGTAGGAAAGCACATAGCTGTAGCCAATCAGTGTTGAGGAAAAGAAACTGCCTTCTGCACCTGATGAGACAACAATGCAGGGCAGAGAAAAGGCAGAAACAGTGCAGGTCAGCCAGATTACTCGCAAGGAGGCAGCTTCACCCTTCTTGATGGGCTGCACCAGAAGTTAGCTATTTAGCACAGCAGACAGATGGAGATGATGCTGGGAACAGTGTGTTCATTTCCTGGCTGCCTGTTTCCTGGTCATTGTGATTCGTGCCTTGCTTTGGATTGACACAGTGTCTTGACTTTGGATTGTGCCTTGTGAACTCTGGATCTTTTTTGCCTCATGAATCATGTTGTGTTGTGGATTTAATTTTGCCTGGTAGATTTGTCCTGTTTTGGAAACTTTCAAGTCTAGCATTCAAAGCTAGCTTTGATCTGCTTTTGGCTGGACTTAATCAGGACAGTTCTGGGGTTTTGGTGAAGGAAATTGCTGTGGAATATTAGTAAATCCAACAATTGTTATGTGTGTATGTGTGAGAGTGAGTGAGTGGGGATGGCACAGTTTCCCTCTGCTCAACAGAGAACAGTTGTAGCTCAGATGTAGGGGCGTGACACTTGAATGAAATTCTGGCAATCCTTTCTTAGGATTCAATAAAGACTTCTGCCATTCTCTCTCAGGGCCCAAGATTAATGATCATTTCCTCCAGTGCATATGGGCTGCCAATCAAGAATATTTTCAGTGAGAGTCCAGGATGTACCACGGATAGTGCTGACAGAAGCTAAAGTAAAATGTCATCCTTTTCATATCAGATGCTCCGTGGAGTTGAAATTGGATTGGTGGTTGCCTTTGGAAGCTGACAGCTAAATTCGTCAACTGCTTGGCTTCCAACATATGGCATGAGGCAGAGCGTGAAAAATAAATTTCTTTGCTGAGGTGCAAAAAATATGGTCAACTTTTTTTATTATGATGATTATTTATTGCTTGGTTTCATGGAAAGATCAAAAATAGGTCCACGGTGTCCAGGAGCGCAATAATAATTCTTCAGAATCCTAGCTTTAACTTGTCAAAGGGAATGATGTATATAGCTGCTACTTGCTTGAGGTGATTAGCCAAGTACTTTGTAAGTGGAACTGACTCCCTGGGACAACACAAGGTCTGTTTGGCTTGTTTTAGAGGCCACAATTTCTCTTCTCCTTGTGGGCCACTGACAATATTCCCAGAGATGTTTTGTTTGTCTTCTATTGTTTAAATGCACAAATAGTACTTCATAGCCTTTAGTTTATTGCAACTCCTCCTTTACTCCCCCATGGCTATCTGATAGTCTTGCAGAAAACAAAAAGTAGCAATCAGAAGACATGTTAAACATTCCTCAATTTCACAATAGATGAACAGACGTAACAATAGTTTCAACTATCATACATCAGAGTAATTAGCACTACTGCTCGGTAGACCACTAATAAGTGGTCTTATTAAATAAGACCACTTATTCCACAGTGGTCTCATACATTGATCAGTAAATTGCAGAATCGCCAAGGCAAGCTCTGCATGTGGCAGACTACTGATCAACATGTGGGATTGCTGTGGAATAAGCCTGACTACAAAATTCAAAATCTACCACCTGGGATACTACACGTGTTGTAAAGACATGCCTGTTGCCATGAACCTGAATTGGATCACATGTCCATGGGGGAAGCTGCTGCAGGTAGTCTTCAATATATGACCACAACTGAGCCCAAAATCTATGTTGTGAAGTGAGAAATTTGTGAAGTGAGTCTTGCCTACATTTTACAATGTTTCTCACCATGGATGTTATACAAATTGCTGCAATTGTTAAATTAGTAACAGGGATGTCAATTGAATCTGGCTTCCCCATTGACTTTGGTTGCAGGAGATGGATCAGAGCTGTGAGAGGCGTAGTGGTTAGAGTGCAGTACTGCAGGCTACTTCTGCTGCCTGCCAGCTGCCTGCAATTTGATAGTTCAAATTTCACCAGGCTCAAGGTTGACTCAGCCTTCCATCCTTCTGAGGTGGGTAAAAGGAGGACCCAGATTGTTCAGAAAAATAGGCTGATTCTGTAAACTGCTTAGAGTGGGCTGTAAAGCTGTATATAAATCTAAGTGCTAGTGCTCGTGCTATCATGTGACTCCCGGGACACTGCAACTATCATAAATGTGAGTCAAGCATCAAAACATAAATCATTTGACCATGGAGATGCTGCAACGGTCATCAGTGTGAAAATGGTCATCAGGATCTTTTTTCAGTGCCACTGTAACTTTGAATGGTCACTAAGTGAACTGTTGTAAGTCAAGGACTGACTACCTGTACAATCATAAGCATGAAAAACAGTCCTATATGGTAAATGTCAGGATTCCGGCAGTGACCTGTACAACACACACAAAATCAAATGACGAATCTCAGAGTTGGCGATCTGTCAGGATTCCAGCATTTATTCCAATTTATGAGCATCGAGCCACACTCCCAAAACTAAAAAAGATTTATTTGAAGGTAACATTCTACGTCCAGCATTTACCTGGGCATAGCCAACTCTGAGATACGTTATTCACTGTCACCATTGATCCTGCTTTTCTCCCCACCCCTCTGGGTGTGTCATCCAAAGAAAAATATCCATAGCCAAAATTCATCAATCGTGCTCTCCAATTAGATTTTTGTGCAACAGAAATTTCAGTCATCTAATCAGTGTTTGAAGAAAATATGAATGGAATGTACTTTCGATTCCACACTGCCATCTGCTCTTTGAAACTCCCCCCCCCCCCGGTTCTTTTTGTTGTCAAGTATAAAACGTGTATACAAAATGTTTTATGAGTTGACAGTAACTTTGAATTTTCATCAAATGAATAGTTATAAACTGAGGAGTTTCTTGCCAGCTATCTTGATGGCATGATGAGGATACCATCTTTGGACTTTTGACAGCATCTGTTCCTTGACTACAGAACCAGTGATACAGATGGGATCAAGCAGCTTTGCCCAGCTTCCAAAGAGGAAGGTGACAATAAGTGACAATAAGAAACTGCATAATCAATTCATTTCCTCCAGCCAGAAAGAGAGAAATTGCTCATAAGATGTCTAATTATACACAGATTAGATGTGATTGTCCACCTTTTTTCTGGTGCCATTGCTAAATGTGGGTTCTTTGTAATTTCATTTCATTTAAAACAGGCACCATGATATTCAACATCAGCCATTTGATGAGTGGACTACTACTTATATATTTATAGTTAATGGGCAAAGACCTAAAAATCTTTCCAGAATTTAAATATCTGTGGACATTCTCAGTCATCCAAATCATGGTTTACAACAAAGGGAGAGAGATACGACATCATCTATCCCCAATCTACAACACAGTCCCTTTCAGCAGTTCCAAGAAGGCACCACATCCATTTGCACCACTCAGGTTGACCCTGAGGACATGGATAAACCTCCAAGTGGCCTCAGAAACACTCTACAAAAAATGCAAATGACTAACTGTCTTCAAGGAGTACAAATCCTTCCATTCCCCACCATCCAGTCACTGCTGAAGAAGCTTCTTGGATGAGAAGTGAAATGTTTTCAAAGAAAAAAAAAAACAGAAAGTCCAGTTGCCGCTTGAAAAAGCACCTTTGGGATTTCCAGAATTGAATTATACTCACTAACTCCATGTCCCACTTACATACCTAATACCTGTAAGTGCTTATGATTCTTTTGTTTTGTTTTGTTTCTCCGTCTTCCCTTTCTGAACAAATCCATAATGAGACATACTGATTTTTGCTAACAGGTGTTGTACTGAAGGACACTTAATTCCTTCTTCTATTTCTCTTCACAATTTAAGCATAACCTTGAAACTAAACTGCAAATACTACAAAAAAGTTTTTCAAAAGCAATTGAATCTCTTACTCATAAAGCTTACAAATGGAAATACAATTATTATATCTACAAGTCTTCTAAATATTAGCTCTACTGCATATGGTATAGCAGGACCAGTTTTCTGTCCTGGAGATGTTTTGAACTTCTTCCACTTACCTAAGCCAACATGACAATAGCAAAGTATTCTGGGAATTATAGTCCAGAACTATAGGGACCAAGGGACATAAAGATGAATGAATCTGTTGGTTTTATTTTATCTTCCAATTTAATCTCAAATTCTATTTTACTGCAGTTAGGAAGACATTTGTGGATTTATGTATCTGTACTAACTAGCCAAAATCAGTAAGTACAGCTGTTTCCAGCAAGAAAAGGATCACATAAATTTCCTGTTCATCATGTAGCTATGGAAGATAAGGAATCAAGAGGAGGAGGAGGAAGAGGAGGAGGAGGAGGAAGGGAAGGAGGAGGAGGAGCAGAAGAGGAAGAAGAAGAAGAAGAGGAGGAAGAAGAAGAAGAAAAGAGAAGGGGTCCCTAATTCTAACTTAGATACAGGATAGAAATATGAAACTACTTGGATTTGTACAAAACCAACAGACATACAAGTGCGAAGGGCAGCATAGAAATTAGATGATAGAGATGTGTGGCCAGCTCAATATCACTCAGGGTTATCTGTGGTGGCCTAAGTGATCTGCCAGTGAAAATAGGCTCCTGAGCTCTGTTTCGGGTGCAATGACCTTCTGCAACCCTCTGCCAGCAAAAACAGAATTTGGGAGGGCCACACACAGTCCTCCCAAGCTCCGTTTTCACTGTAAGAGGTACTGCAAGCTGGTCCTTCACAGTTTCCAGGGTGGCCAGATCAAAGCACCCCGCAGGCCAGATCCAACCCCCAGGGTCTTGAGTTTGAAACCCCTGTTCTAAATCAATGTTTCTCTATCTCAGTGACACTAAAATCCGCGGACTCCAATTCCTAGAATCCCCTAGCCAGCAATCCTCCAGCAACAAGGAATCCATCCAGGAGTGGGATTCAATTTTTTAACAACTGGTTCTGTGGGTGTGGCTTAGGTGGTGGACATGGCATGGTGGTCATGTTATTGGCTGGGTGTGGCCAACTCAATATCACTCACAACGAGGCACGCATCTCCTCGACTGGCCTCTCATGACTGTGGGAATGCTGCAACAGTCATAAGTGTGAAAAATGGTGATAAGTCACTTTTTTCAGTGCCATTGTAACTTTGAATGGTCACTCCACACAAGGAAAGTACCAGAAAAGGAGGGGAAAAAAAACCTCCAGAGATGTTCCTGAGACAGGAAGTCTAGTCCTGCCAAGAATGTAATAAGGGTTAACGGAGAGGCAATTTCTGTAAGCAACACCAGAATGTTTCCTTCCTGCTTTCCTTACAGGATTAGGCCAGTAATTTCTTCTAACAACCGGTTCTCTGAACTGCTTAGAATGTTAACAACCAGTTCTAGCGAATAGGTACAAACTGGTACAATCCCACCCCTGAGTCCATCCATTTTAAAATTACTAAGGTTGAAAAACACTACTATAAATGTTTGCCTCCCAATAGTTTTTCCCCAATAGTTTGCCTCCCAATAGTTTGCCTCCCAACAGTTTTTCCCCAACTGTTTATAGAAACTCTTAATTTCACATAGGGCTGGTGCTCATCAGAGGCCTATTCCATTCTTCAATCATCTCACATCTTCTTTTTCCCCTCCCTTCTTTTAAAACCTAATTTAGCTGATCCTTGCCGGTTGACAAGCCCATAAAAAATAATAAAAATATGTTTCTCTTTCCAATTTGGTAGCACCCGCTGAGGACTTGCCAAGGGGGCATGGCAGCAATGGATGAAAAGGGAGGCTGGCAGCCAGCGGAAACAGCTGCCTTAGAGTAAGCAACTGACGTGGGAGGTTTTGAATGTAAAGTGTGAAACCCTCAGCTTTCGGAGTGTGCAAATTGTTTGGTGTCGGCAAGCCAGCTGAAACAGCCTGGGAAATGTATTTTTAGCCTTTCAGATTTGGAATCCCCAGATGGAGGGAAGAATTTAAAACTGTGATGACTGCGGCACTCTACATATCTTACCTGGGGCAAAGACCTATTGAGGTCAGGGGTATCCCTCTCAGATCGGGTATTATAGGGATATCTGTTAAAACTATTCTTAAACAAGTGCTTTGTTGAAGAGAAGGAGGCTCTTCCTTCATCGCCTTTATTGCTAGGATGGGCGGCCAACTGCCGTAGAGATATTTTGGGCCTCTCTGCCTCTCAGCTTCTTTCTGAATGGCCAAGAGGGCGGAAGTTGGTTGAAGAAGATGACTCTATTCTGAGAAATGAATGAATGAATGAATTCTTTATTGGCCAAATATGACTAAACACACAAGGAATTTGTCTTGGTGCAAATGCTGTCAGTGTACATAAAAAGAAAAGATACATTTGTCAAGAATCATCAGGTACAACCCTTAATAATAGTCATAGGGTACAATAAGCAATCAAATCATACTAGGAAACAGCAGAGGTGGTATTCAACCAGTTCACACCGACTCAGGCAAACCAGTAGTGATTATTTGGGATGGGTCACTGAATCAGTGGTGACCCCTGGGTGGCCACACCCCAACCCGGTTGCCTGGTTGCTCACTTACGATCACTCTCCTAGCATTCCATTCCCCACGTCCTCTTTCTCCCCGGGGAAAGGAAGAAAGGCATGGACGCTGCAAATATCACTTTCCCCATGTGAGTTAAAGTTTCTGGAGTGAAAAAGAGTGTGGTCTGACCGAGGGGGTGAGGAGCACTTTTGCAACGTAAAAGAAATGCATTTTGGAAGCAGATCCTTTAAAAACTTCTCCAAGGATTCCCCATGGACACTGCAAATATGGCTTTCCCCTTGCGAGTTAAAATGCTGGAGTGAGAAGGAGTGTGGTCTGACAGAGGGGGATACATGCATTCACTGTCAATAGTCCAGAGCATAAAATACACATGTGTTTAACAAGAGTTGAAAAGGAGCCTTGGAGGTCTTCTAGTCCAACCCCCAGCTCAGGCAAGAAAACTGAGGATGCCAAACTCTGAGTAGAAATCCTGGGAAAGGTGTCAGAATAATACTTAGAAGGGACCTTGGGGTGAACCCTATACCATTTCAGAGAAATGGCTGTCCAGTCTTTTCTTAAAAACTTCCAGTGATTGAGCACCCAGAATTCTGGAGACAGGCAGTTCCACTGGTTAATTGTTCTCATTGTCAGGAAGTTTCTCCTTAGTTTTAGGTTGCTTCTCTCTGTCCAGTTTCCATCCATTGCTTCTTGTTTGCATTCTGCTTCTTTGGAAAATACATTATCCTGCTTTCTTTGTGGAAGTCCCTTAAAAGCCTGTTGCCTATTGCACTCTTGGGCAAAGTATGTGAGCCATTTCCTCCTTTCAGTGGTCCATGAAAGTACATCTTTCGTATGCAGATAATAAAGTCAAAAAAGGTGAACAACATTTTTACAGAACTATAAATAAGTTGAGGCTGGGTGACAAGGAATGACTGGAAGGGGAGAGGCCAGGTGAGTGACATTGAGTTGGCCATGCCCACCCAGTCACATGACAATCAAGCCATGCCCACCCAGTCACATCACCACCAAGCCACGTCCACCAAATAACCCAAACCCACAGAACTGGTAGTAAACATTTTTGAATTCCACCACTGGAAATCAGTCAATATAAATTGTAAGGATACAAGCAACAAAGTTACAGTCATAAAATCACAAATCGGAGGAAATGGGTGAAAGGAAGGATGGGAAGATTAATAGTAATAGTAATGCACACTTAGTAACTAGTTTGAGGGAATTATTTGTTTAGAGAGTGATGGCGTTTGGGGAAAAACTGTTTATGTGTCTAGTTCTGATGTGCAGTGCTCTATAGCATCATTTTGAGGGAAGGAGTTGAAACAGTTGATATATATGTTTTCTGAGGTTTTTGCGGGTATTTGTATGTGGATCTTTGGTTATTCAGGTTTTCTCCCGCGTAAAATTGGAAGTATCTAAGCAACATTTTGATGAAGTCTCATTCATCATCTTCAGGCTTGTTTCTTCAGCTCTGTGCTTATCAGAGTAATATGAGCTTGCAGCTGCTTCTTCCTTTTAACTAATAGTGGGGGTGTGACTTGATTGGGTGGGGGCTTGACTGTGTTCTGATTGGGTGGAAGTGTGTTCTCATTGATTGGGGGTTTGGCTGTGTTCTGATTGGTAGGTGGGTTGGCTGTGTTCTGATTGGCTGGGGGTGTGTTCTGTTTAGGTGGGGGCGTGGTTGTGCTCAGGTTAGTCTTAGTTGCTGGGGGATTTGAGCTGGTGAGCTGTGATCCTGTTGTTTGGCTTCATGTTATTTTTTTAAGCTTTCGCGGGAACTTACATGTGTGCTGTTTAGCTTCCTTCGGGTATTATCCCACGTCATTGTAGTTCTGTTAAAGTTGTAGCAACGTTTCAGCAGAATCTCATCTGCCATCCTCAGGCTTCTATATGGATGTGGGTCTCACAGCTTCTGGTTTCAAATTCAAGGCTGGTCTATTTTGATTGGCTAAGAGTCTGAGTCTGTGTTCACTGGACTTGGAGTTTGATTGATTGTTGTTTCTGGTTTCTTCTGTCTGTTTTGTGGCTTTGATTGGCTGGCAACACTCTGTTCCTGTGTTGGAGGCTTTCAGTACAGCTTGGCTTCGTGTGATAGGACGGCTGCTATCCATTAGGAAGCCAGGTTTCATCTGGGTGCCTGGTGGGGGTGGGGGTGTTTGACCTGGAGGTATCAGAGGGAGTCTTTTTGTGCCCAGGTGTTTGCCTGGCTTGTGGTGTGGAGATCTTTCTATTTGAGAGTGCAGGCTTCCAAATGATTGACAGTCTGGTGGAATCATCTCTTCTATTCATGCTTTCAGGTCTTTTTTCAATCTCTATGGCTTCTCTGATGATTCTGTGGCTGGGGTTTTCTATAGTGGCTAGGGTTTTGGTGCCATTGAAGTTGATGTTGTGACCTGTGGCTTTCATGTGTTGGACTAGTGAGGAGGTGTGTTCAAGCTTTTTAAAGGCATTTTTGTGTTCATCCAGGCGGGTACTTATTCTTCCATTGGTCTGTCCAATGTATGTGGCCGGGCATGATGCACAGGGAACTTTGTATATAACTTGGTTTTCCAGGTCAATTTTGTCTTTGGGGTTTTTAAGGATGGCTGCTATTTTTTTGTCTGTTTTGAAGGCAGTCTTGATGTGATACCTGTGTAGTATCTTACTGATTTTGTCTGTAGTACCTCTTATGTAGGGTAGGACAGCTGTTCCATAGGTCTGTTGATCTTCTAGGTCTCTGTTATGTCTTAGTGTGTTTTTGTGGATCAAGCTAGTGATTTTTTTTTTTGTGGAAGCCGTTGGCTGTCAGTACTTTAGTCAGGGTGCATAGTTCAGTCTTTATATGTGTCTTTTCTGCCAGGCATTTGGTTCTGGCAATTAGTGTTTTGGCCATGGAATTTATTTGTGCTGAGTGGTGGTGGGATTGGGCGTTGAGGTAGCGGTTGGTGTGTGTTTTCTTCTGGTATATGGTGTGTCCCAGTGTGCCATCTGTTCTTTTGTAGATTAGTACATCTAGGAATGGTAGTTGTTTGTTTATTTCCGTTTCCATGGTGAACTTGATTTTGGGGCGTGTGTTGTTTAGGTGTGTTAGGAAATTGTTTAGGTTTTCTTTTCCATGGGGCCAAATCACAAATGTGTCATCGATGTATCTTAGCCATAGTTTGGGTTTGTGGGTGGCATTAGCCAGGGCTCTGGATTCGAATTCTTCCATGAACAGGTTTGCAATGACGGGTGACAGTGGTGATCCCATAGAGGCTCCTTCAATTTGCTTGTATCTTTGTCCTTTGTGTATGAAATATGTGTTGGTTAGGCAGTGTTCTGTTAGTTCCATGAGGTCTTTAGCTGGTTGTTTTTTATTTTTGATGATTTCAAGAGTTTCTTTTATTGGGACTTGAGTGAATAGTGAAACCACGTCGATGACACATTTGTGATTTGGCCCCATGGAAAAGAAAACCTTGCTACAACTTTAAAAGCGTGTGTGTGTGTGTGTGCGCGTGCACTGTTCAGCTTCCTTTGGGTATTATCCCACGTCATTGTAGTTGTGCCTTTAAAGCTGTAGCAACGTTTCGGCAGAATCTCATCTGCCATCATCAGGCTTCTGTATTGAGTTCGTCTGTGGGTTAGGCTTTCACAGCCGTTTCTGTTTTAAAGTTGGGGCTAGCTTACACTGTGCCAGAATGGTTTTTTCTTCATCCTGATTGTTTGGGAGTCTTGGTCTGTGTTTATTGGTCTTGGAGTTTTTTGTGTTCTGCTTGATTGGTGTTTCTAATATCTTCTGTCTATTTTGTGGCTTTTTTTGTCTTGATTGGCTGGCAACAATATATATATATGGTATTCAGCTTTGTTATTTATCCCATAATAATTCTGTCTTGATTTTGTTGAGGAGGACTTCAAGATTCTGTTTTTATGCCCTGCAACAGTAAAATAATTTCCCTGAAATCCTCATTCTGTTTTCTGCCCTGTTTCAGCACTGTTTCTTCATTTTCACATCCAAACACTATCAAATCCTATTGTTTCATAAGCTTTGCTTTTCGAGATGAATCTAATATCTACAGATTTCCAGTCCATATTTTCAAGGCAAATATATCCAATACATGGCTCCCACCTCCTATTTTCCTCATAACAAGCATTGCCTTTCTACTGCTAGAGTGGTGTCTAAAGGTGGAGCTTTCACCTCACAATCAGGAGGGTGTGAGTTCGATCCTAGATAGAAGCAAATATTTATCTCTCTGGGCATGGTGAGAATATATGTGCTGAATGTAATTCTGCATTGGTGACAGGAAAGGCATCCGGCCAGTAATCACTCAGCTCCATTCAATTGCCCAGACTCCACCCCACAAGGGATTATGCGGCCATTAAAAAGGATGATGATTGTCTTTCTACTACTAAAGTACTTACCATATAGAGTTGCATTAAAAAAAAAAAAACAAGCAATATTATGTATGCTGTCTTAAGCCCCAGGATGAGAGGCAAAAGATAAAGCTAACCAATAAAGAAAAGTAATATGTATCAGTAGAATTCTCTTGTTTGATCTTGTGAAAGAGTGTTTGACATTTGCGATGCTGCTAAATCGCTTTGGGTGCTTCTTATGGGAAGGATCTAATTGACTCGGTATTTTGACCTTCTCCATATTTTGCATAGTAATTGGCTTACCAAGCCATTCTTTTATGAAGCTCATGCAGAGTTGTAAACTAGATAACAAGACCGGATCCTTAAAATGCATGGCAAGAAACGTCTAAGTTTGAAGCATCTGAATTTTTTTGGAAATAATTTCTGATGCCTTGATAGCCCAACATCTGAATTGTGTCATATATGTATTGCTCCAATTAACCAGAGCGATGTGGATTGCAAGTATACTTGGAGGAAGCATATTAACTTGCCTTTGCAATGTCATTCTTTATTAGCTTTCTTCCTGCAATTCTGTGCTTACATTTGGAAGACAAATCTTTAACTTTTTATAGCAAAAGCTGATCCGGGAGCTGACCCTGTTCAAAAGTTACATAGAAAATGGATCAGATGGAGTAATTAGGATTGCAACTCTCTGTTTGGTTGTGCTAAAGGTTCCCATTGTGGTAACATTGCACAAGCCTTTCAGAAGACTCCACAACTGTCCACATGTTATTCATTTGCACCATTGTACCCAGGGGTGGGATTCAATTTTTTTAACAACTGGTTCTGTGGGCGTGGCTTAGTTGGTGGGTGTGGCCTGGTGGTCATCTGACTGGGTGGGTGTGGCCAACTCAATATCACTCACATCGAGGCACGCATCTCCTCGCCTGGCCTCTCCTGACTGTGGGGATGCTACAATAGTCATAAGCGTGAAAAATGGTGATAAGTCACTTTTTCCAGTGCCATTATAACTTTGAATGGTCCCTCCACACAAGCAAAGTACCAGCAAAGGAGGGAAAAATAATTTCAGAGACGTTCCTGAGACAGGAAGTCTCGTCCTGCCAAGAATGGAAAAAAGGGTTGAGAGGAAGTTTCTGTAAGCAACACCAGAATGTTTCCTTCCTGCCTTCCTTACAGGATTAGACCAGCAATTTCTTCTAAAAACCAGTTCTCCGAACTACTTAGAATGTTAACAACCACTTCTAGTGAATAGGTACGAACTGGTAGAATCCCACCCCTGATTGTACCAGTGGAACAGCTTGCCTTCAGAAGTTGTGAGAGCTTCATCACTCGAAGCTTTCAAGAAGAGACTGGACTGCCATCTTCAGAAGTGGTGTAGGGTCTCCAGCTGGGGAGGTTGGACTCGATGACCTACAAGGTCCCTTCCAACTCTGTTATTCTTTTCTGTTGATTTATAACTTTTAATGATCATTAGTATCTTGGAAATGGAAGATATATTAACAGGTGGTGGAAAAAAGATCACTTGGATTACAGATTAACAGAGCTGGAAGGGACCTTGTAGGTTATCTAGTTCAAACACACCACTCAAGTAGGAGACACTACACCATTTCTGACAAAAGGCAGTCCAATTTCTTCTTGAAAGCTTTAAGCGATGAAGCTCCCACAACTTCTGAAGGCAAGCGGTTCCATTGGTTGATTGTTCTCACTTTCAGAAAATGTCTCCTTATTTCCAGGCTGAATCTCTCCTTGATCAGTTTCCATCCATTATTCCTTGTCTGGCTTTGGGGTGCCTTGGAAAACTGCTTGACCCTTCCTCCTCTCTGTGGCAGCCCCTCAAATATTGGAAGACTGCTATCCTGACTCCCCTGGGCCTTCTCTTCACTAGACTAGTCATGCCTAGTTCCTGTAACCGTTCTTCATATGATTAGACTGGAAAGATTGGATTAGATTGGATTGAAGGTCATTTGGATGCTATCACATGAAAGCAGTGATCCAATATCTGAGGGGCTGCCACAAAGAACAGGAGTCAACCTGTTCTCCGCAGTACCTGAAGGCAGGACAAGAAGCAGTGGATGGAAACTGAACAAAGAGAAAAGCCACCCAGAGCTAAGGAGAAATTTCCTGACAATCCACCAGTTCAAAATACTGGCTACTTACGTTGTGCAGCAAGACAAGGAGCTTGTCTATATTTTGGGGAAAGGATCCATTCAAAGAAAAAAAAAAGTTCTATCCTCAAGGCCCAGATCCATTGTGGAACACAAATAAATCCAGATATGGTGGTTGTTGTGATGGTTGTGCTGTCAGCCAGATTGCATCTGGTGTTTTTATCCACCTCTCGAGTCCTTTTTCAAAGATGAGGGATAGGCATATGGTGTTGTTTGATGGTGTTAAGGTATCATCACAGGATGTAAGCTTTCCCAAGTAAAAGTACCTTTTGCAATTGACTGATGGTGATTTTGTTGATGTTGATGGTGTTCAAGGGCAGTGGTAGGATTCAAAATTTTTTACTACTTTCTGTGGGTGTGGCTTGGTGGGCATGTTGTGGCATGGTGGGCGTTGCAGGGGAAGGATACTGTAAAACCTCCATTCCCACCCCACTCCTGGGGGAAGGTTACTGCAAAATCCCATTCCTTTCCCATCCCAATAACCTGCTTTCCAGCTCCGTTCTCCTGTGCAGGGCAACAAAAGAAGACCCAGGCAATCAGCTGGGACTCGGGAGGCAGAGAAGAGATGGGGGCAGGGCCACTCAGAGGTGGTATTCTGAACTACTCAAATTTTTCACTACCGGTTCTCTGAACTACTCAAAATTTCCGCTACTGGTTCTCCAGAACTGGTCAGAACCTGCTGAATAGCATCTCTGTTCAAGGGGTGCTCCAGATGTTTTGAGATTGTACTCAAGGCATCTATCACCATCGGTACTATCTTTGTTTTCTTTAGCCACAATTGTACTACTTCTATTTCTAGGTCTTTATATTTTGATACTTCATCCAGTTCTTTCTCTTCTCTTCTGTTATTTCTGGTTACTGCTATATCCACCACCAGACTTTTTTGTGTTTCTGATGGAAAATTGTTAAATCTGAGTTGTTACGTGGCAGGCGCTTGGCTGTTTGAATTCTAAAGTTCCTTTCTCATTTTTCTCTTACTTTCTCTATTTTATGATGCCACCAGTTCTTGCTTTCAGACAAATAATATGTTTTGCATACATTCCAATGCACCATTGTTTCTACTTTGTCATGCTGCTGTTTGTAGTCAGTTTGTGCAATCTTCTGGCACTAGCTCACTAGGTGGTCTCTTAATTCTTCAGGCTTTTTCTCAGTGGCAACATTTGCTATCTATTCTTCTGAATTCTATCTTTATATGATTATTATACCTAGGTAATCTACAATTAAGTTCAGAATTTAAGACTGTTGCAAATTTTTATTTTTGTGTTTTTGAAGTTAATTTTTAACACTATCGGAAAATTGTCATGTCTCTGAATAATCATTTATGTGCACAATCTTTCCAATAATCAATTTCTGTGAGATGGGTAGCCACATAAATTTGATTAATAAATAAACAAAGAGATTAAACTCTTAGAAATTTGCAACATTCCATGCAATGCACATCATTGCATTGCATTGACGCAAAAAGTAAAGACAGGTGCTAGGACGCTTAAGAAATTATTCAAAATACACTTTGAGTTTCAGCTTTTATAGAACTAACCAAAAGTGATTAGTAAGCGTATTGATGATATACCCACATTTAAATAGGTTGTCACAAATTTGTGATGCTCTACAGGTCATCCTCGACTTACAACAGTTTGTTTAACAATTGTTCAAAGTTACAAAGTCACTGAAAAAAGTGACTTATGACTATTTTTCACATTTACAACCCTTGCAGCATCTCCAGGGCCACATAATCAAAATTCAGATGTTTGGCAATTGGTTCATCTTTATGACGGTTTCATTTCCCGGGGTCATCTGATCATGGATAAGCAAGGTCAATTGGGAAACCAGATTCACTTAACAACTGAATTACTAACTTACAACTGCAGTGATTCATTTGAGTGGTGCGGTGGCCTAGAGGTAGAACTCTCGCCTCAGTCAGGAGGCTGTGAGTTTGATCCTAGGTAGAGGCAGATATGTCTCTCTCTGGACACACTGAGAATATATCTGCTGAACAAAACTCCACATTGGTGACAGGAAGAGCATCCGGCCATTAAAACACTCTGCTAGCTCCATTCAGTTGCTCAGACTCCACCCTGCAAGTGATTTCTGAGTTGTTAAATGAAGCTGATATTGATGAACTGCAGTGATTCATTAACAACTATGGCAAGAAAGGTCATAAAATGGGGCCAATTTCACTTAATAAATGTCTTGCTTAGTAACAGAAATGTTGGGCTTAGTTGTGCTCGAAAATCAATTTATGTTGCATTCAGTTCTATTGGCTTAGAATTCTTGGAATTTTAATCCTGATCTATTTAGATTGTAAAATGGGTGGTTTTGGGGTTTTTTTGGCAAAAAAATAAATAAATGCATAACACATTTGGAGCACTTCTTTTACAGTAGATTTCTCAGGTCTAATTCTCTGACCTTCATGCATACTAAGGATTGGCCATTAAGTGCTACTTTACAATTTTATTGCCTTCTTGAGAAAAAACAATAGAACAAAACAAATGCATTTTCCAGCTGCCAATTTTGCTAGTGAATGGCCGAAGAATGAGGGATGTGCATTGTTACCATTATAAAGAAAAAGAAAAAAGCATTAGTAAAGAAGTTATTCCCTCATCCCATATAGGTGATTATTTAACAGCTATAAAAATAGTCTCAGAATGGACAGTTTGAATTCATATAACAAAGCAAGTTTTAATAATTTACCCATGAATGTTAAGTATATACAGTACATTTTACTGCCCATCTTCCTGAAACCACACTCACAATCTGTCTTAGCTAGATGATTTCTTTATTCCTTGAGAGGTTTGAGTAGGTTCAGGACAATATGTTTATATCAGAGGTCACATGCCTCTAATTCATCAAAACATTTTAGCATTTGCAATAGCAATAGCATATACCGCTATTTGGAGAGACCAGGACAAGTTGAATTTACAGGTGAATTTTGCAGCTGTCAAACTAAGGGTCAAGACCCAATTCTTTGTATTCTGTCATACAATTCACTCCTCAGCAAACTTTACTGGCTTTCCAGCTATTCAGGGGAAGGTAGATCTTGAATTAATCGACCTGTGGATGGATGTGGACCACCAATGTCTCTGTTTAAGCTAATTTGGACTCAATTTTGATCCAAGTGACTGGTGTTAAAGTTGTCTCATTACTAAGATATTGCTCTTAGTAGTCAAATCTTGAGTCCTGTCCATTTAGATGTCATGTTACAATATGTTTCCCCAGAATTCACTTTCTGACATTACACAGGGAAGACTGTTATTGTTCTGACCAAGGCTTATTGAGACATAAACAAACACACGATAGTCCCAAAACTCCTTTTTCTTTATTTAAATGGCTGTGAATTTTAGTCATTCACGGCCTGTAATGAGTCTCAAACAGTTCATAACAGTCCCATGGAAGTCTGCCAAAGTTCTTCAGGAAAAATCTGATAAGCACACACATTTATCTTCCTTGAAATGATATCAATGGTGAAATTTCCAATTAGTTGTACAAGGCCAACTGGAACACAAATTCAACATAGAGCTTCAGGTTTCAAAACTACCAGTACAAACAAAGTTGCTTCCTGCAAACGTTCCTGTCCCTTTGCTCCTCCTTTATGTCTTATGGGAGGGCTAATCACCTCCAAGACCTACTCCCGAGTCACCCCTTTTGTCTTAACTGTTCTTGCCTTCTGGCAGCTCTGCACATGAACACACTGGGAACAGGCTCCCCTTGTTCCTCTGCCTCTGGAAGAGGCAGACTGCTGTCAGACTCTGGAGGCTCCGGAGTCAGCACATAACTCCCAGATGGCCCTGACCCCATCTCTATATCAGATGCAGGACCCTCATCCAAGTCCTCCTCAGACTCCAGGACTGGCCCATGTCCCCCCCCCCCCACATTGTCCAATTCTGCTTCCATCTCTGCAGGCTGCTGGCAGACCACCACAGTTTCTTAGGAAGCTGTTCTTGGGAAGCCCAAGTCCTGAAGACCCCTGTACAGCCAGGCTCTCCAAAGAAAGAAAGAAAGAAGAGTAGATTCAGGACTTCTTGGGAAGCTGATCTTTATTACACAGAAGATCTAGTCTGCATTCTAAACAAGATTAGCCCAGCCTTTGAAAGTAACTCCAAAGAGAGAGAGAATGTTAGAGACAATGGGGAGGTAACATTCTCTTATCCATATGGGGGCTGGAGCAATGGCCCCCAAGTTTTGGGGCACCAGGGATTGGTTCCATGGAGAGAGGTTTTCCATGGCCTGGTTGCTGGCATTCCACAGCCCGGTGCTAGTCCCCGGACCAAGGCTTGGTGACCCTGAGCTAGAGTCTGTTTTCCATGGAAATTAAATGAAGCTTCTCACTGGCCCAGTGTCAGGATTTCAGCAGTTACCCCAATTAAATCATGTGTCTCAAGCCAATCTTCCAAAACTTCAGAAGGATTTATTGAGAGTTAACATGTCCAGCACTGCCTGGGTGTAGCTGACTCTGAGACACATCATTCATTGTCACTCTTGACTCTGGTTTCCACCCACCCACCCCCTGGATATATCATAATTCATCTTCTCCAATGGGACACATCCATAGCCAAGAGTCATCAATCATGCTCTCCAGTTAGAATTTTATGTGGCAGAAACTTCAGTCACCTAGTTACTACCTTTGAAAACTATTTATGGAATGCACTTTCAATTTCCAAGCTGCTTCACTACTCCCCCCTCCATTCTGTTGGCAACTCTAAAAAGACCATAGAAATATGTTATGAGTTGACACCCAGTAGCTGATGGAGGGCATTCCCATTCCTTCTTTCCAAATATTATTGCCAAGTGAAAGGGGACTGTCTAGCATCACCTAGAACAGGGGTGTCAAACTGGCGGTCCATGGGCCAGATGCATCACATCCAGATCACACCCACCCCAGCTCTGTGAAGGGAAAAAAAACATCATGATATATCACGTAATAGCAACATGACACTGTGGGTTTCATACCCATGATCTAGAATAATAGAACAGAAGAGCAACAGAAGATCATCTAAGACAACAATTTTCTCAGAACAAAAATTCGACTGCAATATCCCCATCCAGCCATCTCCACCAGAGAGTCTACTGCCTCTCGTGATAGTTGATTCCATTGTTCAACAGCTTGTATAATTAAGAATATCTTCCTAGCATTCAACCAAAATTAGCTTCTTTGTAATTTAAATTGATTTGGTTTATTTATATTGCCTTCAGGAACAACTCTAAAGAATTGCACTTGTCTTCTACATGACAGCCCTTCAGATTACTGAAGACAGCTATCATGTCTCCCCACAGGGCTCTTTTTTTCAGATTAAACACCTCCAATCATTTGTCATAAGTTTTCCCTTCAGATCCCTTTTCATCTTGTTTTATTTTTTTTCCTTTGTCCCAAAGGTACTTTTTCATGAGGCAACTGGACTTTTTGGTTTTTCTTTGAAGAAGCCTCTTGGATGAGAAGTGAAACGTCCTCAAAGAAAAATCAGAAAGTCCAGTTGCCTCCTGAAAAAGCACCTTTGGGGCAACCATGACCTAGATGGCTGAGACTCTCCATGGATATTTCTTTTCTTGGCAAATCCTTCAGTTTCTCTATCTCCATCTTTATCTAGGGCCCAGAACTAGATAGAGGTTGTCCTTGACTTATGACCACAGTTAGGCCCAAAATTTATGTTGCTAAGTGAGACATTTCTGAAGTGAATTTTGCCCCATTTTATGACCATTCTTGCCACAGTTGTTAAGTGAATCACCACCATTGTTAAATTAATAACTCAATTGTTAAGTGTATCTGGCTTCCTCATTGACTTTGCTTGCCAGATGGTCGTAAAAGGGGATCATATGACCTTGGGACATGGCAGCAATCATAAATATGAACTAGTTGCCAAGTGTCTGAATTTTGATGTGCTCATGTGAGCAAAGGGTTGTGGAAGTGGTCGTAATGTGAGAAATGGTCAAAAGTCATCACATGTTTCAGGGTTGTTGTAACTTTGAATGGTCATTAAACAAATTGTTGTAAATTGAGGACGACCTGTACTTAATCAAAAGAAATTGTAGATAATCACCAAAGCTATATTAGAGAGAAAAACAGTGGAGCGCACTCTATCAATACAGAAAACAATCTCATATCTCATTACAAAAAGTAAAAAAGTAAAAAAACACATCCATAAAGGATTGTTAAATCGGGACCAAGATTAAACTTCAGAATGTTTAAAGGTCAAAACTTCCCAAATGAGGCCAATCTATTTATCCTACTTTACTCATGGAATGACTACAGTAAATCTCTCAGTCTAACAAAAACCATTTTCCTATGTCTTTAATTGAACCTGACTAGATTTAGAATTAAATACTGAAATATTAAATCTGTTTCCCCAGCTCCTTCAACCATAGAGAACATAATCATAGTTTCTGTCTGGGCTTGAATTAAATGATTTCCAGTTCTAAAATTAAATACGTATATGCCTGCAATAATAAGAGGAAGTAGGGGGAAACTGTTTAGCTAATTCTAAATAATCCAACTATCTTGCTGATTGTGGACTTCTTTGTGCAACTAACTGATATATATGATGTATAGGACAATAAAAACTAAAGATTGCCAGCTGTAATTTTTCTTTTTAAAGCGGAACAGTTGAGTTTGCACTTGTTGACTTGTACTCTTGTAATTGTGTTTTTATTGTCTAATGCAGACATTTGTTACTGTGCATGATTTCTGCAGTGAAATTTGAATAGAACAATCTAGCAAGTCTTTTTTTTTTTTTAGCTTCTAATCTGGCTAACATATCATGCTCAGCCAAAATGTGATGTTCATTTGTAGTTTATTATAAATCATGGCTTAAACATTATGAAAAGGGCCAGCAAATTTGTGGTGTCATACCCCTGCCTCCTGCAAAATAGTAAAGGAAATAATTGTGTGACTCAACAGCCACTAATAATTAACAAATAATTTTGGCACTTCTGCCCAATTGTGGTTTCCTTGTGATTAGATGACAAGAAATAATATGCCACTTATTTTTAGTTGAAAAATCCTTCCTGCTCTCTGAGCTTGGTTGTTTTCTTGCAGTCATCTCATTAACAAATTAGATAACATCATCACTGCTAGTAGGAAGTAGGAATTGCTGGCATTTTATATTCTGATGGTTTGTCCTATCAGTGTGGGTAGGAATCCATCAGTCTGCTTGTTTGTTAATTACTTAGTTATGAAATGTATTTGCTGCCCATCTCACATCCAATGACTCTGGGCAGCTTACAGCATAAAATAAGTTATTTTTAGTCATTCAGTTTTAATTCCAATGGCACAATGATAGAAATTTTCAACTGCAAATTTTATAATGTGAAATATTCTCAATGGAAATAAATAAACAGTTCTAGGCTGCATAAACAGAGGGATAGAATCAAGAGTGCGTGAAGTGTTAATACCACTTTATAATGCCTTGGTAAGGCCAAACTTTAAATACTGTATCCAGTTTTGATCGCCATGATGTAAAAAAGATGTTGAAAAAGAAAGAGAAGAGCGACAAAGTTGATTAGGGGACTGGAGGCTAAAACATATAAAGAATGGTTGCAGGAAGTGGGTATGTCTAGTTTGATGAAAAGAAGGACCAGGGGGTGACATGAAAGCAGTCTTCCAATATCTCAGGGGTTGCCACAAAGAAGAGGGAGTCCAGCTATTCTCCAAAGCACCTGAGGGCAGGACAAGAAGCAACGGGTGAAAACTAATGATGGAGAGAAGCAATCTAGAACGAAGGAGAAATTTGCTGAACAGTTAGAACAAATAATCAGTGGAACAAATTGCCTCCAGAAATTGTAAATGCTCCAACTCTGGAAGTTTTTAAGAAGAGACTGGATAACTATTTGTCTGAAGTGGTGTAGGGTTTCCTGCCTAAGCAGGGGGTTGGATTAGAAGACCTCCAAGATCCCTTCCATTCCTGTTCTCCTGTGTTCAAAATTTGGATGCTTGGCAACTGGCTCATATTTAATGATTGTTGCAGGGTGTCTCTTTTGCAACCTTCCCCATTTTGCAACAATGGGGAAGCCATCAGATCAGCTTCAGGGTTGACAGATTCATTTAACAACTATGTCATAACTTAAACTGTGGAGATCCACTTAACAAATGTGGCCAGAAAATGGGATAAAACTCACTTAATAAATGCCTCACTTGTCAACCTACATTTTGTGGCTGTAAGTCAAGAACTACCTGTTTCATTTATATTGCATGCCTCAGAGACGGTTTTCAGCAGTTTCTGACCAGTTCTGGAGAACCAGTAATGGAAATTTTGATTAGTTTGGAGAACTGGCAAATACCACCTCTGACTGGAGATTTACAGTATCCTTCCCCTGCCACGCCTACCAAGCCATGCCCACCAAGCCACACCCACAGAACCACTGACATGCCTGTATATACAACATTGTCCATTTGCTATTTCAGGTGTCTTGAATGTGCAAACAGTTCAAGGAGGTTCATAATGAGGAAAACCCCCCCCCCCCGTGTGTTATTTTGTAGGCAGAGGTAATTTTTTAAAAGGCTTTGTATCTGATTGGTATGGCATCTGAGCATTATGACAGACACAAAAATATATGCTGAAGTTTTCACTGATAATATTTGGTGGTATTTCTTGTTTTGCATAAGAATGTAGATGCTGGAGAGATCTGATTCTCCTAAATTTCTCTTTGGCATGTCCTGATTACCTGTTATTACCTGTCTTGGACTAAATCTGGAACAAGAACTTAGCTACCCAGCAGAATTTCCATTACTCTGAGTATTGGAAAACAATTCTTGGCAGTGTAAATGTGTTTAAAAATTCATTTAGACATGCATTGTGCAGCTGTCTTTTTAAAAGAAATACACATTAGTGTCAAAAGAAAATCACACAGGAAAAATTGAGATGTGACATTGCTGATCTTAATAAAGGACACTTAACAAGCACCAATTCTTACCGTGTTTCTCCAACAATACGGCCTCCACCAATAGGAAGCCCCACCATGTTTTATTGGTATAAAATCAAATTAAGCCCCTCCTCCCAAATTAAGGCCCATATTAAACATGCAAAATGGGGGGGGGAATGGCAGGGGGGTGCTTGCATTTAGGAAGTACTTGCATGCCCTTGCTGCCGTGGCATTAGAGGAACCCCGTAGCGTTTGGCGCAGCCACGTGCGGCCAGTCAGGGCTCCTCCCTGCAACCGGAGCCCTGAGGAGACACTTGGCTTCAGGCACTCCCATCGCTGCCTTCCTAGGGAAGGTGCTCACTCGAGAGGATCTCTCCCTCTCTCTCTCTCTCTCTCTCTCCCCCCGCAAGGTCAACATCTGCACTGCAGCTGAGCAGGAGGTGGCTGCAGCCGGTTCCTTCTGCTTGCTGAGAGGTGAGGAAGCCGCGGCTTTGCAGAGCAAGCGAAGCGCTGCTCACCCAGGCAAGATTTGGGAATGAGGGGCAGGAGGAGACATGCATGTACCTGTGGCTCGCTTTCCTAGCTCTGCCCAGCCCACACAGCTCTGGCACGGCCCTGGAGGGATGAGCGGAGGGTCCGGTGGGGAGGCGCTCGCTCCCTTGGTGAGAGCTCTGCTGCCGGGAAGAATGGCCTGCCTGTCAGCTTAACCTGGGGCGCCCAGTGCAGCTGACAGGCGGGCCCTCCTTCCCAGCAGCAGAGCTCTCACTAAGGCAGCGAGCGCTTCCCCACCGGACCCTCCGCTCATCCCGCCATGGCTGCGCCAGAGCTGTGTGGGCTGGGCAGAGCTGGGAAAGCGAGTCACAGGTGCATACATGCCTCCTCCTGCCCCTCATTCACAAATCTCACCCGGACGAGCAGCACTTTACTTGCTCTGCAAAGCTGCGGTTCTTCATCTCTCAGCAAGCAGAAGGAACCGGCTGCAGCCTCCTCCTCCTCAGCCACAGTGCAGACGTTGACCTTGCGGGGAGAGAGAGAGGGAGAGGGAGAGATCCTCTCGGGCGAGCGCCTTCTCTAGGAAGGCGGCAATGGGAGCGCCTGAAGCCAAGTGTCTCCTCAGGGCTCCAGTTGCAGGGAGGAGCCCTGACTGGCCGCACGTAGCTGCGCCAGACACCATGGCATTCCTCTAACGCCACAGCAGCAAGAGAGAAGGGAAAGCAATGGTGGCAGAAGGTCTCCCGAACATCCAAGCTGTCACCACCCGCCCACCCTAGGATGCAAGCGGGGGAATTAAGTCACCCCTGAAAAGATGGCCTAGCCAACTTTTCAGGGGTCAAAAAAAAAATATGACTGGTTTATTGCAAGTTACTCAGTCCCTCTTTTGGGAAATCAAAACTCTAATTGAAATCAAGAATGGACAACTGAAAGGTACCTTTTAACTGCCTATAAATCCCATAAATGGCTTTGAATTAATACTTGGACATGCATTCTTTGCCAATGCCTCAAAAAAAAAACCCAATCAAATTTCTAATTGCATATGATTTAGACTTAATATTAGGCAATGGGCTGTTTAACAGTTGATTGAATGATAGATGAAAATGTTGACCTATCCCAAGCTAACATTATACTATATGTAAGCATCTAATAATAATAACAATAATAAGTAAAACAGGAGGAGTTGGCAGCAGTGGAAGCCAGCAAAACTCTTGAATCCTTTTCACTCCCAAACCTGGTTCCTTCTCCCAAAAGGGCTGTTCAAAAAACAACTGGACTTTCTTGGACCAAGAAAAGCCAGTTGCATTTTGAACAGCATCTTTGGGACAACCATGACCTGAATGATTGGAATATTTCTATAGACATTCAGGTACCTTGTCTTTTGCCTCCTCCTCCTCCTCCTCCTCCTCCTCCTCCTCCTCCTCCTCCTCCTCCTCAGGAAGAAAGAACAAAGTCCTCTAATTAATAAAAAAAGAATTGAAACAAAGAATAACTGAGCATCTAGAACAGCACAAAAATAGCAGAATGAGGTTTCCTGCATTGAAACTTGACCCAAAAAAGAGCTAGCACAAGTATTAAAATACTGTAATATCAAATATAAGTACTAGCTCATTTCAAGAAACAAACCATCTAATGAACCACACAATTGCAGTTAGAGGCTGAATCTTCAATTTCTGATCTTAGCATGGTGATTTTATTTTCCAGCCTGATTTTTCAGTTTGATGTTGTGCTCTTTGGCTTTTCTTCTTGTTTGTTGATTTTGCAACAAACCTGAGATGCAGAAGCAACAAAGAAGAAAAGGCAAAGAATACAGCACCAAAATGGAAAACCAGGCTGGAAAATAAGATCAGCATGTTATGATCAGAAATTGAAGTTTTTTGCCTGTAGTATATATTCAAATGTCATATCTGATTTGTACTGTACAAAGACAGCAACAGATAGCAAATTCCCTCTTTAAAGAAGCTGAGAAACAGTGGACCTGTTAGTTGCTGCAAGAAGCTCTCATAGACTGGCCTGAAACAACGACATGACAAAATAGCAACAATGGTGTGCTGGGATTCCCTAATAAATATCATTTCCCTACAAGCAAGATTTGGTGGAAGCATAAAATAGCCAAAATAATATAAAATGAGGAAGCTAACATGCTCTGGGACTTTAGAATTCAAGCAAACTAGCATCTGTGACACACCTCAGATATAACAATGGTCGATGATGAAGACAAAAAAAAGTCTGAACAGTGAACATGGCAGCAGCAGAAGAGAAGAGAAAGAACTGGAGAAAATCACAAAATAGAAAGACCTGCAAATGGAAGCAGAATGATGATGACAAAAGAAAGCAAAGATAATACCAATTTTTCATGCCCCTGGTGGAGACTGAGGAAGAGGAGGAACAGCCAACAGAGAGTGGGAGTATGGCTCCAGAGGTGGTAGAGGAGGCTGGGGAAAGGCAGAGGTTGGCTGAGCAATCAGAAGAGGATCCAGGCCCATCCCCTATCCATCCTAGGGCACTCAGAGAGGAGAAGATCAGGGAAAAGCGAGGATATTATCATGATCCTCCTCGTGGCTTGCAGCTGGGAGTTACGTATATAAGTTTGTAACTGCGTAGTCAAAATTGCTGGAGTCAAAGTTTAGTGTTTCCTTTAAAAGAGGTTTATTTTTGTTGGCGTTCTTCCCATGGACTCTGCCCATTATATTACTGGAATATATGATTAATTATCTTGGCTTCCTTCAGAATTCTTGTCAATGCAGTTTGTTTTGGTTTCCTTTTGCCTCATTATTTACTTTTGTGACTTTAAACTGTGCCTAATAAAACAGTGAAGTTAAGTTGAAGGCTTTACCGGACTTTAATATATGTTTTTGGTTTTTGGTTATTTTGAGAGACTACAGGTCATCACACAATTGTAACAGGTTTGCATTGTTTGCAATCTCAAAACTTCTGTTCTGGAGCACCACTTGAACACCCTCAGTTTTGACAAATTCCCTATCAGTCAATTGCAAAAGGCAGCTTTATATAGAACAGCTACCTCCTACAATGATACCTTTAACATTATAACATTATAAACATCAATGCCAGGGGTGGGATTCAAATTTTTTAACAACTGGTTCTGTGGGCGTGGCTTAGGTGGTGGGCATGGCTTGGTGCTCATGTGACTGGCTGGGTGTGGCCAACCCAACATCACTCACATTGAGGCACACATCACCTCGCCTGGCCTTTCATGACTGTAGGAACGCTGCAAGAGTCGTAAGTATGAAAAATGGCCATAAGTCACTTTTTTCAGTGCCATTGTAACTTTGAATGGTCACTCCATACCAGCAAAGTACCAGAAAAGGAGGGGGGGAAAATTCCAGAGACATTCCTGAGACAGAAAGTCTAGTCCTGCCAAGAATGTAATAAGGGTTAACGGAGAGGCAATTTCTGAAAGCAACACCAGAATGTTTCCTTCCTGCCTTCCTTACAGGATTAGGCCAGTAATTTCTTCTAACAACTGGTTCTCCGAACTGCTTAGAATGTTAACAACTGGTTCTAGTGAATAGGTGTGAACTGGTAGAATCCCACCCCTGCCTATCCCAGATCATTGGGAAGGACTTGAGAGGTGGGCAAAAATGCTAAATCCAGTGTGAACATATGGCAGCCTATGTGAGTGTTATGCTCCTGTCGGACTCTGAATCCAAGGAGGAAGACGAACACCTGTCAGGGAGTGGCTCTTTTGGCTGTGGAGGAAACTGGGGAAGGGCAAAGTCTGGCTGGACAGAGCAGGGGAGAAGTAGAACAAGGGAAAGGGAGTTCAGAGGAAGACCCAGGCCCACCCCCTCTTCATCCTAAGGAATTAAGGGAGGAACGGAGAAGAGAGCAATGTGGGTTGTGTGGCTTATGAGGGAGGAAAGGGCCCTGATTCCCTGCATTAGCCACAGCCACAGGGAAGAGAGTTTAAAAGAAATACATGCTGAGTGCAGCAGCAGCTGGGAGCAAATGTGAGTTTATCTTGTGTCAGCTTTAGTTATCTGTGTTCCTGGTATAGAATAGAATAGAATAGAATAGAATAGAATAGAATAGAATAGAAT
>BLBF01000049.1:6243379-6291270 GCA_015471245.1 Laticauda colubrina
ATAGAATAGAATAGAATAGAATAGAATAGAATAGAATAGAATAGAATAGAATAGAATAGAATAGAATAGAATACTTTATTGGCCAAGTGTGATTGGACACATAAGGAATTTGTCTTGGCATCTTTTCATGTTGTGTTATTGCTGTGCCTTCACATCTAGAATTCCTTCTCTTGCCCTGGATTAATTACCTCATTTTGCCTTGATTGGATTTATATTTACAGTTTTCATTAACCATGTTTTGGACTTAATTCTCTGCAGCCAAAAGCTGTTCCTGAGAGAGTTTTTCTCCAACTAGAAGGTAACCAGGGCATTGGGGGCAAAGTTGGAGCTAATAAAGGGACTCCTACCGATCATCTGACTGTGTTGCCTTTGTGCCATGCCCAAAGTGACCACATTGACTTGCCATAATCCTACTAATTCTGGCACAAAAGTATATGCAGAATAAATAAAACAGGCATGTACAATAGCTATAGCTTTTATTCCTCCCTGCCCCATGAGATTAAAATGCTAGAAAACCTAGTTATTAATAGCATTGGGTGCTTACACTCATTAAGGTATATAGACAGACTTCCTTATTTATATATGACATGACATTGTTGGCCTTCCAATTTTATGGCCAATTAATCTGCTTTACACAGAAGGCTTTTACTGCCTTGATTTAACACTGTAGGAATTAAATGTGAGTAGGCCAAACAACTGTTGATAATTATACACATTTCATATATCTGCACTTGCATCTTGGTGCACACAAAACACATATTTTTTGTTGCTTGGAGTCTTCTGATTTGTTGCATTCAACAAATCTAATTATAGGAGCTAAAAATTTGTAAGAGTTCCTGTTTCTTTTTATACACTTAGCATTCCTACACACACACACACACACACACATACCAACTCAGCCCACTTGCAATTAATTTTTAGTTCCACTTGATTGGGATTTATAATTTATGCTTCTTCTCCAACATCTGTCCCTGGCACCATAAATCAAGCAGGAGCTATAACATTTAACAAGTCTTTTGTAGATTCCCATACATTGTCAACTATCTTCCATCCAATACTCTCAGAGATATACATATTCCAGTTGTAGAGAGAGCTGGCAATTTACATTTAAATCAAACAAAATCAAAGGTTTGCAGTTTTCTTGGTGTCTTTTTGTTTTATTTTAAACAGTTCTCTAATGCAACAATAGTTGTTGATGCATTTAAGGTAAATAGAAAACAAAATAATCCAATTAAAATAAATGTATGTTTTTCTATTTCTTTGAGAGTATAATTTTATCAAATGAACACTTATGTTCATCCTTAAAAATGTGATAGTCGGAGTTGATATTTCTGGTGTTCTCTGAGCTTGGTAGTTTTCTTGCAGATATTTCATTATCCAAACTAGGTAACATCATTAGAACATTGATGATTGTTTTGTTCGGAAAACACACGAGGTAGACCGGGTTCCAACAACAAATACTTTATTGTAAACTGGTCAGTAACAGGAACACTTGGCTGAAGCCGGGGTCAGCCTTTTATACAGGCTGGCTTGCCTGCTTGCAGCCAATGGCAGTTGTTTGGATTTGCCGCCTTTTGGCAGCTCTTTGGATTGGTTCCTAGTGAACCAATCCAGTGTTCATTTTATTAACCAATCAGGTTTGTAGATTTGGAGTCATCCACTTTACACACAGAACACCCCTCCCCCCTTAGTTCAGTCCTACGTGGTGACGTAGTCTCACAGGTAGGCGGGGCTTTTCCGGACTCGACTTGACTTGCGCGGTTCATTCTCAGTGAAGACTTCGACTGGTTCGGATGGGGCTGCTGTGTCGTCCGTCCTTCTCCCTGGAACCGTCTGGAAGGGTGAGTCAGCCATTTTACCGCCACCTGAGTTTCTTAGGCCGGCGGTTTTGCCGCTCCCTCCCGTTTCCTCTGGGCAGGTCGAGCTGGCTTGGCTGGCCCCTTCCGATGGGCTCTTTCCGCAAGTCTCTTCAAACAGTGAGTCTTTTATTTGCTCTTTTTGTTCGTATTGTTTGTTAGGTTTAGTTTTAAACAGTTCTTTATTTGTTTCTCGCCTTTCCCCCCCCACCTTGGTTTGTTTTTCGCCGTTTTTTTCGGTGAATGTTTGTAAGTCTGTGGTTCTTTCTATAATTCGAGATCAAAGCTGGTCTATGTGCCGCTTCCATTCCCTGCCATCGTCTACTTTTACTCGGTATGATTTGGGGCCTGTAATTTGGATAATTTGTCCTGGTAGCCATACCGGGTCCCCGGTGAAGTTTTTGGCGTATACCAAATCGTCTATTTCGAATTGTCTGAACCGTGTAGAGGAGTCAGGGGGGTTTTCTGGGGTAAAATTTGGGTGTAACCTATCCAGGTGAGATCTTAATTTTCGCCCCATGAGTAATTCTGCTGGGGACTTATTTGTTATAGTACTGGGCGTTATGTGCTGGAGTGTGAGCAAACGGTTTACTTTCTGTTGGACATCTCCAGCGTCCATTCGTTCCAACCCTTCTTTGGTAAACCGGACCATTCTCTCAGCCCTGCCGTTCGCAGCCGGGTGAGCCGGCGCGGTTAGGGCATGTCTTATACCTAGGGAGGCTAGGTATTGCTCGAATGGTATGCTGGTTAGCTGTGGCCCGTTATCTGAGACGAGAACGTCCGGTATGCCATGGGTGGCAAAAAGGCTGTCCAGCTTTTTTATTACAGCTTCTGTTGTCGTTGATGGCATAACTTTTACTTCAAGCCAATTTGAATAGGCATCAACGACAATCAGAAAGGTATGCCCCTTGGTAGGACCCGCGAAGTCAATGTGTATTCTTGACCACGGTCCTCGAGGGGTTTCCCAGTCCTTAACGGGTGCTTTTGGTGGGGATGGTCTAATTGCCTGGCATTTGTGTCATGAGCTTACCCAATACTCTATGTCCTTATCAATACCCGGCCACCACACATAACTTCTGGCAAGGCTTTTCATCTTAACCACTCCCGGGTGCCCTTCATGTAACAACCTAAGTACCCTGGGTTGTAATTTGGCAGGAATTACCACCCGATCACCCCACAACAAACACCCATTTTGAATCGAAAGTTCAGTCTGTCTGGACCGGAAAGGTTTAAAGTTTTCAGTTTTTTGGTTCTCCAGCCAGCCTTTACCTACCCAGCTAAGAACGCGGGCAGTCAATGAGTCTTTCGCGGTGGCTCTGGCGACATCATACGCCGATATGGGTAGATCGGGGCAAGTCTCGATTTGTAGCGTTGTCATCGCTGGTGCCGGGTCTGCGTCGGTTGCTGGTAAGGGTGCTCTGCTCAAAGCGTCCGCATGGGAAATTTGTTTCCCTGGCCGATGTGTCAGAGTGTAGGAATAAGCTGCTAGGAACTCTGACCATCTTGTCATTCTTGGGGACAGTATATTAGGTGTTGGCTTGTTTCCCGCCAAAATCCCCATTAGCGGTTTGTGATCCGTTATGATTTGAAAAGTCCGCCCATATAAGTATTCGTGGAATCGTTTTACTCCAGCGACAATTGCTAGAGCTTCCCTGTCCAATTGGCTATAATTCCGCTCGGTTTTTGATAGAGTCCTAGAATAATATGCGACGGGTGCTTCTCTGCCATCAGGTAGTTGGTGGCTCAGGATGGGCACCTACTCCATATGGTGAGGCGTCACAGGTTAATGGCAGAGTGTCGCTAAATTGGATGAGAACGTTTGTTGATGTTAGCAAGCTTTTAATATTTTGGAAGGCTTTTTTTTCTTTGTAACCCCAAGTCCAAGTTGACTTTTTGTCTAGCAGACGGTGTAACGGTTCTGCTATAGTGGCTTTGTTTGGCAGGAACACGTTATAAAAATTAATTAATCCTAAGAACGCTTGTAGTTCTGTTTTATTTCTTGGTTCAGGAGCGTCTATGATCGCTTTAACTTTTTTATCTGTGGGGTGGATACCCTCTCCGTCTATTGAGTAGCCCAGGAATTCGACGCTGTTCTTAACTAAACAGCACTTTTCTCTTTTAACCTTGAGGCCAGATTCCCTAAACTTAGTTAGAACCTCTTTCAGTCTGTTCCTTAATTGAGTTTCATCTCTGGCCGAGATTAGGACGTCGTCAAAATAGGGAACGACTCCTTGTATGCCATTTAGAAGGCGTTCCATCAGACTCTGGAAGACGCCAGGGGCCACGCTTACTCCAAATTGGAGCCGGTGGCATTTGAATGCACCCTTATGGGTGACTATAGTCTGTGCTTCTGCTGTTTCTGGGTCCACTGGGAGTTGTTGATAGGCTTGTGCCAAGTCGAGTTTGGCGAAAACTTTGCCTTTTCCCAGGGAATGAAGCAAATGCTGGACTACTGGCACCGGGTATGCGCTTGGTTGTAATGCGTGGTTCAGGGTAGCCTTATAGTCACCACAGATTCTGATGGACCCGTCAGGTTTAATGGGTGTGACAATAGGCGTTTCCCACTTGGCATGGTCCACAGGTTCTAACACCCCTTGGGCTATTAATTTGTCCAGCTGTTCCTCTATTTTTGCCTTTAGTGCAAAAGGAACTCGCCTGGCTTTTATTCTTCGTGGGGCTATTTGGGGGTTTAGATTGAAAGAAATGGGGTTTCCCCGATACTTGCCAAGTGAGCCGTCAAAAACGTCCTGGAATTCTCGGATGAGGTCATCTTCCCAGCCGGTTGTAGTCACTCGATCGACCCCGGTCATCCCGATGCCCGATGGCGCGAACCATTCGATGCCCAGGAGGCTTGGTCTGTCTTGGTTGACTATGGTCAGCGGGAGCACCTTGATGTGATTTTTGTAGACGACTCGGAAATGTCCCATGCCAACCACAGGGATTTGGTTTCCCTGATAGTCCTTGAGGGTTAGGTGCTGCTTCTTCAATTCTTTGGTTTTGATACCTGGGACTAGCTGTTTAATTGTGTCCCATGATACCATGGAGAGGAAGGACCCCGAGTCCACTTCCATCTTGCAGTGTTTTCCCTCGATTTCCACGATGACTTTAATTTTTCTCCCACTTTCCGTCTGAGCGCTCTGTATAATGACAGTTTGGTGTGTATTGGCTCGCTTCTCTTGTTGCCATTTTCTTTCGGCTCGTTTAGGCTCGGCTCGTGTTGGGGAATTTCTGCATCTCATCGGGCTGTAGAATTTTTTGTTTCTGCAGACCTTCTCGATGTGCCCTCGTTTTTTGCAATGTCGGCAGATGGCATCGAGAAATCTGCATTCGGCTCGTGGATGGTTTCCTCCGCAGCCAGCGCATTCCCGCCAATTTCTCCTTTCGCGCTCTTTTTTGTTCGTGAGCAAACGGTGGACCTCGTCGTCCTCTTCGCTCGATTCATTTGTTTCGCCCGACTCTTCGTAGTGGGTTGTGGTGGCAGGGTGCTTTCTGTCTTTGGTTGGTGTTTCTTCGCTGTGTGTGTTCATCTTTTTCATGGCTACCGCAGATTTTTTTGCGGCTTCAGCGGCTGTAGCTTCCGCGATGGCTTCGGTAACGGTGATGTTGGGCTTGTTGAGAAATTTACTCTGTGCGGTCGAGTCTCTCAGGCCCAGCACCACGCGATCCCTCATTGCCTCGTCTATGTTCAAAAATTCACACTCACCCCCTATTTGTCTGAGGGCAGCGATGAAATCGGCGACGGTCTCTCCCTCTCTCTGGTCTCTGCGGTAAAATTCGTGTCGCTTTATTAAATTAGACACCTTCGGAGCGTAGTGTGCTTTGAGGAGTCTCTGCAATTCCGTCCACGTTAGTTGTTTAACGTCCCGGGGCTTCGCGAGGGCCTTTGCCATCTTAAAAACTGTTGGCCCGCAGTGCGTCAGGAACACAGCTCTCTTGCGTTGCTCTGAAATGCCTTCCATTTCATTGCTCTCCAAATACATTTGGAAGCGATCAGCATAGGAATCCCAATCCTCTTCGTTGGGATTGAAGGGCGCGGGCGGTGCGTTGTTTCCAGACTTCTTGGTTGTAATCTGGACTTCTTATCACCGCGTTCAGGTTTTTCGTTCAGGACGATCCCATCCTCGTCGCCAGTGTTTTGTTCGGAAAACACACGAGGTAGACTGGGTTCCAACAACAAATACTTTATTGTAAACTGGTCAGTAACAGGAACGCTTGGCTGAAGCCGGGGCCAGCCTTTTATACAGGCTGGCTTGCCTGCTTGCAGCCAATGGCAGTTGTTTGGATTTGCCGCCTTTTGGCAGCTCTTTGGATTGGTTCCTAGTGAACCAATCCAGTGTTCATTTTATTGACCAATCAGGTTTGTAGATTTGGAGTCATCCACTTTACATACAGAACAATGATGATATCTAGTTTTAGTAATGAAAGATCTGTAAGGAAAAAACCAAGCTCAGAGAGCACCAAGGACCCCTTATTTCAACCTGAGCTACAAAAATTATCCTTTATTAGTTAGGGCTTCAGTTGCACTGCCATCTTAACTTTCTAGACATCCCTTAAATATGTTCTTGAGGCCTGTCATTTTCTCCCAGCCCATGATCTCCCTAAAGCCCATGTCACACTGCACCAACGGATGCAAAGAGGATGTAAAACGGACAAAAAAGCTTGCCATCCGTTGGTTAACGCGATGTACTCACTGCCTCCGTTTTGCTTCCTCTCTATCTGTCCAGCATCCGTTTATTGACGTTTCATCTGCTCAGAAAGTTTTGGGCTGCCTAAAACTTTTGCGTGGAAAATGTATCCAATGCATCCATTCTGCATCCTCTAGGCATACGGGGGACATCCGTTCTGCATCCATTACACATCTGCTATATCCGCTAGGCATCCGCTGTGCATCCGCACAACTAAAATTCATTCCAGCAGTAAACGGACGCAGGGAGGAAGGAGAAAGGACGCGCAGCGTTAGTAGCACGGATGGAGAAAGGATGAAAGCGGATGCAGCTCATCCACTCTGCATCCGCTCTGCATCCGCTCTGCATCCTCTACACATCTGCTCTGCATCCTCTACGCATCCTCTACGCATCCGCTCTGCATCCGCTCTGCATCCTCTACGCATCCGCTCTGCATCCTCTACGCATCCTCTACGCATCCTCTATACATCTGCTCTGCATCCTCTATACATCCGCTCTGCGTCCTCCCCACGTCCGTTCCTTTCCGTGTTATCCGCTCTGCTTATGCAAATTTTTTCCCCTTTTGAAAGCGGATAACAACGGATGGAACATTTTGCTCGTCCGTTGTGTCCTTTTTGTATCCATTGGGCAGTGTGACATGGGCTTAAGTTGCTGTTTTGGAGTTGAAAATAGCAATAGCACTTAGGCTTACATACCGCTTCATAGTATTTTACAATCTTCTCTAAGTGGTTTACAGAGTCAGCATACTGCCCCCAACAATCTGGGTCCTCATTTTATCGATCTTGGAAGGATGGGAGGCTGAGTCAACCTTGAGTCAGCCAGGATTGAACTTCTGGCTGTGGGCAGAGTTTACATGCAATACTACATTATAACCACCATGGCTCAAAATGAAGAGAGATTCCCTTGTAATCCTTCTGCAGCTCTGGAAAAAAAGCTGGGATATAAATCTAACGTGTCAGAGTTCTTACCAACTCCTGTAAACTTGAAGCTAGCTTACATGTCAGAGATGGGAAATTTAGCACACTTTATCAGGGCTAGAAGAGGGGTATGTGGAGACAGGAGTATCTTATTCTTCAAATCATAAAAAGACACCACAACCAGCACCCACAATTGAATATGCAGTGACCTGAGCATCTGCTTCTCTCTGTAGGGTCAGAAGATGAAGTTGTGACTTCAACTTCTCAAATGTTGACATCTTTGCCCTACAGTTTTCCTCTGTTTCCATCCAAAAAGAAGAAAGAAATTTTGCTGAGTCGAACATAATCATGATCTGAATGGTTTCAAAAGGCAAACAAACCAGTGGGAGATGTTACCCCCAAATCCCTCAGTTGTTATTCTTGATACTTCTTCAATCTTTGAATTGGAAGATTTAGACAAGACAACAGCACTCAGTAGTAAGTTCTTCTATAATAAGATCAGATTCATCCAGGGCTTGATAGTGAGTAAATTAATTGATTAGTTGAGGGTGGCAATGTATCTTCTCAGGTGTCCTTCCACTGAGTTGGTGAAAGAACCTCATGGGGAAGCAACATGAGCACATGGTGTGAGTGTAACAGTTCCCTCCATCATATCAATCATTCCAGAAAAGAAACATCTATCATGAGATTTTTTCATTGAATCTATGAGATTCAGTATGAGCCATGGTGGCACAATGGTTAGAGGGCAATAAGGTAAAGGTAAAAGTTCCCCTCGCACACACGTGCTAGTCATTTCCAGATCTAGGGGGCAGTGCTCATCTCCATTACAAAGCCGAAGAGCCAGCACGTCCAAAGACGTCTCCATGGTCATGTGGCTGGCTTGACTAAATGCCGAAGGCACATGAAACGCTGTTACCTTCCCACCAAAGTGGTCCCTATTTTTTACTTGCATTTTTACTTGCTTTCAAATTGCTAAGTTGGCAGAAACTGGGACAAGTAATGGGAGCTCATTCTGTTATGTGGCAGTAGGGATTTGAACCGCCTAACTGCTGACCTTTCTGATCAACAAGCCCAGCGTCTTAGCCACTGAGCCACATTGCAGGCTAATTTTGCTGACTGTCAGCAAAAGTTCGATCGTGACCAGCTCAAGGTTGACTCAGCCCTCCATCCTTGCGAGGTCAGTAAAATGGGGACCCAGATTGTTGGGGGGAATATGCTGACTCCGTAAGCCGCTTACAGAGAGCTATAAAGCACTGTGAAATGCTTTAAGTCTAAGTGCTATTGCTATAATTAAGCAAGGAGAAAGAGGATCAAATCTATTGTATTAATGACCTGAACCTTGAAAGTTACTTTACTGGTGAGCAAAACCCCATCTGCAAAAAAGAAGGCCAAAACCCTGGATATTTATAAACCTTTATGTATATATGACACATGGTTGGTCCCTTTCCCCCAAGGAGCCGTGATGGCACAGTGGTTAGAATGCAGTTTTGCAGGCTAATTCTGCCCACTGCCAAGAGTTCAATCCTGACCAGCACATAGTTGATTCAGCCTTTTATCCTTCTGAAGTCAGTAAAATGAGGACCCAGATTGCTGGGGACAACATGCTGATTCTGTAAACTCCTTAGATAGGTTATAAAGCACCGTGAAATGGAATATAAACCTAAGTGCTACTGCTATACTGAAGTTCATCTATCAGATAACACAACAAGGGCCACCTTTATTAAATATTGTACTGTAAACCACTCCGAAGCACACTGTGCAATAGAGAAATGTCTTAAACAACTAAAAGCCATATAAGGAACTTAAGAAGGCAAAAGCTTTCAAAAATCTTAGCTTGGTATTCCTTTGGTCCAGGTTAGTTTCCCAGTTATCACTGCATTTCCAGATTTCCAGTGGAAAATTGGGTTAAAAACTAGCAGATCAGCCAAGTACCGTCGGAAAGTGCTGCAAACTGCAAAATTAATCAGTGGATTGTCAGAGACCTGCAGACTTATTACTTTTTAATGGTGTTTTTTATTACTTGCTAATTATAAGGTAGAAAAGGTGGGGTGCAGCAAGTATCCTAGTTCCTTAAGTAATTCAGAGCAGAAGGTCTCTATAAATTGAAAAGTTATTAACTGTGTACTTTGCTGAAGATATAATGCTTAGTGTTAGAAAAAACCTTAGAAATAAAAAGACAGCTCTTTTTTCCCCACCCTTTTTCTCTCCCCACTCATTTTTGTAATGTCCACAGATGGCATAAGCTAATTTTTCTCATTTGTGTCACACCTTACACCTCGCTTGTTTTTTTTTTTCTTTTTTTCTGGAACGTTGAAAAACAGATGATCACGTCAGTTTGTGTGGCTGTGTGAGAGAAGGTTTTTTGTGTGTGTGTGTGTTTCTGTGTGTGTGTGTGTGTGTGTGTTTTCATGAACAGGATCAGGCAGGACCATCTGTGTATTCTGCTGAAAAGTTTGCCACCAACAGTGAATTTCAAACTTTCAAACAATGGGTGAATGTGCGTTTTATCCCATGGAAGATAATAGTGTTTAGTTAAATGGAATAAAAAGTTCATTTTGGTTCAAGTTGCAAATTCTCCATCTGTCCCCAAAGGGCAGACGCGGGGAGGGAAGGAAGAACAGATCGTGTATGGTTCTACATTAGGAACATTTAGTGGAAACCACAATGGAAGCAAAGTGATCCTGTATGATTCAAGATGGCACACACAATTGATGTCTTAGCCAGACTTAAGAGTATCTTAAGTTACTTAAGATACTTTGAGTATCTCAAACCCCCACTCCTTTACCCTCAAACTAACTTCTATTGACCTTACCCCATTCCTAACAGGTCTGTAAGGGGTATGCATAAGCGCACAATCGTGTCTACCGTCCCTGTCCTAATGTCTCCAATTATTAATTCCTATTTATCAAATTTAAACTTATATTTATTCTTATTTCTATTGTATTGTATGCTTTTGACAAAATAAATAAATAAAATAAATAAATATCTACAAACCCATTAACCATGATGAGACAACAGAAAAAGAATTGTGCACTGAATCGGTCATCATGAAGTACAGGTCGACTTACCACCACAATTGAGCTCAAATTTTATGCTGTTAAGTGAATTTTGTCCCTTTTATGACATTTCTACACACATTTGTAAAGTGAAGCTGGCTTCTCCATTGACTTGGCTCGAGACAGGATTGTTGTACAGTCTAAAGATCCATGGAGGAATTAGAAAAAAACGTTACCAAGACGCTTCCTTTCTTCTATCTTCTTTTGTATGATGGAAACAAATAAAGATTTATTCTCTCCTCTATAACTGCTACTTGTTTCTCAAAATGTAGTTCATTACAAAACTTTATTATGAGAAAACTACAATGCAGCATTAAACAGTGTAAACTGGTTAACCCCAGAACATAACTGATAAGTTAAATTTATGTTTTACCATCATAGAAATAAAGGGAGACTCTATTTCAAGCTATTTAGCTCTCATCAGTTAGCCATACCCTTCTGGAATATGAACCTGGGGCTACTTGCATATTAGGTAGATGTATTAACCTCTAAGCCATGGCCTCTACTCGTTTTGTCAGCTATACCAGGGGAGTGACGAAGTGTTTTTTCCAGTGAGATCAATCTATCAGGGCAACCTGGTCTACCTAATTATTGGACAGAGCATACCGCTTCTGCTTTTAATTAATAAGTTAGTAACCCGGTTAAATCTGGCTACCCCATTGATTTTTTTAAATTTATTTTATTTATTTTTGTCAATTGTTTACAAGATAATAGATATAAACAAAAACATAGTTATGAATACATGGATACATATAAGAAAAATAAAAAATAAAAATAAAAGAAACAATAGGACAGGGACAGTAGGCACATTGGTGCGCTTATGCATGCCCCCTACAGACCTCTAAGGAAAGGGGTGAGGTCAATAGTAGACAATCTAAGGTTAAAGTTTTTGGGGTTTGGGGAAGAAACCACAGAGTCAGGTGGAGTATTCCAGACACTGACCAGTCTGTTGCTGAAGTCGTATTTCCTGCAATCAAGTTTGGTGCAATTAACCTTGAGTTTGTATCTATTGTTTGCTCTTGTGTTGTTATGGTTGAAGCTGAAGTATTCATTGACAGGTAGGACATTGCAATGTATGATTGTATATACTATACTTAGATCGGACCGAAGGCAGCACAGTTCTAGGTTTTCTAGGTCTAGAATTTCGAGTCTGGTGGCATCAGGTATTCTGCAACGAGTAGAGAAATGGAGAACTCTTCTTGTGAAATATTTCTGGACTTTCTCAACTGTGTTACTATCAGATACGTAATGTGGGTTCCAGACTGATGAACTGTATTCAAGTATTGGTCTAGCAAATGTTTTGTATGCTCAAGTTATCAGTATAATAATACCAGAGAAAAAGCTACGTAAGATTCAGTTAACAATTCTTAACGTCTTTTTGGCTCTGTAGTTACAGTGGGTTCTAGCACTTAGGTTAGAGATGCATACTCCAAGATCCTTGACAGAGTTTGGATCATCAACAAGGTGTAAACTATTCAGACTGTATTTTATTTTCTGTTTATAAGAGAGGAGGTTATAAGAGAGGAGGTTGTCTCTAAGTGGAGGATGATGGATTGGTTCATAATTGATTCCATGACTTTACAGGTGATGCAGCATAAAGAGATTGGTCTGAAATTTTCAACTAGGCTGGGGTCTCCCTTTTTGAAGATGGGGATGACTGTTGCTTGTGACCATAGTTTTGTCAAGGAGCTGGTCCTGAAATATTTTTCCAAGATTATGCTTAGAGGTTTGGTTATGGCAATGGATAGCTTTTTTAAGAAGTAGGCACATATTCTATCCGGTCCAATAGAGATGGTTTTAGATTGCATAGTGCTTTTTCAACATTGTCTACTGTAAAATCGACATGTATTAGATCATTGTAGTTGTCTGTGGTTCAACCAGGAAATACTGGGCATGATCCATTGCTGTTTACAAATACTGAGCCAAAGAATGTGTTAAAGAGGTTTACTTTGATGATGTTGTCATTGCAGATTTAACATTAGGTCCTTTCAGGGGTGGGATGGACCTTGAGTCTTTTAGTTTGTTGTTCATAAAATTGTAGAAAGTGTGGGTGGAATTGGTATGTAGAAGGTTTTCTTGTTTAATGTGATAATTGGTGCATTCAGTTTTTATCTGGTGGCATACATTTTTGTATTGGCTTTTGAAGTTGGCAACGTGACTAGATTTGTTTTTCTGCCAAAGTGATTTCTTTTTGGATTGAAACTTCCTTATTGTTTTGGGTAATCTGTTTTTTCTGGTTTTGGGAGTTGTTAATGGTACATATAGTTTGATGACTGTTTGGACTTCAAGTAAAAATATGTTGTAATGGTCTTCTACAGTATTGCATCCAGAGAATAGAAATTGCCAATCAAGGGATGAGAGATCATTGTTTATAAGACCATAGTTGCCTTTTTTGAAGCTATAATTGGGGATTCCATCATTGTTATGATTTTTGTGTGGATGTATGTTGAGACAAAAGTCAATCATGTTGTGGTCACTGTTGGAAAAGGGTTCTTTAATTTGTATTCTGTAAATTGAATTCAAACTATTGCAGAAGATGAGATCGAGGCAGTTGTTAAGACTTGCATTGTTGTGTACTAGTTGTTCTTGTCCCAGATTTGTTACTGCATTGTGGAAGGTTGCAAGTGTGGGTTCAGTTGTACATTCATTAAGGGTCCAGTTAATGTGAGGTAGATTGAAGTCACCAAGAAAGATAATGGCATGTGGGCAGGATGCTGCCCATGTTAGTAGTATATTTAGTTTGTTTGTATGTTCGATGTCATAATCAGGTGCTCTGTAACATAGTAAGAACCAAAATGTGATATTTAAGGACAATTCACAGATGATGGTCTCAGGAATAGCAAGCTCCTGAGTAACTTGAATGTTTTTTAGATGTAGGGACTTTTTATAGAAGATAGCAATACCACCTCCTCTACGGATTTCACGATCTGATCAGTAAGCATGATAGTCTCTTACTGTGGTAATGGAGTCAGGGAGAGATGCGTTGAGCCATGTTTCACAGACAATGTTGAATTTAACCATATTTAGTAAGAGGAGAAATTCAGGTATTTTATTTACAAGTCTTCTTGTGTTAAGTAGCTTGCATTTAAAGTGAGTTGTGGATGGAATAGAGGTAGTTAGGGACATGCGTGCCTAGTTTTGAGTGATGTTGGATGGGATGGGGTTGGATGTAGAGTTGTGGATTGTGTGACTTTCTTTCGATGCAATTAACTCTGTAGTCAATGTATAGGTCCTTTTCTCCATTGTCTAGACGGTTCTGCTTGACAGTAGGGGTTTAGGTGGCCCCGGGACGCTGCTGTTAAGCATCAGCCAGATGGCAAGTATCTGAATTTTGATCACATGATCATGGAGAAGCAGCAAAGGTTATAACTGTGAAAATGGTCATAAGTCACTTTTTTCAGCACTGTTATAACTTTGAATGGTCACTAAATGAACTGTTGTAAGTTAAGGACTACCTGTAGTTGCTGCCTTTGGGCAGCAGTCAAAAAGTGAGTTACTGGGTTGGAGAAAGACCTGGTGAATTAATCCATGGGGAAATTTGATGGAAAGGTTCTCAAATGTGTCATGCAGGGGAATTCATTGGAGAAATCAATGATGTATGCAGGAGTTAGCAATAAAAGGAAACCAGGACACCATCCAAGCCTACACCAACGGGCGCATAGAACAACTCAAAGAAGGAGAGCAAAATTGGAAGATATGGAGACACTTGGACCATAGACTTCTCAAGACTCAGATCAAACATAACTGAATATATCTCTTCTTCTTCTTCTTCTTCTCCTTCTTCTTCTTCATCATCATCATCATCATCATCACATAATTCCTTTGCATAATTTTCTCATAGTATACAGATAACAGAGGTTAACAGAGTTGAAAGGGACCTTCTAGGTCATCTAATCCAACCCCCCCCCCCCCCCCCCCCCCACGCATGAGACCCTACACCAAATTTGCCAAATGGCAGTTCAGTCTCTTTTTTAAAGTCTCCAGTGATGAAATGAAGCTCCCACAACTTCTGAAGGCAACTTCTGTTCCAAGGGTTGAATGTTCTCACTATCAGAAAATATCTCCTTATTTCTAGGTTGAATCTTTCCTTGTTCAGTTTCCATCCATTATTCCTTGTCTGGCCTTCGGGTGCCTTGGAAAATAGCTTGACCCTCTCTACTCTGTGGCAGCCCCTCAAATATTGGATTACTGCTATCATGTCTCCCCTGGTCCTTCTCTTCACTAGACTAGCCAGGTCCAGTTCCTGCAACTGTTCTCCATATGTTTTAGCCTCCAGTCCCCTAATCATTCTGGTTGCTCTTCTCTGTACTTTTTCTAGAGCCTCAACATCTTTTTATAGTATAATGACTTCACTTCTTCACTGGCTCTCCCATAATCTCATGCGGAGAATGATAAGTACAGATGGGCCTTGACTTACAACAGTTCATGTAGTGACCATTCAAAGTTACAATGCCGCTGAAAAAAGGGACTTATGACCATTGCAGCATCCCCAGGGTCATGTGATTTACCTTTGGATGCTTGACAACTGACTCACATTTATGACGGTTGCAATGTCCTGGAGTCACATGATCCCCTTTTGCAACCTTCTGACAAGCAAACCAGATTCACTTAATAACCTTCTTACTATTTTTAAAATTTTAAAACCCTATGTTGAGAATTATCTATATTAGTGCTTGTGAAACTTTTTGAGCTCCTGTGCCAAAAATTGTGCACGCGCTTGCATGCTCGCGCTCACGTGCCACCACCCAGAATACAACGCATGCCCCCCATTCCCCCTACGCATGCGCACGCAATCCCCACCCACCCCCGCCACCCCCTTACCTGCACTGCACCTCACCGTTCATTTTCACCTGGTTTGAGGCCTTTTTTTGGCCTCCCAGAGGCTTGAGGAAGGCTTCTGCAAGCTTTGCAGCCCAAAAACTAGCCCCGTTTCGTCACTTCCAGTATTTTTGGAAAAACAGGAAGTGATGAAAAGCCCCTAGTTTTTGGCCTGCAAAACCTGCAGAAGCCTTCCTCAAGCCTTTGGGAGGCTGAAAATGGCCTCAAACCAGCCAAAAATCAGCTGTGAGACGCACGCATGCGCATCTTGCATGCCAGCACAAATGGCTCTGCATGCCACCTGTGGCACACATGACATAGATTCGCCATCACGGACCTATGTTCTGGTCATATTTCTAGGGGTACAACCCTGGAAAAGGGGTGCTGTTAGCTTAGAAATAAACCTTATATGAACTCATTTTTTCCTTAACCGCTGACATTTCCTTCTCTCTTTCTGCATGTTTTCAAACCTATGTTTTCGTTCTATACCAGGCTGAGGAAAGCTCAGACAAGGGCTCCATGTCAGAAGCAGAGATGGGGCCAGGGCAGGCTGGCAGTCATCAGTTGTCTTTGGGCTCGGACAGCAGTGAGGCGGAGGAGCTTCTGAAACCGGTTCCCAGCCTATGCATGCATAGAGCTGTGAAAAGGAAGGCACAATTAAGAACTCAGGGTCAACGTGGGAGTAAGGCCACAGATGGATGATGAATAGCCCCTCCCATCAGGATTAAAAGAGAAGCAAAAGGGGAGGGGGCTTTTGAGGAAACAACTCGCTTGTTCGTTCGTTTGTTTCAACCTTGTGAAAATTTGTCTGTATAACCCAGCCCTTCCCTGCCACCCCTGAGTGTGGAACTATTTACCGGGCAGCGTTCCAGGATTGATAAAGATCTGAGCTCATTAGTATACCTTTGCAAGACTGTTTGCCAATCCGTTGGCTGACTGTGAATGAAATAAATTCACATTAATATAATAAAATAAGTTTTTGCCAGGACTCATAATTGACTTAGTGCTTTTTTGGGAGGACAGAACAGTCATAAAATGGGGCAAACTCGCTTAACAACTGTCTCACTTAGCCAAAGAAATTTTGGGCTCAGTTGTGGTTGTAAGTGGAGGGCTTCCTGTACATGATAAAGCATGATTCACCTGTCGGGTTCTAAGTAATAATCCATTACAAGCAAAAACTTGAGGCAGATAGATTCCTCAAATAATAGCTTTATTGGGAATATCAAATTGGCACATATCTGGTGAAAATTGACTCTGAAGATTCCCTCAGTTTTCACCAAATTAAAAGAGAAAGTTTACACACCCCCCATCCTAATCAATCACATGGCCCAATCAAAGCAGCATCCACTGGCCTGGTGACATCATTCCTCTTTCCTCCAGCCAGGTGTGAGAATGTCCTTGGTTTCCAAAAGAAAGTATTTTATTTTGACTACACAAGCCCAAACAGAGGTGGGATTTAATTTTTTTTAGTACCAGTTCTGTGGGTGTGGCTTGGTAGGCATGGCAGGGGAAGGATACTGTAAAATCTCCAGTCACAGGTGATATTTGCTAGTTCTCCAAACTACTCAAAACTTTCAGAACTGGTCAGAACATGCTGAATACCACTTCTGAACCCCAGCTACCTCTAATCCCCCCTCCCTATCCCTCAGCTCTGGTGTGGGAGTACTGAATCTCCAAGATGGCTTTGATCAGGCCAGCTTCAGGATTGACAGGCTGCCCTTCCAATTGAAGAGGAATTCCTGCAAGACAAAACATACAGAAGGAAATTAGTCAAGGCTCATGTCATATGAACCCTGAAGCTGACCGGACTCACCTAAGGCTAGATATTTAAATGGTATCTCAGAGTTTGAATCATGAGGTTTTACTTCAGTTGAAATCAATTGTTCAGAACTTTCAAATCAGTAAAATGTGGAGAGCCAAATTGTCTCTGGACTAAAAGTGGAGAGATGACAGCCAGGTGCATGACTTTGGGCCAAGTCCTCATTCTTGTCCCAACTCATCCCAGAGGGTTGCTGTTGTTGTGGAGAAAATAAGAGAAGGAAAGTGTGTTGGAGATGTTCACTATCTTAAGTTATTTGTAAAAAATGTTAAAGACAGGATACAAATAAACAAACAAATTTGAGTTATTTTTTAGGCCTAAAAGTCAGTAGGAAATCCAACCACTTTGGATCCTTTCAATGATGCATTAAACATTGAAGAAGTACTGGCAAACCACATCAAAAATGATGACCAAGATAGCTTCGCTGACCTGTCTGTGTAATCACCACAAGCCACCCTGTCTTAGATCTATTCAGCTTCCTTGTAAGCCCAAATAGGTCAATTCTGTCAAATACCTTATCAATTTAGTGTCAATTTAGGAGACCTAGGGCACTAGAGGAGAATCAGCAAGGCCTGATTCTAAGTAAACCTCAGCATTGGTTTCCCCTTGCATCTCCCTCCAAATAATTACATTTCAAACTCATTTAGCTGATTGACCGTGGGGACCCTGGAAGCATCTGGATAATCAGACAATTGGTATGCTTTCTACAAAAGGTTACTCCACAGGTGGATGGCTTAGTCAGTGCTAAAGTTCACACTGGGAATATATTGGCAGACTGGAGGGGCCATGGTTAATTTCAGAATGCTACTTCCCCAAAGCTCACATAATATCTTTCATTATAATTTAAATCACAGACAAAACGTGCATATGAATATAGATTGTAACGCAGGACTGAGTCCCTCCTGGGGCCTTAGAAAAGATAGGAAAGCCCTAAAGAGAGTAGATGCTAGTTAAATGGGAAAATGGTATTAATCCTCCCCCACTCACTCTCAAGCATCACAGTCACTTGAGGAGATCTTGCAGATGATAAAGAAGACTGAGAGACAGTTTGGTCTAGTGGTTAAGATGCCAGCCTAAAAACCTGGAGTCCATGAGCTCTAGCCATGAAAGCCCACTGGGTGACTTTCGGTCAATCACCTGGAGACTGTGAATTCTAATCCTGCCTTAGTCATACAAACCATCTAGGTGACTTTGGACCAATCACTGGGAGACTGTGAATTCTTGTCCCGCCTTAGTCATGAAAATGAGCCAGGTGACTTTGGAACAATCACAAGAGACAGTGAATTCTAGTCTCACCTTCGCCATAAAAAAGAGCTGGGTGACTTTCAGTCAGTCACTCTCCCTCAATCCAACTTATCTCCCAGGGTTGTTGTGAGGAAAACAGAAGGAAAAAAGTATGTTAGATATGTTTGCCACCTTGAGTTACTTGTAAAAACAATAAAGGCAGGATAAAAATAAATAAATCAATAATGGACACAACTTGACCCTTGGTTGGTGGCACCATATCTCTTGAGATATCTTTGTGATGTGTGGAGGGGCTGGTGGCCTTTTTGTCTTGTGAATTGAATGTTCCTTTCAGGAAGCTTTTTGTGATGGAATTTAAACTTCGGCAATGGGGATTTAAGCTTGGGGTTTAATTTGGGAGGCTTCAATGAATAAACTGTTAACAGAAGAGGAGGTTCAGTAAAGGAAAAGCACATGAAAAAGAAAGTTAAAATAACCCTGCCTTGATTTTGTTTGGCATAAGATGGAAGAGAGAGAAATTCTAGTAGGCTTTTGAAGTTCTCTTATATTTTGCAGCAATAAAGAGCATTCCTGGAACCTCTGCTGATACTCAAGAGGGCTGATAGTTTTAAAACCTGTCCAATTACTTAACTTGGGGCTATTTTTGAAAATGTATGACCTTCTTGGAAAAAATATCCATCTGTATTAAGTGTCTTAAGCAAAGATAAACTTTATGAAACAAGTAAACAACTCAGTCTCTGAGACTATTCTGAGTCACTCTGAGTCATATCCATGGTCTCAGCTGTGAAGCGGGCAGTGACTGTGGATGTGACTGTGGATGTGACTGTGGCTTGAGTGCTGGTCTGAGGTGCCACTGGGGTGCTTGGCCCCGAGGGTACAACAGGTGGTGGTGTGTTCAGGAAGATATCTGAGAGCTGACGTAGTCCCATGAGGTTGAGAGGCCCTTCATCAAGGAATTGAGATGTCAGGCCCAATACCGATGACAGATTTTCCATTGACGGGCTTGGCTGTGGGGTGGAGGAAGGGTTGGGAGGAGTGTAGTGGGGCTGTCTGGTCTGCAGCTGGGTGAGGAGTGGCGTCTGTGGCTTGCGATGAACCTGGGCCTGGACTGAGAAGTTCTGCTTGTGCTGTGGGAAGTCTTGGTAGTCGTAGCCTTGGTAGGTGAGGGGCTGTTGAAAGCCGTGGAAGGGCTGTGACATCGCCTGGGGTGGAGGAGCAGACCTGGACTGGGTAGGAGCAGCTTCAGCTGGGCCTTGAGGGTTGTGCAGAAGTGCTGCGATCTTCTGCTTCATCACCTGGTACTGTGCCTCAGGCAGATCCCTCAGGGTCTGGCTCACGTAGGTGATGAAGGTGTTCCGGCCTGAGGATGCTCTGTCCAAGTGGACCAGCTGAGAGAGAAGTTCTGTGCTGGTGTTCATTGTGTCCCTGATCTCCAACAGCACACTGTGGTCCTTGCCCTCCAGTCTGCCTCTCTGCCTGTGTCCTCTAGAGATGGGGGTGTGGGTGGGTTGTCCTCTGGTGGCTGCTACTTCTTCCTCCATTTGTGACAGCAGGGCATCATCCTCCACAGGATCCTCCAAGTCCGCCGGCATGGGGTGTGCAGCTGTCGAGGGGGTCTCTGCTGTGGGGCCCTCTGAAGACACCTGCCTGGACAGGGTAGCTGGCTCCTGGCTGGAAGAGGACTGGCTGTCTGTGGGCTGTCTGAGGGAGAGGGGTCTCAGAGAGGCTGCTCCTTGCTGGCGCATCTCACCCTCCAGGAAACTGCACTTGGCCATGATGTACATCTCCTGGTCAATGAGCTTGAGGGCAGCCTACCCGGATTTCTTGAGGTGTAGCTTGCCATACCATGAGTGTATGTGCTTCCACCATCCAAGGAGTACTTCTGCAGTGTACCCCAGGCTCTCTGCCTTGTCTCTCCAAGCTGCCTGCTTCTTCTTGGTGTCCTGATACAGTCAGTGGCCCTTTCTCCACAGGTACTCCTTCTCCCTCAGCCATTCCAGCACCTCATCCTCATGCTCCTTGGAAATGGTGTACTGTTTCCTCTCTCCCTTCTTCTTCCCTTGCCTCTTCCTCCCTCTGGCAGTGGCTTCAACAAGGCCTTCAGGGGCTTCAGCATCAGGGCCTTCTGGAGATTGTTCTGGGCCTTCAGCGGCTTGAGCAGCAGGGCCTTCAGGGGCTTCAGCAGCAGGGCCTTCAGCAGCAGGGCTTTGAGTGGCTTGAGAGCCTTGGGGCTGGTCCACCACAGCAGCAGCAGCAGCAGCTTCAGAGTCAGTGCCAGGGGGTGGGATGCTGGTTCTGTCCTTCTTGCCAGGGCTGGAATGAGTAGGCACAGGCTTCCTCTTTTTCCCTGACTGACGAACCATGGTGTTCCTGCTAGATGTATGTGGCAGCACGTCTTTCCCCTGTATGCTGACTGCGTGCGTGCTGCATCCTTTTATAACCGCGGAGCGGATGCAATTCATACCCCCCGCATGCACAGTGAACGCTTTGCATCCAATAGACATCCGCGTGGCATCCCCTTTGTTTCCTATAGGCGTCCGTGATGCATCCGCTTCATCTGCTATGCATCCGCCCCTTCTGCTATGCATCCACTTCGAAATTCTCCCTGGAACCCCTTCGGAGGTGTCATCAGCTTCCATCCGCTTTCATCTGCTAGGCTTCCAATGAACATCCATTTAACATCCCCGCTACATACTACCCACGTCCATTCTTTTCCATTCTGTTTATGCAAATTTTCACCAATTTTTGGAGCGGATGAAAACAGATGGAGCCACCCCTGAACTTTTGCTCGTCCACTGTGTCCTTTATGCATACATTTTGCATCCATGGGCCAGTGGGACCTAGCCTTTAGGCTTTGAACTTGAGTTTCCTGTTCCTGTGCAAGAACATGTATTCTATTGGCTGTTGTAGGGGTCATAACTAACTTTGTAGGTTGTCTGAGTTAAATTTGGTTGAGGCCTGGAGGGTGTGGTGCGACAGAGATGATGCAATGAAGGGGCTTGTTATACCATGTGGCAAGCTCTGCTGCTAGATGGTAGAGGGCTAATACTGTTATGTCCTGAGGGGTCATATCTTAATCCCATCACCCTGGAGCTGGAGGTCTTTTGTCTTATAGTTAGGCTGGCCCAGTCTTTCTTAATGGGCACCAAATATCTGCTGAGGACAGGGAGCTGCTTTCTGGGATTCTGTTTCCTTTAGGATTGTTATTTCTCTTTTTGGGGAAATATTTTTTCCTGCCTTTTTAAATATATTTCTCAAAATATTTCATTCTTCTAGGAGGGGTGGCTGCTAACTTTGTACAACATTCTATTTTGATCTGCCTTGGCTATAAATGTTACATGTAATTAAATGTTACATGTAATAAATAACTCTCCTAAATTTGTGCATTCCAAATTATACTACCTGGGCCATACATGGTAGCTGATCTTTCTTATGGTGCCCTCCAAACCTAGGCATGACAGTTTCAATCATTTAAGCCCCACTTAGTTTTGTACTGTCAGTTTAGAATTCTTCAGGTCTTTAATCGTGAGCACAGGATATATTTAATTTCCTAGGTGGTCTACTAGCGACTCTCTTGTTTCCACTACTGGCTCCAACTTAACAGATAACAAATAATCAGAGTTGGAAGGGACCTTGTAGGTCATCTAGTCCAACCCGCTGCCCAAGCAGGAAATCCTACATCATTTCTGACAAATGGCAATCCAATCTCTTTCTGAAAGTCTCTAGTGACTTGAAACTTTACATGTTGAGAACATCTTAAACTTGAACTCTGATCTTTTCCCTACCCTTCAAACTTCACCATGCAGCACATATTAAACTGGAGCTAATTCTTTCCTCTTTTTTTCCTTGTTCATTATGTCCACTCCAATCACATTGTGTCCAAAAATCGCATCAGCATTTTTAGCTGCAGTGATGGAACGGAGGCTTTTTAATCAGGCAGTTATCTACAATGATCATTTATGCCCTCTTCCCCTCTGAGTCGCTGCTTTCAAAAACAGATGCACGGTGGTGTTTAATAAATACTTGCAAGCTGTTACAAAATCCTTAGATGAAGATAACTGGAATGCTAATTATTTTATGTCTGCATTTTTATAGCAAAATAATCAATGCACAAACTTGGCAATTGCTCGATTTAGTACCACTTTCTTTTCTTTTGTTCTTTTTTGTGTTGTTGTTGCTCAAGCAGGCACAATTAATTCTAAATTATGCCATTTAGGTTCCAAATTGGAATAGAATCTAGAGGAGAGTGGAATAGCCTTTCCACTGCAAGAGATATTTTGGTGTGTGCGTGCACATGTCTTTTTGGAGAGGGGAATTCAATTTTAGTTAGCCTTTCAATTTATCCTTCTTCAGTTTGCCTAAGGGCTATTATCTAGTCTATTTCTTTGCTAATATGTTCCCTCCTGCTTTCTTCATTAGAAACATAGATAGAAAGTGTCACCCATCATCCATGGAGGATCTTGTAGGATGCAGAAGCATACATCGCCCTGGAAATTCCAAGTCATTAATCTGTAGAAAAAAAGAATGCTATATTAATCCTGTCTCTTTGGAGACATTATCCAAGGCCTTTTGCAGCTTGCCAGCTAGTCTATATGGACAGTCCTTGGATTGAAGAAGGATAGAATCCTTTATATTAAGCTGCAACTTCTTTAATCAGTATTAACTGACAAAATCACAATTATCTGAATGTACGTATTATTGTAAGCCATACTTGTGTACAGCTCAAGGAATCAGGAACCAGGATTGTTCAAATGAGTACAAGTTTATTCCATGCTATCTCTGAACAACAATCTAAATTGCTAACAATCAAGGCAACTTGATTGTCAACAGAATAAGAGTCAACAAAATTTGGGGAGAGCTGGACTTAGATCTCTTGTGGGTGCAAAGAGACTCCAAACTAATGACACCCTTAACCCCTCCCTCAGGCTCATCCTGGTCAACTCCTACAAATTATTGGTTTATGAACCACAGTGATCAATTCACATATTTATTGATTTATTGGATTTATTGAGTCCAGCAAAACAGATTCAAGTGGCATGGAGTGATTTGCAGATTAAATAATAAAAAAAACAATCCATTACATATATTTGCTATTATTGCAGTGCATGCAATCCTTTTGAAGAATTTTGAAGAATAGAATGGTTTGTCAACTGAGTGAGAGGCTTCTAGAAAGCCTCTGTAAACAAACTATCTCATTGGAAAGGAGCTCTAAGAAATAATATCCATTCTTGTATGTGTGCTGATGGATATCTCAACTAGAGAAGATTCTTAATAGCAGTCTGCTGTTATGCATTGGGTGGGCAGATTCTGCCTGCAACGGGAAGTCTCAAAGATCCCCAGATCCCAAGCCACAAAGGACAGTGCAGGTGATCACTAGTACCCTGAATTGTGTTGGAAATATACCTATAGCCAGTGATGGTCTTGTAATACCAATGTAATATGACAAATATGAGCCTGGCCTATAATCAAAGGGACAGATGCATTCTGTCCATCTGAAGTTTGTTTCTGGGCAGTCTTCCAGGGCAGTCCCATTAAGCCAAACCAAGCTAACCATCTCCCATTTTAATGTGTGATGTTCCTGAGGCCTCAGTGGAGAATGAGAGCATTCTTGACACATCTGGTATTGCTGACCCTGAGCTGCCGGCAGAACATGCCTCGGCTGGGGATTGCTCACAGGCCAATGAGGAAGAGGAGGAGGAGCTGCCAGCCCTGGTGGATGCTAGAGTGTGCAGGGTAGAGAGGTGGAGATCAGCCAGATTGATGAGGAAACGGTCAGGAGGAGCTATTTAGCACAGCAGACAGAGGGAGGCATTGCTGGAAGCAATGTTTGTGGATCGTGGCCAGATGGTTGTTTGTGTTTCTGGGACTCTGCAGCTTGTGGATTTAATTCAGTTGTGAAGAGCGTTTATCTTTGTATTTGAAGCAGCCAGTTATCTGTCAGGTGGGCTAATTGTCCATTGCCTGCAAGATTAGTCTGAAGCTTGTTTGTGACTGACTTCACTGAAAATGACCCCCTGAACTTGGACAGTTCCTGTGACTTCTCCTTGCAAGTCCTGAAACTGGACCAATAGACTGGTTGACAAGCCTCAGTGGAGGTCCCAGACCTCAGAGGGGATTTGGGCTGTTTATTTTTGGAGAACTGGAGATGCTCTGTATTGGAGGTTGCTCAGAAAAATGCATCCAAATTGGAAACAATGGCAAACAATAGTATTTGTTGTCATGGTAGATTATGTTGATTCAAATGCCATGACATTCTTTGTGGCTTGCAGACTGAACTGCTTTAGGATGCATTTGGGATTGTTCTTTGTGAATAAACATATTTCTAGGAAACAGCCAAAGGTTGGAGTTCTCATTAGGATATAAAATAAAGTGAGGGAGATGTTTTGTATTCCCCACATAAATTGTGACAGTTAGTAGCGGAAACCCTACTCTCTTGCCTTCCACTTGAAGATGTGAAAGGATTCACCAGTCATTAGATCCTACTTGTAGTGCCACTCATAGTTTGGAATATGTCTCAGAATGTTTTACTAAGCACTTCAATTCTTCCAGCTTGCAAAGGCAAAACTTTTCATCCGCATTTATAGGCAATCAACCTTAAGGTGGAAGATCATAAGTTCCTTTCCAGCAAAACTTCCCAGCCTTAATAGTTGCATTGTAGGGAGATCAATAGCTGCGTAATGAGCTATCCATTTTCTTTCCCCTCCCTTAATGGCAGAAACTGGGTGTACTTCTTTTAACTCTGCATTGTGAAATGATAAACTGCCTTTTAATAGAACATTAACATTAATCTAAACAAGATTAGCGGTGCAGAGCTTTATATGAATAAGCTTGCTCAATTAAAACAGATGGCCGCCTGAGCTGAATTATATTATGTTAATGTAAGCCTCCCTTTCTCTCTCTCTCTTTCTCTCCCTCCCTCCTTCCCTCCTGTCCTCTGTGTGTATGAGAGAGAGGGGGAGGGGGGAGAGAGAGGAGAGAAAGAGAAAGAAAGAGAGAGAGGAGGGAGGGAGGGAGAGAGAGGAGAGAGAAAATGAGAGAGAGAGAGGAGGGAGGGGGAGGGAGAGAGAGGGAAAGAGAGAGAGAAAGAGAGGAGGGAGAGGAGGGAGAGAGGGAGAGGAGAGAGAAAGAGAGAGAGGAGGGAGGAGGAAGGGAGAGAGAGAAAGACAGGGAGAGAGAGAGAGGAAGAGAGACGAGAGAGAGGGCGGAAGAGAGAGACTGAGTGTCAACTCATAAAATATTAACTCATATATTTACACATATTCCCAGGAAGTTTTCCTATACTTAGATTTATCATCTTTTATTTTATTTTGTAAGGATTTTTGCATTACATATGTACACACACAAACACACACTGAACATACTCCCTCCAAGGCAGATGAGGACTCATCAACAATTAGCATCACTATCCGAGGATTGAAATGAAAAGGAGGCAAAGATAAAGATACAGACGTCTTTCAGTCGCATAGAATAGGTAGCAACACTTAGTCTGAAATTAAAAACCTGCCTTTACCTCTTACCATCCTCAGACAGAATCTGTTGCAGAGAAGCCTAGAGTTTGCCACCTTTTTTTTACTGTTATTTCCTCTAAGCATTCATGATCTCTTCATTTTGTGGCTCAAGGTATTATTAAAGTCTGTTTTCTATCTTGTTTTTTGTTGCTCTGTATTATTAAGACACGCAACACCCTCAATATGGGTGGCACAGCCAGGAGGGCTAAAGACAGAAATTACAGGTTGCTCCTCGAAGGAGCTTGCAGTCTACACTTTGACGGTGAGATGGAAAAGAGCAGGGGAGAGGTGGAAAGAAACGTGGTTCCTTAAAAAGAATCAGCTATTTGTAAAGTCAGCAGCATAGTTAAATAGATGCAAAAAAAGAGTTTAGTTTACTTTATTGTTATTGCACCTTGTACAACGATATCAAACACCATCTTCAGTGCACATCATGACCATGGCCATAAAAATAAACACAAACACACATCCTTCACCCTTCACACATTGAACCGGAAACCCCCGACACCGCACCAACACTGCACTATACAGCAGAATTCAAAAGCGCTACTACCCTGGGATAGAAGCTGTTTTTCAGCCTATTGTCCTTATTTTTATTTTTATTTTTATTTTATTATTTTTATTATTCTGTACCATCTCTCAGATGGTAATAGTTCAAAAAAAGGGTGCCCAGAATGAGATGGATCTTTGAGAATGTTTTGAATTTTCTTAAGGCAATGGGAGCTATGAAGCTCTTCCAAAGAGGGGAGAGGACAACCAAAGATCCTCTGGGCAATGACGTTAACCCTCTGGAGTGCTTTCCTATCTGCCACTGTGCAATTGGCAAACCATACAGAGATGCCGTAAGTTAAGATGCTCTCTATGGTGCAGCAGTAGAAGGTCACCAGCAGTTTTTCATCCAGTTGTTGTTTTCTGAGAAATCTCAGATAGTATAATCTCTGCTGGGCCCTTTTGACCAGGGCTACAATGTGAGCACCCCAGGTCAGGTCCTCTTTTAGGGTAACACCCAGAAACTTAAAACTGGCCACTTGCTCCACTCAGTCTCCATTGATAAGCAGGGGCTGGATGTCTGATCTGTTTTTTTCTATAATCCACTATAAGCTCCTTGGTCTTATAGTGACCAACTTGGTTGAGGACCAAGTTATTGTCTCCACACCTTGAAAGCAGCCGGTCCACCTCATCTCGGTAGACAGACTCTTCTCCCCCCCCCCCCCCCCGGAGATAAGTCCCACCACTGTTGTTTCACCTGCAAATTTAGCAATAGTATTACTAGCATGAATGGGAATGCAGTCATGCACATAAAGAGTACAGAGTAAGGAACTCAATACACAACCCTGTGGTGTACCAGTGTTAAGAATAAGAGCTGAAGAGGTATGATTACCTCATCTGACCCTCTGTGAGTGGTCAGACAGGAAATCCATAATCCAAAGGCAGATTGAATTAGAAAGCCCAAGGTCCAGAAGTTTAGACACTAGTCTATGTGGAAGAATTGTGTTAAAGGCAGAGCTAAAATTCACAAAAAGCATCCTCACATAGCCCCCCTGCTGTTCGAGATGAGTCAGAGCATTGTGAAGAGTGATGGCTATAGTGTCCTCTGCTGATCTATTTTTTTCTGTATGCAAACTTGTGTTTATCAAATGGATGTGGAAGACCAGAAATGATGCGGTCTTTTCTGGCAGACCAATTTTTCAAAGCACTTCATGATGATAGGAGTGAGTGCCACTGGTGTGTAATCATTGAGGTTATTTACAGGGAACTTCTGTGGCAAAGGAACTATGGTGGAAGCCTTCAAACAAGATGGAATAGTGGACTGGGATAAAGACCAATTGAAGATCCTGGAAAAGACTCCAGCCAACTGATCAGCACAGCCTTTAAGCACTCGGCCAGAGATACCGTCAGGACCGGCAGCCTTTCTAGGGTCCACAGCCCTCAGAATGCTCCTCACCTCCTGTTCCTCCACAATGAGGTGGGGGCTACAATTGGCTGGTCATTGTGTTTTATCTGTCTCTGATGTCTCCACTTCAAAGCAAGCAAAGAAATTATTCAGTTCCTCTGCCAATGAAGCATCCCCCCTCAGCAGGAATGACATTGGTCAGTTGATGGTTGGTAATTTGCTGAATCCCTCACCACACCTGCCTCATGCTATTGCTATAAAATTATCCTCAATTTTCCTTTTATAATCAGTCTTGGCCTTCCGTATACCTTTCTTCAGATTAGCTCTGGCAACACTATATCTTGCCCCATCACTGGACCTAAAGGCCTTGGTCCAGTCACACAAGAGTACTGGAAGTACTGGACTTCCTTGGTAATCCAGAGTTTCTGATTGGGATAGATCCTAATACATTTATCCACAGTGATACTATCTATGCAGTGTTTGATAGAGCATAGAACAGTTGCAGTATGCACCTCTAGGTCAGGGTGGTAAAAGATGTCCCAATTTATGTTCTCAAAACAATCCTGAAGTTGTTAGGAAGCATCTTCTGGCCAAGATTTCACTGTCTTTATTATAGGCAGAGCCCGTCTCCTAAGAGGGATGTATGCTGGTGCTAAAAGCAGTGAAATATTGTCTGATTGTCCCAAATGTGGTAATTGTATAATCTTATAGCCACCCTCAATATGGGTGGCGCAGCCAGGAGGGATAAAGACAGAAATTACAGGGTGCTCCTCGAAGGAGCACCTACATCTACATTTTGATGGTGAGATGGAAAAGAGCAGGGGAGAGGTGGAAAGAAATGTGCTTCCTTAAAAATAATCTGCTATTTGTAAAGTCAGCAGCATAGTTAAATAGATGCAAAAAAAAAAAAAAAAAGAGTACATAGAAGATATGATTTTTCTCCCTGCTTGCTTGCTTTTATGTTGATCACTCAGTGAGCCAAATTCTCCCTTGTATGGCAATTTTGCTGGTTTTTAGGGTTCTGGAGGGATGGCTTCACATTGGATTGCACTCAGATGTTTTTAGCCTCCCATCCCTGGAGTGTTAAGAGAATGAATGCAGGCAGTTTACTGTAACTCAAGAGGGATTTTACAGTCTCCAGTTACTAGCTGATCCTTTTTTCTCCTCCTCCTGCTTTCTTTACCCTTTGTCCTAAATCTGCTCTAATGTGGCAGCTGCTGCTTCCTGAAGCACTGACAAGGGGGGGAAATATTGCAATTTTGTTGGGTTGGTATTTTTTTTCCCCCACTCTCCAAATACGATTCTGCATTGATCTGGTGGAATGCTACAGAGCAAGTCCATTGCAGAGTTATCATGAGCAGATATAGTTGGCTATCCTATCTGGATGTTCTTCTGTTCTATATCCAAGGGATGAGCACCCAAGACCATAATGTACTGCAGGATTTTAACTTCTAGATCAGCATTTCCCAACCTTAGCCATTACTAGCTTTGTGGACTTCATCTCCCAGAATTTCCACTGCCAAGATGGCCATTGATTATGCCAGTTCATACTTCTGGAAATGGCCAATGTTAGGAAATATTATTCTAGATAGTTTGTTCAAGCAATCCAGGACCCGGAGAGCTCCCAAAGAAATTCCTACATTGATTTGGTCAGTGCAGAACCAAGAGCCAATTATACCATTAGATGTAAAGGCCCTGTCACACTGGCTGACAGACGCAAAACGTATGCATAAAGGACACAGCAGACAAGCAAAATTCCGGGGGTGGCCCCATCCATTGTCATCTGCTCCAAAAAATGGTGAAAATTTGCATAAACAGAATGGAAATGAATGGAAAAGAACAGACGTGGGTAAAATGTAGCGGAGATGTTAAACGGATGTTCATAGGAAGTCTATCAGATGAAAGCGGATGGAAGAGGATGACACCTCTGAAGGGGTTCCGGGGGAGAATTTCGAAGCGGACGCATAGCGGAAGGGGCGGATGCATAGCAGATGAAGCGGATGCATCATGGACGCCTATAGGAAACAAAGCGGATGCTGTGCAGATGTATATCGGATGCAAAGCATTCACTGCGCATGTGGGGAGTATGAATTGCATCAGCTCCGCGGATATAAAAGGATGCAGCACGCATGCAGTCAGCATACAGGGGAAAGACGTGCTGCCACATACATCTAGCAGGAACACCAAGGTTCGTCAGTCAGGCAAGAAGAGGAAGCCCGTGCCTACTCGTTCGAGCCCTGGAAAGAAGGCCAGAACCAGCATCCCATCCCCTGGCACTGACTCTGAAGCTGCTGGTGCTGCTGCTGTAGTGGACCAGCCCCAAGGCCCTCAAAGCACTGCTGCTGAAGGCCCTGCTGCTCAAGCCCCTGAAGGCCCTGCTGCTCAAGCCCCTGAAGGCCCTGCTGCTCAAACCCCTGAAGGCCCTGCTGCTCAAGCCCCTGCCAGAGGGAGGAAGAGGCAAGGGAAGGGAGAGAGGAAACAGTATACCATTTCCGAGGAGCATGAGGATGAGGTGCTGGAATGGCTGAGAGAGAACGAGCACCTCTGGAGAAAGGGCCACAGACTGTATCAGGACACCAAGAAGAAGCACGCAGCTTGGAGAGACAAGGCAGAGAGCCTGGGGTACACTGCAGAAGTACTCCTTGGATGGTGGAAGCACATGCACACCTGGTACGGCAAGTTACACCTCAAGAAATCCAGGCAGGCCGCTGTCAAGCTCACTGACCGGGAGATGTATGTCATGGCCAAGTGCAGTTTCCTGGAGGATGAGATCCGCCACTGAGGAGCAGCCCCTCTGAGACCCCTCTCCCTCAGATAGCCCACAGACAGCCAGTCCTCTTCCAGCCAGGAGCCAGCTACCCTGTCCAGGCAGGTGTCTTCAGAAGGTCCCACAGCAGAGATCCCACCGACAGCTGCACACCCCATGCCGGCAGACTTGGAGGATCCCGTGGATGCAGGCAGAGAGGCAGACTGGAGGGCCAGAACCACAGTGTGCTGTTGGAGATCAGGGACACAATGAACACCAGCACAGAACTTCTCTCTCAGCTGGTCCACTTGGACAGAGCATCCTCGGGCCAGAACACCTTCATCACCTACATGAGCCAGACCCTCAGGGAGCTGCCTGAGGCCCAGTACCAGGTGATGAAGCAGAAGATCACAGCACTTCTGCACAACCCTCAAGGCCCAGCTGAAGCTGCTCCTACCCAGTCCAGGTCTGCTCCTCCACCCCAGGCGATGTCACACCCTTCCATGGCTTTCAACAGCCACTCACCTACCAAGGCTATGACTACCAGGACTTCTCACAGCAGAAGCAGAACTTCCCAGTCCAGGCCCAGGTTCATCGCATGCCACAGATGCCACTCCTCACCCAGTTGCAGACCAGAAAGCCCCACTACACTCCTCCCAACCCTTCCTCCACCCCACAGCCAAGCCCGTCAACGGACAATCTGTCATCAGTATTGGGCCTGACATCTCAAGTCCTTGATGAGGGGTCTCTCAACCTCAAGGGACTGAGTCAGCTCTCAGACATCTTCCTGAACACACCACCACCTGTTGTACCCTCAGGGCCAAGAATCCCAATGGCGCCTCAGATCAGCACTCAAGCCACAGCCACCTCCACAGTCCCTGTCCGCTTCACAGCTGAGACCATGGACATGACTCAGAGTGACTGAGAATGGTGTCAGAGATTGAGTTGTTTACTTGTTAAGTTTATCTTTGCTTAAGACACTTAAGTCAGCTTTGCATGCTTGTGGGATAGATAAGGATAGTTGTGGGATAGATAAACCTCCAGTGCAAGCATAGCATAATTGTTATCAATAACAATTTATTCATTGATTAAAACATTTTAAAATAAACAAAGCTCTTTGTTAATGCCCTATTCATTGTAGGACCGCTCAACTTACATGGCACAATCTCATCAGTGTTATGCAACAGTCTCAAGAAAGCATCCATTAATCATCTATCATCCTGTCTTGCCACTCCACTGCTCCAGCTGGGGAGTTGCACCAGTGTTTCAGGAGGTTGCGCTGCTTCTTCCCTTCACGTGAAGCTCTTTTGGGGCCTTGTACATCCATAGTGTCTATCAGGTTACATCCTTGCCTCCATTCACCAGGCTCCATGTCCCCATTCCCTTATTGATGGTCGACAAGTCTGTTCTGCAAGACTAGGTAGTGGGTGCGCATGAGATTGTGCAGGATGCAGCAACCTTCCACGATGTTCCTCACAGTCTCTGGGTCATGCTGCATGGTGGTGAGAAGTATCTGGAACCTCTTGGCCAGGATGCCGGAGGCATTCTCCACCACCCGTCTTGCCCTGGACAGCCTGTAGTTGAAGATCCTCTCTTCATGGGTGAGGTATCTTGAAGTATATGGCTTCATGAGGTAGGTTCTGAGGGAGAACGCATCATCACCAATGATGAAGTAGGGCACATCTTGTGTGTCATTGAGTAGGGGGTCTGGATCTGGAAAACCCATGATGAGATTGCGTTCCAGCCCATCCTTGAGGTCACTAGCATTGTATACCTGGCCATCTGAAGCTGACCCGTTGCCTGAAGTAGATGAACTTTTGGTCACCATCAACCATGGCAAAGAGGATGATACTGAAGAAGCCCTTGTAGTTGTAATAAGTGGACCCTGAGTTGGCTGGAGTTTTGCAGGCAACGTGCTTCCCATTTTTGGCTCCAACGGTGTGGGGAAAGTTCCACCTCTGATACCACTCTTCTGCAAGTTTTTTCCAGCCTTGTTCAGTGGTGGGGCACTTGAGGAGCTCCTCCACATATTCTTCAATGATGGGCTGCACCACTTCTCTGACCACTTTGCTGATACTGCTGTGTGGCACCCTCCAGGCATACTGCATGTTTCTGTATGTGGTTCCAGAGGCCAGGTGCCGCAGAGTCAGTGCCACCTTCAGTCCAGGGTCCAGGTTGGGACAGAAGTTGCTGCTAGGCTTGGTCAACCTGAGTCACAGATGCTCTACAAGTTCATCAAACATGGCTGGTGGCATCCTCATGAAGTGATGGAATGCACGAGGGTCTTCATTCCTCAGCTCCACCATCAACTGATCATACAGTCCAAACCCCATTCTTCTCACGATCCATCCTCAGACCCACACAGCTCTTGGATGTCTCTTTCTTCTCCTTCTGTATAAAAGTTGAAACAGTCTGAACAGGTTTTAGTTCTAGTGATGAATGAGCGCAGCTATCATACGGACTGTGTCATGATCCATGGTGGAGAACAATTGATGATGTTCAAGACCAAGACCAAGGGTGAAGAGGTCTGTACACCACGGCTGCTGGACTCATACTGAGATCCAGATGATTTTCTCCCCCTTTTCACAGGAAATATCGGTTGTCTGCTAGGTGTCCATCTACATACTCTAGACATACTCCAGACATCCTACATATACGAGATACATCCCAGATACAAATGTTTTGTCCATTTTTAATACTTTATATACGAGATGCATACCCTTACATCTTTTCTATTTCTGTGCTACTAACACTGTGTAGACGTTCCGTGAATTTTTTGTTTCCTCCCTCTTTCCGTTTTCAGCTGCAGCGGATGTGAGTTGAGGGGATGGCCAGAGGATGCAGAGAGGATACAGCGGATGTTTAATGGATGATAACGGACATAGAACTTTTGTTGCCTGTATATGTCGCGGATGTACATCATACGCGGCGGAAAGTTCATCCATTCACAAAGTTTTGTGCAGCTCAAAACTTCTTGCACGGATGAAATCTCAGTGGATGGATGCTCGACGGATAGAGTGTATGAAACACATATGCAATGAGTACACAATGGATGCATCACGTTTTCCAATGGATGGCAAGCTTTTTTTAACATTTTATATCCTCTTTGCATCCTTTGGTGCAGTGGGACCGGGCCTTAATATTGTTCCTTTCAGATTCACTCACATGCCCACCCGCAACACTTTAACCTCCAATAAAATGAAAGGCAATAACAGAATAATACAATAGCAGAATTGAATGGGACCTTGGAGGTCTTCTAGTACAACCCTTTAGAGAACCTATATAATTCCAGACTGTACAATCTCTTCATAAAAACCTCTAGTGATGGATCACCCACAAACGTCTGAAGGCAAACCATTCCACTGATTAATTGTTCCACAGAAAACACCACTCAATGACCTAAGTTTACATTCTTGTAAAGTTACATTTACAGAATTTGCAAATCTGAAGTGCAAACTTCCTGTCACTCCTTTTTAAATGCTTGATCCAATAGGGTAGATCCCTTCTAAATTTCTTGCTCTAATTGTTAAGCCACTAGGGGATCCTGTTTCTCTTATCTAATTCTTTCTTCGGCAGTATCTCTTTCCTTCATTCCCTGAAGTCATTTGTACATTTCATTACTCAAATAAAGAAGGGCAAGAATTCTTTTGCTATTCAAGTTAAATCACCCACTTATACAAGAGAGCGGTCAGACGAGGAGACCCGAACTCATTGGTAGCCTCAAATCACAACAAACAAGGACATATATTCAATGTTTCAGGTACTAAGATTGTTGGCTGATCAAGTACAAAGATAGCCAGATAAATGGGGGAAAAGGACCCCTTGTCAGTTAACAGGAATGCTGATTTACCATCAGCTTATCAGATACTTAGGAGATGAGGACTTGGCAGAGAAGGAAATAGCCAATGACTTAATAGCCTGCCATCAACATCCCAATCAAACAATAAGAAGACACACCCAACCAGGCACCACATAAATACCACACATAGAATAGACCAAAGCACATACTCCAGTGTAGAGAAGAACCCTGAGGATGGGTTCCAGCACAAGTCCAAAAGCTTGGAAAACTAAACCTCTGGTCTTGGTGACCAGCCAGATTGAATCCTGCAACATTATTCTGGGACACATATTTGGCTTCACCCGTGCCAGATTTGTATCCCAGATACAAATGTTTTGTCCGTTTTGAATACTTTATATACGAGATGCATACGCTTACATCCTTTCTATTTCCATGCTACTAACGCTGTGTAGACGTTCCGTGTACCTTTGGTTTCCTCCCTCTTTCCATTTTCAGCTGAAGCAGATGTGAGTTGAGGGGGATGGCCAGAGGATGCAGAGAGGATACAGCGGACGTTTAACGGATGATAATGGACATAGAACCTTTGTTGCCTGTATATGTCGCGGATGTACATCATACGCGGAGGAAAGTTCATCCGTTCACAAAGTTTTGTGCAGCTCAAAACTTCTTGCACAGATGAAATCTCAGTGGATGGATGCTCGACAGATAGAGCATATGAAACACGTATGCAGTGAGTACACAACGGATGCATAGCATTTTCCAATGGATGGCAAGCTTTTTTTAACGTTTTACATCCTCTTTGCATCCGTAAGTGCAGTGGGACCGGGCCTTAACAATAACAGAGTTGGAAAGGTCTTGGATGGTTTTCTAGAATCTAGTCTAACCCCTGGCCAGGCAGGAAACCTTAAAAGCCTCCAGTGTTGGAGTACCCACAGCTCCTGAAGGCAAGCTGTTCCACTGTTTGATAGTTCTTACTATCAGGAAATTTCTCCTAAGTTCTAGATTGCTTCTTTCTTTGTTCAGTTTCCAGCCATTGTTTCTTGTCTTGCCTTCAGATACTTTGGAAAGTAGGTTGATCCTCTCTTCTTTGTGCAGGCCCTCAAGTATTGGAACACTACTAACATGTTACTTCTAGTTTTTCTTTTCACTAGACTAGACATACCCAATTCCTGCAACCATTCTTCATATGGAGAAGTGGGGTGAGGTGAGTTAACTTTGGCTGTAGAGGTTGGGACAGGAATGCAAAATATTAGAGGAGAGAGCTGCATAAAGCTGTCTCTAAATTAGTCTGTAGCTTCCAAGTGCTATCCAAGATGCTATCTCATTGCCATTGTCTGTCTAGCCTGTTTGCATTTGTACATGAGATCAGATGACCACTCCCAGCTAATAAATTAGACATCCCTTTGCATAAGAACTGTAAGCTAAATCCATGCCATTAAAAACCTATCTCAGTGGATGATGTCCAAATCTTCTGGCTTTAGGAAATGTATCTTGTTTCCTGAAGAATTGAAAAATGATTCTCATAGGCTAATCTACTTTTTACATTTTTTTAACAAAATCTTTTTGAAATTATGCTCAGCTTTGGGCTGATGTTCTCAGTCTTATTATGCATTAAAACACAGTGGGGAGTTCAGGGCCCTATGTGCATGCCACATGGGGCCACCAAGAAATCCCAGGAATGCAGACTAGATGAGTAAAAATAAAAATGCAAAGGAAAAAAATAGATGGATCTTTGTTATTTATCAGGAATAAAACTTAATTTTAGGGTGGCATTTTTAAAGCTAGTAATTGTCAGTGCAGGGGGATGGGGAGGATAAATCAGGAGAAACACACAGCAAGTACTACAGAAACACTATTCCATTGTAAAAGGGTACAATAACAGAATCTTGAAAGCTTGACAGAGCTTCTTGATGAAAATAATAAAATTTGCTGAGATGGCCAATTTGACTTGTTTGATTAAGGAAAAGGCAATATGAACATTTATTGATGACTGGAACACCCTCCTCCTAAACTGGTGTTTCTGTAACAGTTGGGAAATTTCTCCTTCAAGGTCATCTTCAATAATTGGAAATATCTTCAAGAATCTTGAAGAGCTGCCAAGGCAGGTAGACAACATTGGATAAGATCAATGGAGCTGGGTTGGATCAGGTTGCATCACTACTTCTTTAAACCACTCCAATGGATCAAACAATGGTCTTGATCATTTGGGATGTTGAGCTGAAAGCCAACATCTGGATGGGCTTCTTTTAGGGGACAGTTTTATGTCAACCCCATGAGCAGATGACACTCTTGAGTTCAGTATGTTTCAGGTTTTTTTCCAACTCAGTTAGAGGTATCAGCAGACTACCATTTCTCCATATGAGATGTTATCCAATCCAGGATCTGCCTGGAACTCCCTAATAAAAAGACTCCTAAAATGTGTACAACATGTCCTAATTCACATGAAGGTTGCCAGGTTGGATAACTCCACAAATGAGAAGGAGGGAAGGGGAGGAAGAAAGGAAGGAAGGATGGAATATTTTGATAAAAGAAGGGAGGAAGGAGCTGCATGCATAGAAATCTTTCTAAATCTCTGCGACTGTAGGCAGAGATAAACAAGCAGTTACATTGATGTTTTAAAAACACCACTTCCTGCAGCATGTATGACAAAGCCACTTTCTACAGTACCCCTTTGAGGGATATGCCTTCAAAGATGTTTATATGGTTATAATTCCCTTTCTGTTCCAAGCATCTAGTGGCAAACCAAAATATAGCTGCAATTAAATCAAAGCACAGAATGCTTTTCCAAAAAAAAAAAAAAGGCATATAAAATCCAAGGTCAACTAAAAACTGCTAAGTATGCTCACCAGGGAATCATGCTGGTTTGCAGCTCCCTGTTGAGCATATAGTTGGTGGTAGACCTAGATTTGTGTTTCTGTAATGTGTGAAAAGTCCTCAACTGTAACGGAGGTGGGGAGATAATATAGCAGTCCCTGCCTTTCTAAAACATAGAAGGAAGTGATAGAAGAACCAGCTGCTAGACAAAATCTGATAGCAATGTGTGATTTAAATGAACCTGTGATTTAAATGGAAACATGGGGTGGGGAAAGATTGGGTAAAACATTCCTATTTTCAAAGGGTAAAAGTATACAATTCCAAAAGAATGAGGTATGCAAAACAGCACCATCATGAATGATTCATGTGGACACTTTGCATATAATTAATCTGTGCTTCATTTTTAGCTGCTGTAAAATAAACATAAAGCATGCAACAAATGAATAATAACCAATAGCCGTGAGCTTCATCATTAATATTCTACAGCTATAGGGACTCACAGAAGAGTGTTAATTTTAAATAAATATTGAAATAGAGCATTTAGCCAATCATCATAGTCCAGTGCATATATTAGTCTTTTGTTGCAATCAAAAGCCTACTAGGCCTCCAAACAGACTTGCAAACTTTTATTTGCAATAAAGCAAGATGTCTCCAAGGGGAGAAGATCCTGATATTGGGAAAAATGAAAGGCAAAAGAAGAAGGAGATGGCAGAGGATGAGATGGTTAGGTAGAGTCATCAATGCAATCAACATGAGTTTAAACAGACAGACAGATAGACAGATAGACAAGATAGCTGGATAAGATGACAGACAGACAGACTGATAGATGATAGATAACATGTTTCCCTGAAAACAAGACCTACCTTGATTTTTATATTTGAGTCTAATATAAGCCCTACTCCCAAAATAAGCCCTATTTAAGAGCCTATGCAGCTGGCTGACCATCCATTCCATCTGGTTGCTCATGGTACCGCTGATATAAGGTGAGGCGAGGCAGGTGAGGGGATGGAATTGCCCCATGTGTCCCACACTGGCTTACTTCAGGGTCCCCGCAGCCAGGCCATCCATCCCTCAACAACTGCCTCATGGCAGCAGCACCAGCAAACATGTCCAGCAGGAACCCAATGGTCCTAAGTCTGAGAAATGATAATAAGCCACTTTTTTCAGTGCTGTTGTAATTTGAACTGTCAACTAAATGAACTAAGTCCAGGACTATCTCTATGCAAAGAGGGTTTTTTTTTTTTTTAATAATTTACTACAGAAAGAAAGAAAAATATATGGAGAGATCAGGAATGTCTGATGTTGTAGCCCACAAGACTAGAAGACTTATTTACTTTGAGACCTTGGGCTACATTTGCCAGTTCAAGTGGGCAAAACTCATCTTGCGTAGGTCTATATTTTAATTTAGGTTTAAGGCAACTCTACAGTCAGGGTTCATCTCAAGTGAACGTGAGCCACTATCAAAATGATCTACTTGGTGAAATTGTGTGCAGCCCTCCATAGCTGGGCTGTGATTGACAGAGCAATAGAAATTCTGTTCCTCCTGGACAATCTCTAATGGCAAAACCTTGATGTGAAACAAATGATGGGCAATTGCCATTGTAAGACAAAGATCATCATCTGATGACTGCCGCTTGGCTGGTGTGTAGGACTGGCAGAGAGAAACGCTGACCTCGTGCTGCTCTCTGGGGGCACCATCAAGATGTGAAAAGTTGCCCAAGCAATCATCATCCCAGCAGGGTATTCTGGTAACCTGTAATATCTGCTTAAAAGTGGGTGTAGGATATAGGGAAAGCTCTCTGGGCGTGGGAGAGAAGACAGCGTTAACACTCAAACATAATTCGAAGCATGAAAATATACACTTTCCTGTTCAGACCATACTTGCAAAGGAGGCAATGCATAGTGATTTATTTGGAAGGGAAAGCTTTGGGGTTTAAAATGAAGGGTTAATTCTTGAGACTTTCTGATTTGATAATCATCTACATCTAATTATTTTTTTCTGCTTACAATCCATTATCCCTTGCTTCAGGGTTGCGTAGTGGTGATAAAATGGAGCTGGGCATTTACTGGCTGGATGCCCTTCTTGACATCTACATTAAGTTCACAGCAGGTATTTTTTTTCTTTGAGCCCTGACAGAGAAATATTGGGATGCTGCCTAGGATTGAACTTCCAACCTGCCAAGTGGGAAACAAGAGCCTTCACCCCTAGGCCATCACACCAGTCCATTCATCTACATCTAATATTAATAATAAATGCTTCACAGAAAATAGCTGAGGTCCCACAATATGCTGCACCATGACCTAGCCAACTCCATTTTGGTTACTCTAGTGTGTTGTGAGCATCCATTCCATTCTAGGTGATCTTATAGCTCTTTTCAGGCATTTGAGGAAAGAGTATTCAATATTGTAAGACTGCTTTCCTCAACGGGTTGTGGACTTCATTTCCCAGATTTCTTAGCAGCAGCAGCCAAGCTTGGGGTTACTAGAACTCCATACACCTGAGGTACTCGTGTACAGAGGGCAATCCTAGAGTACCTATTTATACTTTTCGGACCATTCTTTAGTTAGGCTTATTTGTCTAGGCTTAGCAATTAATGGTCCCAAGGGTAAAAGCTAAAGAAGCTGGGCCTAGCTCTGAGGTTAGGGGAATAGAGCTTGAGTCATCCTTGTTTTCACAAGCCTTTATCTGAATTTCTCTGAGCCACTATAGCAACTCCCATCATATGAAAATTTGGACAAAAACATGGGCACATGCCAAAAATCAGTGAGGGTAACTTTTGTCCTCCCCATAATTACCACTCCCTTTGTTGCCATTTATTTTTGAGAGCCATGAAAGTACGCAGAGTAGTCTGTCTGCCAGCAGCTGCTAGTTCGTTTAGTGCAAGCTATTATGCTATCCAGAAAGCACCAAGAGGAGGCAAACTAGAAGGCCTTAGATGTATCAAAAGAGCTTTTTATTTTTGAAAAGGCAATTAGACTTGGGTTTTTGTTTTTCGTTTTGAGGAAGAAGATGTTTTGCTTCCGATCCTGGAAGCTTCATCAATTGTTTTGGATGGTGTGGGAGATGGAAGGACAGTTATTGACAGTTGAAATTATTTTGGGAGGAGGGGGGAAATGACAGGTCCTGACAGGTGGGAGGTCACTCTTTTGAAGACCACAAAGTCCATATTTTGGTTTGAAAGAGTGGTCAAAGTGGCCGTCTATGTCAGAATTGAACACCTCTCCTTCATCAGAGGAATAAGACACCGCTTATCCAGGGGTGGGTTTCTAGCGGTTCTGTCCACCTCCATAGAACCGGTACCTCTGAAGAGCAGCAGACATAGAACTGGTTCTATGTCTGCTGATGTGTTTGCCCACCTGCCCACCTGGGCTCTTACCTGACCTTTATTTCCTGATTTTGCAACTTCAGCTGCCGAACGAAGCACAGCTGCAGTTAAAAAAGCAGGAAAAGAGGGCTGTTTCAAGGGCTGCTTCTCTGCACGCAGCATGCTGATGATAATTTACAAGCACTTGCAGTATACAGGGAAGCACATCATATATCACTGAACCTCGTAAATGACCTAACCGATAGTTAACCCTGTCCTATCCCACCTCTGCACTTATCCCTAGTTTACAATGCAGTCCTTTTGGCTGTTCCAAGAAGATTCCACACCTCTGATTCAGGTGACCCTGAAGTCACAGATCAAACCCCAAGTAACCACAACAGCTCTCAGAGAGTGTGAAGACCAATTGGCTACAAAGAAAACACAAGCCTTCCATTACCCTTCCATACCATCCTGTCAGAACTCACTCTCTCCCAATTAATCTCAGCTGTCAATAACTGCCCTTCCATCTCCCACAGCATCCAATAGAATTGATGAAGCTTCCAGGCGAGGAAGGAAAACATCTTCCTCAAAAAAAATCCTTTCAAAAATAAAACCCACTTTTGATACAACTATGTGACCTGGATGACTGAAAATCTTCATAGATATTTAGATAGACTTGACACTGGTATTTGAACACAGATCTTTTTAACATGTACATTTTATTGTGCTTCACTAATCTGGGGGTAATGTGGATATATATTGCTAGCAGGGGTGGGATCCAACAGGGTTAACTACCGGTTTGGTGATTTACTATGTGCTTCCCTGCACGCTGCGTGTGTGTGTAAATCTTCGTCAGCTTGCTGCCTTGACAGCTGAGCAGCGCTGTGTGCAAGGAAGCAGCATTTTCCTGCTTTTTCAACTGCAGCTGTGCCTCACACAGTAGCTGAGGTTGAAAAAGCAGGAAATAAAGGTCAGGTAAGAGCCCAGGCAGGTGGATAGGTCAAAACAGCAGCAGACATAGAACTGGTTCTATGTCTGCTGCTCTTCAGGGCTACTGGTTCTACAGAGCCAGACAGAACCGATAGAATCCCACTTCTGATTCCTAGTCCATATATGATATGACACATGCTAAATAAATAAACCATACCCTTTCATGTTCTCCTCTGAGGTTTCCATTCTCTGCCTTCTCGGTTTGAATAATTAATTCTCCATGAGAGCAGATAAGGAGACAGTTTTAAATATCTACAGCATCTATAACTTGGCATGATGGTCACTGAAAAACCATCTGACAAATAAATTCATTGAACAGATATGTGTTGCCAGTGTTTTTAAGGACTGAGCATAGTTTGAACCAAGTTGCTCTGTATGCAAATCTGCATTTTCTTCTAGTGCTCTAAGCATTATTCTTGCCAGCTGAGGTAGGAAGTGTGAGGAGTTTAAGGCCCTGTCACACTGGCCGACGGATGCAAAACGTTTGTAAAAAGGACACAGCGGACGAGAAAAATGTTCCATCCATTGTTATCAGCTCTCAAAAGGGGCAAAAATTTGCATAACCAGAGCGGATAACACGGAAAGGAACGGAGGGGGGGAGGACGCAGGGCGGATGGAAAGCGGATGCGGAACGGAAGCCTAGCGGATGGAAGCAGATGAAAGCGGATAGGTCCCCTCTGCGAACGTTTTTTCCGTTTTTATGCTTTGTTTGCGAGCTGCATCCACTTTCATCCTTTCTCCGTCCGTGCTACTAACGCTGCGTGTCCATTCCACGTCCGTTCCGCTTCCTCCCTGCGTCCGTTTACTGCTGGAGCGGATTTGAGTTGCGCGGATGCACAGCGGATGCCTAGCGGATATAGCGGATGCGTAACGGATGTCCCCCGTATGCCTAGCGGATACAGAACGGATGCGTTGGATACATTTTCCGCTCAAAAGTTTTGAGCAGCTCAAAACTTTTTGAGCGGATGAAATGTCAATAGATGGATGCTGGACGGATAGAGAGGATGAAAAACGGAGGCAGTGAGTACAGAACGGATGCATCGCGTTAACCAACGGATGGCAAGTGTTTCTCTCTGTTTTACATCCTCTTTCCATCCGTTGGTGCAGTGTGACATGGGCTTTAGCTCAGCTTGGGATAAAAATTGTTAAGTTTTTGCCACAGCAGCAGAATTTTGATGAACTTTGCAGAGCAGTTTTCTTTTGGGTCAAACCCAACATGCTCCCATCAATCAGTACAATATTTTGGCATGTTCTGAAGGTCAACGGATACAGACTGGTATCTTTCAGGTTACTCTAATGGGCTTTGAGAATAACTTTGAAGAACAGGAAAAAGACCCTCAACCAAGGTAAGAGAAATCTGAATCCAAAGCAGGAATATAATTTGAGAAAGCATTTCAGACTTGACCCTCTCTGGTTCTCTTGAACGTAAAGGCAGGAAAGCGAGAGGCCCTTTCAGATTTGCAAGATTGTGTCACTGCAACCTTTTAATAAAAATAGTATTTGTATTTATAACCTTAATTTCCTGTTCTGGCCAACCTCAAAGGGCTAACATTTTTGTACCTAACCAAGTCAGTGTATTATTTATACAACATGCTAACGCTGGTTCCTTTTAATCTTGAATAATTCTCTCCTGCCCATTCTTGACCTAGTTTGCATGGCAAACTTAGTCTCTTCCATTTGCTTCTGCATCAATGTCTTATGCAAGCTCAGAAATAAACCCGAAAATAAATGAAGCGTGACTGCAAAGGCAGTACTGGAAAATGGTATAGAAATTATCTGTTAGTCCAGTTGTGGTTTATGGTGTGCATGCTGGAGACCTCTTCCTTGGCAGCAGAGTGATGGGTGACCCGATTTATGACTTATAGTCTTCATGGTCAGGTTCCATTGTGACCATAATTCGATGACTTTGTGTAAAGTGTTAATACCCAATTCTGCCTTAGGCATGAAATCTGACCGGGTGACATTGGGTCAATCACTTTCTCTCAGTCCAACCGACATTCAGGGTTGTTGTGAGTAAAATAGGAAGAAGTATTATATATGCTCACTGTCTTGAGTTACTTGTAAAATAATAAATGTGATATTGGAAGAAAAAACCAAGTCTAGTTCGAAGCAGGGAATAAAATGTGTGGGAGGCTTCCCACAGTGAGATAGAAATCTAATGGAGGAGGAGGAGGAGGAGGAGGAGGAGGAGGAGGAGGAGGAGGAGGAGGAGGGGGAGGAGGAGGAGGAGGAGGAGGGGGAGGAGGAGGAGGAGGAGGAGGAGGAGGAGAGTTGGAAAGCAGGAGAAAATCAGGAATGAAATGTTTGGCAGATTTTTAACTCTTGTTATGGAGTCTCTCAGTTTTTCATGCTTGGAAAATTATAGTTCTGGTGCATGTTGTCTCATGAGTTTTGAGAAGAAGGATATCCTTCTTTTCTGTGAATTCAGTTAGTCTGTATTATTCATTTGGTTTTTAAATAGCAGAACACTGCTGCATCAGGAGAAAAAATATGGTGAGACCTTTAGTTTTTAAAATTGCTGTCTCTGCAACATGTGGAAACTGCCTCTTGTTGAAAAGATGCAAGTCCAAGTAGGAGATCTTGTCAAGCATTAAACATGAGTAAAATAATAAATATTGTGGTGGAGCAATCACCAGTTATTGCCTGTTACTAAAATACCATGTAACCTGTCAAATGCTGTCAGGTAGGCCTCAGACTAGAATCAAATACAATGGACTGCCAAACCAGCAAAATATTTGATGATTGTGTTCCTCTTCAAAAATATTTGGACAATATTTTGCATCAGCAGATCCAGCAGAAAAAAGCACTAGGAGAATATTTAGACATGTTTAGACACAGTTTTAGGGCTGTGCAAAAGCATTGGAATAAGATGCTTTGCAACGTATAAGGGGACCCATGGGTTGTGGGGTTTATTTTTTTAACACATTGTGCCATTTTTTGAAAGGGTCACTTGCAGTACACATAAAACCCAAAACAAGCAGAGTTTGATTGCACTATGGTGGCTGCCGTCTTGACTTTGGTGACATACTCTGTGGACACATCCAGTCAGGAAAAAAACCAAAGTGATTTTGTACACAGTTATAAAACAGTGGGCAACATGTTTAGGGCAGCTGTTTGAGCCTTGGAAAAGATACGGCTGCTTTAATAATTGAATGAGATGTCCTTATTCGGACTATCAAAATGTGGGCTACAATACTCCTGTACAACTACACAATGGCTCCAACAGAATAAAATCTTCTATGATATAGGATGCTAGGGCTCTGGTAGTTACCCCCATTTAAATCATGAGTTCCTAGACAGATTTTCAAACGAAAAGATTTATTAGGAGTAAACATGCCGGTGCTGCCTGGGTGTAGCCAATTCTGAGACACATAATTCATTGTCATCCTTGACCCTGGCTTTCCCCCTCCCTCTGGGTGTATCATAATTCATATTCTCAAATGGGACACATCCATAGCCAAGAGTCATCAATCATGTTCTCCAGTTAGAATTTTGTGTGGCAGAAACTTCGGTCACCTAGAAACTATCTTTGAAAACATTTATGGAATACAAGATGTTTCCCCCTCCCTTTCTGTTGGCAACTCGAAAAGATCACAGAAATATTTTATGAGTTGACATTGAGGTATTCCTCGAGTTATGACCATAATAAAGCCTGCCTATTACGATCGCAACTTTTATGGTCATAAAACAAGTGAACCATGTAACCAAGCCAATTTAGTAACCTTTTTTGTGGTGGCTATTAAAAAAATCACCGTGGTCGGCAAGCAAATCCAATCATTAAGTGAACACTGAAGTTGTTAAGTGAACCAATGGATTGCAGTTTTGCCAAAAACAGGACGTAAATGCCTGTTTTCAGTAAAACCATCATAAAACACAATCATGTGACTATGGGACACTGCAAATGGCATTAAAAGCAGCTGGGTTGCTCAGTGTTCATAGGGCAATCATGTGACTGAGGGAATGTCTGACCAGATATTGAATCTGGGTCATAAATAACCCCTCAGGTAGGTCTGTCAAAACTTTGGATAGTCATAAAGTTGAGGACTTACCTTTATTTCTTCTTGCTGCCATCTAGCAGCTGACTGGATGTTCATAGTCCAGTGATGGAAACCTTGCAAACATCCAATAGTTCTGAATTCACGGGTTTGAATTCACATTGTGAAACACCTCATTCAAATGTTTTTGCACCGGCCGAGTATATTCATTTCATTTCTTATATCATATTGTTAATGTCTGGTTCTGCTCTCATTTTATGTAAGTGGTCTAGAACAGGGGTCCCCAACCCCTGGACCAAGGGGTGGGCTGGCGGGGGTCCACAGGGGTTTGGGAGAGCCCCTAGCTAAGATTCTGTGCAGTTCAGAGAAGCCCCAAATCCCACTCCTAGATGGCCCTGCCCACCCCACCCCACCCTCCCAGGAGTCCCCATATGATCTGTTTTGGATGCAGGTAAGTGCAGGGCTTGGAGAGGGCAAAAAACGGGCCTCCCAGAAGTTCAGGAAGGCCAGAAACAGGTCCATTTCTGGCTTACAGAGGACCTCCAGAGCCTAGGAGGTTATTTTCGCCCTCCCAGAGTCTTAAGAAAAGCTTCCTGAGCCTGGGGAAGGCAACCCCACACACACTGTGGTGCAGGAGGCCAACTAGGCCATGCCCACTATGGCCACACCCACCTAGCAACTGGGTTGAGAACCCCTTGCTAAATTTTTTGAAGCCTAGCTCTGCCCGTACCATGGCCCACTAACGGGCTTTGACCTATTGGGAATCGGGTCACAGAAGTGGCAGGTGAGGACACATGCGTGAGCAGTGGACAGAGGTGGTATTCAGCAGGTTCTGACCAGTTCTGGAGAACTAGTAATGGAAATTTTGAGTAGTTCAGAGAACTGGCAGAGAACCTCTCACTGGCCCCACCCCCATCTATTCTTTGCCTCCCGAGTCCCAGCTGATCAACTAGGTCTTCTTTTGTTCCTCTGCACAGGAGCAAATGGAGCTGGAAAGCAGGTTAGTGGGATGAGGAGGGTATGGGATTTTGCAGTAACCTTCCCCTGCCACTCCCACCAAGCCACGCCCACAGAACTGGTAATAGAAAAAATTGAATACCACCACTGGCAGTGAACAAGCATGTGCGTGCAGCTCAATTTGCGTGCTTCCCCCCTCCCACTCACGCCACCCCATCTCCTCAAGCCACCAGGCCAGGAAGCTAGAAAGTTTGGGTAACTCTGGTCTAGAGTTTTGGAAATTGGACAAGCTATAAATCTGAGCAATTAACTAATTTAAGAAATAAACAGAGTCAGTTGATATGATTCCCAATGACTTCCTTTTTTCCCCTTATCACATTTACCTTAAAAGATTCCAAATATCATTTGTTGGCAAAATCTCACATCTGCAGTCTGGTCTAAATCTTCAATCCCTAGAAAGGCCTATGCCTGTTTTGAATGTTGCCAGATAATGAACTAGCGTTGCAGAAACAGTGGTGGTTAATGCAGGAGAGATGGGTGGCGAGACTTCCATCTCAAAAATGGAGTTAGCTGAGATTTATTTACTCCCTGCTCCAGGAATAATTAAACCTTGCCTCCATTGCTGCTTGCTCTGAGAACTTGAACTTTGCTCGTGGAGAGGGAAAAAACACCATTGATTAATTCATGGGGTCATTTGGGCCCCTGTATGCAGAGTTAATCATTATAAAAGCCCCCGCATCAAGGCCAGAAGCTGAGTGGAATTATTTATTGACAGGAAGGAAGACTGTCTGGGCTGGCCCAGAAGCAAGGAAGCAAGGAAGATTTCCCTGCTAGCTCAATCTTTAATTGCAAATAATCTCATTAGTTGAACAATACCCCTGGTGGCTCCAAAGAGGCAGTTGGCGAACTGTGCTCCAGGAACCAAGATGAGTTGTAGGTCCTACTGGGTGTAAATTGTAAACACTGGCAGCCTCCGGAGTGCCTTTTCGCATTTGCTATCTTGCGGCAAATGAAGCAGTTTGTAGGGAAGATGTTGGAACTGTGACTTCACCAGAGCTCTTGGAAAGTGGTGCTCCTGAACATAAGTTACAACTGTTCGCTTAGTGACCATTCAAAATTGCAACATTACTGAAAAAGTGAGCATTTTTCACACTTACGACCATAACAGCATCCCCATGGTTATGTGATCAACATTCAGATGCTTGACAATTGATTCATATTTATGATAGTCGTGGTGTCCTGGACTCATGGGATCAACTTTTGGGACCTTCTGACAAACAAAATCAATGGAGATGCCAGATTCACTCAACAACCAGGGTACTAACCCATCTTAAAGTTGACAGAGTTGACAAACCTTGCATCTTTTCTTTTATGTATACTGAGAATATTTACACCAAGACAAATTCCTTGTGTGTCCAATCACACTTGGCCAATAAAGAATTCTATTCTATTCTATTCTATTCTATTCTATTCTATTCTATTCTATT
>BLBF01000049.1:6300097-6326669 GCA_015471245.1 Laticauda colubrina
TGTTGTGTTTTTACTGTTTGTAATCCACCTAAAGTGGCTGTGAGCAGATAGGCAGCTATATAAATGTAGGTAGGTAGGTGGGTGGGTAGGTGGGTAGGTCGGTAGATGATTGATAGATAGATAGATAGATAGATAGATAGATAGATAGATAGATAGATATGGATAGATAGACAGAGATAGAGATGAGAGAGAGAGAGAGAAATAGACAGATAGATTGATAGATAGATGAGAGAGAGAGAGATGAGAGAGAGGGGGGGGGAAATAGATAGATAGATTGATAGATAGATGAGAGAGAGAGAGAGATGAGAGAGACAGAGAGACAGAGAGAGAGACAGAGACAGAGACAGAGAGAGTCAGAGAAGAGCTGACCAGGAGCCATGACATTGTAATGCTGTAATGCTGATACAATGGTAGGAATGAGTCAGCAGGGTTATTTGATTGTTAACACTTTAAGAGTCTGCATTATAAGAGAGGCCCTGTTGGGGCCTCTGTGTGTGTGTGTGTGCGTGTATACGTGTGCGTGTGTGCGCGTGCGTGTGTGCGCGTGCGTGTGTGCGCTTCCATGCTGTAACTACTGATTGATTGTTTGACCTTTGTCTAGTATGTGTATGCATATATTCTTTTGTAGAGACAAACCACTATTCAAATTACAAACCTCTGTTTGATGTTATTGCTCCTGGGTTGTCATAGTTAGTCACACTGTGTGCACTCTGACAGATAGATAGGTAGATAGGTAGATAGTAGACAGACAAACAAACAGACAGACAGACATATTGACAAACAGATAGGCAGATATATTGACAGACAGACCAGTGGTTTTTACATCCCCTAATCCTGAACCCGTTTCATCCAAGGTGGTCTGAATCTGTGGTGCAACTACCTTCTCAAACATCTTCCCCCCAAAAAGGGAGGGTTAGATACATGATAGAAATTGTCCAAAATAATGGGGTCCAAATGCACACTTCTGAATAATGGATAAATGTGATGAATTTCATGAATAAATAAATGTAGGCTTTCCATGGGGCCATCACAATGCCCTGGATAGGAAGCTTTCCCCCAGATTCAAGATAACCATAAACTAGAAGAAAATGACAATTTTTAGTGGTCAAGTGTGTTACAACTTCACCTGAGCCACCATTCCATTTGATTTGCAACCCTTTGAGACAAGGATCAATACTTCTGGTCACCAGGGTGGCATTCTTTGGGAAATTTTCAAAGGATTAAAGGATTGAAATGTACATAGGAGAACAGTGATTCTCTACTAGTGGAACATGACAAGCAAAGGTCCTTTACAAGAAAATACCTGCAGATCTGAAATGACACGATCAAGTGGGCAAGCATTTTAGTTATGTTGAAATTTGGGCTGAACATCACACATTTAATTTCCAAAGCACCTGAAGGCAAGACAAGAAACAATGGATGGAAACTAATCAAGGAGACAAGCAATCTGGAATTAAGGATAAACTTTTTAACACTGAGGACAGTTAACCAGTGGAAGAGCTTAACCTTCAGATGTGGGTGGGTGCTTCATCACTGGAGGTTTTTAAGAAGAGAGTGGACAGCCACCTGTCTGAAATGGTATAGGGTCTCCTGCTTGAGCAAGAGGATGGACTAGAAGATCTCCAAGGTCCCTTCCAACTCTGTTCTGATTGATTGATTGATCTTTCCTTGATTTTACTTGATGTTGTCCGTAAACCATTACAGGTGGGGGGAATGTAGTGGAATGTAGTGGAATGTAGTGGAATGTAGTGGAGTAGAATAGAATAGAATAGAATTAGAATAGAATAGAATAGAACAGAACAGAATAGAACAGAACAGAACAGAATAGAACAAGGAATTGGAATAGAATAGAATAGAATAGAATAGAATAGAATAGAACAGCACAAAACAGAATTCTTTATTGGCCAAGTATGATTGGACAAATGAATTTATCTTGGTGCAAATGCTCTCAGTGTACATAAAAGAAAAGATACATTAGTCAAGAGTCAAGAATCATAAGATACGACACCTAATGATGGTCATAGGGTACAATAAGCAATCAAATCATACTAGGAAACAGTCAATAAAAATTGCAAGGATACAAGTGACAAAGTTACAGACATACCATCACAAGTGGGAGGGGATGAGTGATAAGGAGAGATGAGAAGATTAATAGTAATAGTAATGCAGACTTTGTAAATAGTTGGACAGTGTTGAGGGAATTATTTGTTTAGCAGAATGATGGCATGTCTAGTTGTTCTGTGTGCAGTGCTCTACAGCATCGTTTTGAGGGAAGGAGTTGAAACAGTTTATGTCCGGGATGTGAGGGTTCTGGAGATATTTTCACAGCCTCTTTTTGACTCGTGCAGAATACAGGTCCTGGATTGAAGGCAGGTGGGTAGTAATTTTTTTTTCTGCAGTCCTAATTATCCTCTGAAGTCTCTGTCTGTCCTGTTGGGTTACAGAACCAAACCAGACAGTTATAGAGGTGCAGATGAGACTCAGTAATTCCTCTGTAGAACTGGATCAGCAGCTCCTTGCGCAGTTTGAGCTTTCTTCTCAAATTACGATCACAATTGAGCCCAAAATTTATGTCGCAAAGCAAGGCAGTTAAGTGTTGTTTTGCTCCATTTTAAAACCTTTGTTGCCACATTTAAGCACTATATTAATATTAATTACTGCCATTGTTGACTTAGTAACACGGATGTTAAGTGAATCTGGCTACCCTGTTGACTTTGCTTGTCAGAATGTCGCAAAAGGGATTCACATGACCCTGGGACACTGCAATCGTCATAAATGTGAGCGAATTTCCAATCATCTGAGTTTTGATCATGTGGGGATGTTGCAAATGATTATAAGTGTGAAAAATGGTCTTCTTTCAGTGCCCTTTTAACTGTGATGGCCCAGAGTGTAACACAAATGTAACAAACTCTAAAATGTAAATAAATGTCCTTTAATGCCTCCAACTTGACCCCACCGTTCAATAATTTTCAGCTGGAGATAAAACTTACTCAAAAACAGTATTCAAAAGAAAGCAATACAGTCCAAACTTAATGAGCAGATAGAAGTGAAATAAAAAAACCAAAATGAAGGAATGAAGGAATTTCCACAACTGACCAGGATAAATAATTACCAACTTCAAGAAGATACCAAGGTACAGTCTGTTGGAAGAATGCCAACCAAGATAACTTCACCCCAAAATAATACACACTTTGCTTCTGACAACGCTGTGCTTTAATCGTCTCTCTTATATACTATTCTCTCCAGCTGCAACCAATGAGGGGGATCATGGCCACTTTCTCTCCTGTGAGCCAAGTTGTTGCCTTCTCTGTTCCTCCCTGCATGTCCTAGGATGAAGAGGGAATGGGTCTGGTTCTTCCTCTGACTGCCCAGCCAGTCTCTGCCCTTCCCCAGCCTCCTCCACAACCTCCGGAGCCACACCTCCACTCCCTGTCAGTTGTTCCTCCTCTCTGTCAGCGTCCGACTCTAACAAGGGCATGACAGTAACTTTGCATGTTCACTAAATGTTGCAAGTCGAGGACTATCTATATTCAGTTATCAAATTGATATGCTGCCCATCTGATCATCCGGTAACTCTGGATGGCTTACAACATTATAAAAGCAAAAATAGAAACATTAAAATATTAAGTCATGGCTTCTCATCAGTGCTGAGAGGGCCTGATAAATCAATGCTTCTTTGATTACCTGATGGGTTTTCTCCTGTGTCATGGAAGAAACAAATGCCAGCAAGAATGACCTTTAAAAAAAAAAAAAAAAGCAACGTTTTAATCTCCAAATATAATTGTTGCTGACTTTCCACTTTTTATGCCAACAAAACAAAACACAAGCAAACGGTTGTCGAAAAGTTTTTGAAGTGCAATAAAAGAGAGATTTGGAGGGAGAAAGAGAGACATTACACCTACCAGAAGGGTACATTTAGATGTGATAAAAATTTCATGAAGTTCAATGCATTATCCTGGGGAAAAGCAAACCTGAATCCTGTCCTTTGAGTTTTATGTCTTCTGTTAAATTCAACATTAGCTCTTTGTAATCTGAACAATTTGGTCCCACAAGACAGGCAGGAAACTAATTGCCTTGTGTTTACTTACAGAACAAAAGCTTCCTTCTTCTGTTTCTTTCTCTCTCTCTCTTTTTTAAGACAGAATAATTCAGAGGGGGGGAAATTGGATTCTTTGCAAACTGTGAGAGCAAATAGACTTCTGCAAAAGAGATAGAAATTATAAGACCTGTTTTATTTTCAGGAAAAATAGGGAAGGTGATCAGGTTTAAACTGGTCTTAGGATATATGAACTTTTGAGAGGCTTAATCTGCCTCCATTTCACTATACATTTTCTCCATTTTATATATATTTAACCGGTTCAGTGTGGTCAACAACACTATTGTACCCCATTCCTAAGAGGTCTGTAAGAAGCGTGCATAAGTGCACAATCGTGCCTACCATCCCTGTCCTATAGTCCCCATTTATTCATACCTATTTCCTGTATTCATACTCATGACTATTCTTATACTTATTATCTTATCAGCAATTGACAAATCAAATAAACAAACAAATAAATAAATATTATCATCCTATTTAAGCTTGCCACTTCATTCATTCATTCATTGATTCATTCATTCACTCACTCTGTTGGAAGAAATATCCTTCTGGGTTTAGTTCCAAGTGGGGAAAAAGACACTGGAAACATGGAAGCTACTTGGAAAGATGGTTTATTGATGAACAGGATGGGTTCCTGAGCAGAAAAGGGAAGAGGTGCTGGGTTTTAAGCCATCTCTGGGCTTTGAACTTCCTGGGGCACAGAAAGAGTACCCTGACTGGTTGCTATTTTTTAGGTTGTCTGTGTGCTAAGTTTGGTTGAAACTTGCTGGGTGGTGCAATGAAGAGCTATGAAGTGGCTCTGCCTGAAGGAGATAGATATTTGTTATGTAGAATAGACTGGCCCAGGTCTTAATGGCTCATTTAAGCCCATGTCACACTGAACCAACGGATGCAAAGAGGATGTAAAACGGACAAAAAACCTTGCCATCCGTTCGAAAACACGATGTACTCACTGCCTCCGTTTTGCTTCCTCTCTATCCGTCCAGCATCCATTTATTGACGTTTCATCCGCTCCGAAAGTTTTGGACTGCCCAAAACTTTTGCGTGGAAAATGTATCCAGTTCGTCCGTTCTGCATCCGCTACGCATCTGCTACGCATCCATTACGCATCCGCTATATCCGCTTGGCGTCCGCTGCGCATCCGTGCAACTTGCATCCGCCCGGACGCAGGGAGGAAGCGGAATGGACGCGGAACAGATGTAGAACAGATGCAGCATGGAAACAAAGCGTTAAAAGTGGAAAAAACGTTCGCAGAGGGGACCTATCTTGGACATTAAGGATGTCTAGAGGATGTCTAGAGGATGCCTAGAGGATGCAAAGGGACACCTATACTGCCTATAAAAAGAGGGAGCAACTCGTCTGCATCTCACTTTCAGACCAGCAGCCCAGTGGTGCAGACCTCTGCAGCCTTCATCTGCCTCTTCCTCTTCCACAGCATCCAGTCATATCCACCGTGGATCGTACCACAGTCTTTTTGGCAGCCACCATCCTTCTGCAACAGTACGAAGCCATCTACAGGCTCTGTGAACTCTACTATGGGGAGAAAAGGAGGCACCCAAAAAAAGTCTGGGTCCAAAGATGGTTCACCAGAAGAGCAGAGTACGGACTGTACAACAAGCTGATGGTGGAGCTCAGGAACGAAGACACTCGGGCGTTCCAGAAATTCATGAGGATGCCTCCACCCATGTTTGACGAAGTTGTGCAGCGCCTGACACCCAGGTTGACCAAGACAAACACCAACTTCCGGCCCAGCCTGGAACCTGGGCTCAAGGTGGCACTCACTCTGCGCCACCTGGCCTCAGGGACCACCTACAAAAGCATGCAGTATGGCTGGAGGGTGCCACACAACACCATCAGCATTGTGGTCAGAGAAGTGGTGCAGGCCAACATCAAAGAATACAAGGAGGAGCTCCTCCAGTGCCCCTCCACTGAAGAAGGATGGAAGAAAGTTGCAGAGCAGTGGTATCAGAGGTGGAAATTCCCCCACACCGTTGGAGCCATAGATGGCAAGCACGTGGCCTGCAAAGCTCCAGCCAAGTCGGGGTCCACTTATTTCAACTACAAGGGCTTCTTCAGCATCGTCCTCTTCGCCATGGTCGATGCTGACTACAAATTCATGTACATCGATGCTTCAGGCTACGGCTCATCTTCAGATGCCCAGGTATACAATGCCAGTCACCTCAAGGAGGGGCTGGAATGCAACCTCATCGTGGGCTTCCCAGATACAGACCCACTGCCCAACGACACGCAAGATGTGCCCTACTTCATTGTGGGGGATGACGACTTCTCCCTCACAACCTACGTCATGAAGCCCTACACCTCCAGACTCCTCACCCATGAAGAGAGGATCTTCAACTACAGACTGTCCAGGGCAAGGCAGGTGGTGGAGAACGCCTTTGGCATCCTGGCCAACAGGTTCCAGGTACTTCTCACCACCATGCAGCATCGGCCAGAGACCGTGAGGAGGATCGTGGAAGCTTGCTGCATCCTGCACAATCTCATGCGCACCCGCGACCCAGTCTTGCAGAACAGGCTCATGGACCGTCAACAAGGCAATGGGGACATGTAGCCTGGGGAATGGAGGCAAGGCCAAAATCTGATCAACACTCAGGATGTGCAAGGCCACAACAGAGCCTCATGGGAAGGGAAGAAGCAGCGCAACCTCCTGAAACACTGGTGCAACTCCCCAGCTGGAGCGGTGGAGTGGCAAGACAGGATGGTAGATGCTTAATGGATGCTTCCTTCAGCCTGTCTCATCACATGGATGAGATTGGGCCATGTATGTTGGGTGGGCCTACAATGAACAGGGCGTTTAATAAAGAGTTGTGTTTGTGTTCAAATGTGTGGATCAATGCTTACATTGTTATTGATAAAAAAGGGCCATAGGTGTGGCACCTGGGAGGGTAGACCATATAGTCCCACTATGCTTGCACTGGTGGTTTATCTATCCCACAGCTATTAGCCATCCCAAAGGTATCCCTGCTCATTCCACAGGTATCCCTGCCCACCCCACTGCTATCTTAACCCATCCCACAAGCATGCAAAGGCTTAAGCCAATTCTAAAAGTTTCCACCAAGACTTTATTGAAAAAAAGAAATGAAGCAAATGTGTGAATCAAAGATAAACTTTATTGAACAACAAGTTGTAAAAAAAAAAAAATGACCCAAGTCAAGTGTCCAAATAAAGTCCACATGTAGCCAGCTACTCGGTCTCTGGCACTCTTCTTGGTCACTCGGAGGTGTGCCCAGTCTCAGGGGTGAAGGGTCCAGGTGCTGTGGTGGTGGGTGGTGCTGGAGTGCCTGGCCCCGAGAGGACAACAGGGGACGGTGTGTTGAGAAAGCTCTCGGACAGCTGGTTCAGCCCCGTGATGCTGAGAGGTCCTTCCTCCATGCCATGGGGTGTCAGCCCCAGTACTGATGACAGATGTACTGAGGCCGGGCTTGGCTGTGGGGTGGAGGAAGGAGTAGTGTAGTGGGGCTTTCTGCTCTGCAGCTGGGTGATGACTGGCATGGGTGGCATCATTGGCGTGGGTGGCATTGCTGTCGTCGGTGGCATCATTGTCGTGGGTGGCATTGGTGGCATCAGTGGAACAGGTGGCAACTGTGTCGCCCGATGACTCTGTGCCTGGACTGGGAAGGGCTGCTGCCTGTGCTGCTGAACCTCCTGGTAGCTGTAGCCCTGGTAGGTGAGGGCTTGTGGGAAGCCTTGGAATGGGAGGGACATCACCTGGGGTGGAGGAGCAGACCTGGACTGGGTGGGAGCAGGTTCCTCTGGGTCTGGAGGGTTGTGAAGCAGCTCGGTGATCCGGTCCTTCACCAGCTGGTACTGTGGATCCACCATTTCCTTGAGGGTCTGGTTGACCTACATGAGGAAGGGCTTGCGGTTGGAGGATGAGGAGTCGGTGTGGACCAGCTGAGAGAGGAGATCTATGCTGGTGCGGATGGTGTCCCTGATCTCCAGCAGGAGAGTGTGGCTCTGCTCCTCCTGCTGTCAGGCTCTCTGCCTTTCTGCGGAGGCGGAGCTGGGGGGGGTTGGATGCGGCTAGGACTGTGATGGACTCAATGTCTCCTTTCTCCCACCGCACCAGGGAGTCCTCTACGCACTCCACCATGCTTACCACACCTGTCTGCGGGTTCTCCGCCGTGGCACGCTCCACAGAAACCTACCTGGAGACAGGGACTGACTCTCGGCCGGAAGAGGACTGGCTCTCAGCAGGCTGCCGGAGAGAGAGGGTTGTGAGAGGGGCTGCTGGTGCTCCTCAGTGGCGGACCTCACCCTCCACGAAGCTGCACCTGGCCATGATGTAGGTCTCTCTGTCTGTCAGCTTCACAGTGGCCTGGCCAGATTTCTTGAGGTGCAGCTTCCCATACCAGATGTGCATATGTTTCCACCAGCCGAGGAGCACCTCCGAAGTGTGACCCATACTCTCTGCCCTCTCTCTCCAAACAGCCTGCTTCCGCTTGGTGTCCCTGTACAGCCGGTGTCCCTTCCGCCACAGATAGTCGTTCTCTCTCAGCCACTCCAGCACCTCATCCTCGTGTGCCTCCTCAATATAGTATTGCCTCCTCTTCTGTTGTCGCATACGCCTCTTCCTCCCTTTGGCTGGACCAGATGGGCCCTCATCAGAGGGGCTCCCAGGTAGTAGGGGCTGCTCCTCCACACCACCAGAAGTAGCAGCAGCACCAGCAGAATCATCATCATCATCATCCTCACCAGCAGGATCATAATCAGCATCATCATCATTATCAGCAGCAGCAGCAGCAGCAGCAGGATCATCATCATCATCATCAGCAGCAGCAGCAGCAGGATCAGCAGCAGCAGGACCAGCAGGACCAGGATCAGCAGCAGTAGAGTAAGCACCAGCAGGGTCTGCAAGTCCAGGAGCACGAGCAGGACCAGGATCACGAGCAGGACGAGCAGGACGAGCAAGACCAGGAGCATGAGCAGGACGAGCAAGTCCAGGAGCACAAGTAGGATGAGCTGGACCAGCAGGACCAGGAGCAGTTTCAACAGAGTAAGCACCAGCAGAAGCCCCAGCACAAGCAGAAGCACCACCGCCAGGAGCAGCTTCAGTAGAAGCCCCAGCAGAAGCAGAGTCAGGGGCAGGGGGTGGGAGGTTGGCCCTGTCCCTCTTGCCAGGGATGGCAGCAGGTTGCTGAGGCTTTCGCTTCCTCCCCATGGTTGTGGGGTTGCTGGCTGGCAGGGAGGCTGGCAGGCACCAAGGCTGGCAGGAAGGCCGGCAGGAAGCCAGGCACGAAGGCTGGCAGGCAGGCACCAAGGCTGGCAGGAAGGCTGGCAGGTAGGCTGGCAGGAAGGCAGGCAGGCAGCAAGGCTGGCAGGCAGGCATGCAGGCAGGGCAGGCAAGGAACTCGAAGTGTCCAACAGCAGGTCTTTCCTCGGAATGCTGGCCACGTGCGAGCTGCTTCCCTTTATATCTGGGGGGCTTACACAATGCTTCCCCCCTGCATGCGCAATTAACGCTCGGCATGTGTTCCGCTTCCGCTGTGCATCCGCTAGGCTTCCGCTGTGCATCTGCTTTATCCGCTGTGCATCTGCTGTGCATCCGCTTCATCCGTTCGGCATCCATTCTGCATCCGCTGTATCCGTTCCGCATCCGCTTCGCTGAGGCCCCCCGGAAGCCCTGCGGTTGCGCCATCCGCTCCCATCTGCTTCCATCCGCTGGGCTTCCATTCCGCATCTGCTTTGCATCCACCCTGCGTCCTCCCCGCGTCCGTGTTATCCACTCCGGTTATGCAAATTTTTGCCCCTTTTAAGAGCGGATAACAATGGATGGAACATTTTGCTCATCCACTGTGTCCTTTTTGGATCCGTTGGCCAGTGTGACATGGACTTAACAAAGGTGTGGGGGGGTGAATTTCTGCCTCTCTGAGTTTCTACTTCTCATTTAGGGGAAATATTCTGTCTTTTTAATATATCCTAAAATATTTCATTTTTCTAGGAGAGGGGTGAGTTTTAACTTCCAACAACTCAATCAATTAATTTGCAGTCTGTTTTTCAAACAGAAGCTCAGTGTGATGCCCTGAGCATTCTCTTTTGCAAACCTTGTGAAGTAGAACATATTATGTGGTAGAATCACCAGATGAAGGAGAGGGTGCCTCTCTGGGGAAAAAGTGTAAAAAGACATTCCATCTTAAGTCAGTTCAAGAAAAAAGCCAATGCAATTCTAAATTGTATTAACAGAGGGATAAAATCAAGATGAACTGAGGTACCAATATCACTCTATAAAGCCTTAGTAAGACCACACCTAGAATACTACATCCAGTTTTGGTCACCACACTATAAAAAAGATGTTGAGACTCTAGAAAAAATGCAGAGAAGAGCAACCAGGATGATGAGGGGACTGCAGTCTCAAACAAATAAAAAACAGTTGCAGGAACTGGGCTTGGCTAGTCTAGTGAAGAAAAGAACCAGTGGGGACAGGATAGTAGTGCCCCCATATTTGAGGGGCTGCCACAGAGAGGAAGGGGGTCAAGCTGTTTTCCAAAGCATCTGAAGGCCAGACAAGGAACAATGGATGGAAACTGATCCGGGAGAGATTCAACCTAGAAATAAGGAAGAATTTTCTGACAGTGAGAACAATCAACCCATGGAACAGAAGTTGCCTTCAGGAGTTGTGAGTTTCATCACTGGAAGCTTTCAAGAAGAGAATGGACTGCCATCTTTCAAGAATGGAGTAGGATATGCTTGGGTGGGAGGTTGGACTAGATGACCTATAAGGTCCTCTCCAATTCTGTTAATCTGTATCTGTACCTAAAATGTCTGAGATCAGACTCTTAGATCTATATCTGCAGTATCCCAAAGGAAGGCAGACGGTCTGAGATTCTTGTAATATAGGTGATCAACAATAAAGTATTCACTTGAGACTATTGATGGAGTGATTCCGATAGCTTGTGCCTGACTATTGAGGTTTTCTCTAGGAGATAACCAGCCTGAGCCCAAGGAAGGGTGAAATACATCATTAGTCATGAGTCCCTTTGCACCCACAAGTGTTCTAAGTCCAGCCTGCTTTGAATTCCTTCTACTCTTATCTCCCATTAATTCCCCATAGCTATTAGTAGATCAGATTCTTGTAGAGAGCTTAAGTCTTAAAACTTTATAAGCATTTATATCCATTTGTCTGAACATACTTATTTTCCTGGTGCTTGACAGTTATTGGATCAAAGTCATCCAGTGAGCTTCCATAGCTGATGCAGGTCTAGAAACTAGGTCTGCCAAGTGTTAGTATCTTTACTACATCATACCAGTCTTCACCTTGTCCATGTAATTAATTTTCCCATAACAAATCCAGATCTCACTATGAATCTTTTAGGATAGGTCTATACAACATGCCAGACTAAGCTGAAATAAGTGGAATGCTGTGAGAATCCAAGAAAGGCATTTGCGTGAACATATATTATATTAATATTATAATAACATAACATAACATAATATAATATTAATATAAGTATAATACAATACAATACAATACAACACAATATAATATTAAGCTATAATTCTATTTACATATTTGGGCTTAACCAATCACTGCATTCAAAATGTTGTCAATGCAGGTTTATAGAATAGTCATTGGATAACCCAGCTGCTCTGACTCATTAAGTTGTGTCCTTGGTACCAAACAATTGAAATAGTGGTGTCTTTGGAGACTATTCATGGGGGTGGGGAGGGCACTGAATCACCCAAGACCTGATTCATATTGCTGATTCAATTCAACAAGTCAAATAAATTTGACCTGAATGTTCAGTCAATTCAAGAGACATATGCCCAATGCTTGTCGCATTACTGAATCAATTAAAAGGCACACAATATAATGCAATGCATCTAATCAGCTATTTGATTTGAGAAGTTCAATCACAAGGGTCAAGTCACCTTCCAATCTTCTCACCGCTCTATTATGCATTGAGAAGTGGGATGCGGAAATTGAGTTCAGCTATATTTCTAGCCATTTGTCTTCCAATACCAATCTTGTTGAATTCAAAAAAATATGTGAAGTTTAAATAAGATCAGCCCTATCATTGGGTAGGACATGGTTTGTGGAGACAAGAATTAGCAGCTGTGTTTTATTCTACTTTTCCTTCTTCTCATTAAGAGGAAATTTTCGATGATTGTGGTTGGACAGTTTCCAAGGATGATATGTGGTGTTTCTTCCAAACTAAGTTCTTTATTTTTTTTTACACTGATAGACAAAATCTTGCCAGATGGAGGCAAGATACTACCTGTTTCTACAATATACTTTGGGAATTATTGAGGAGGGGCTGTCTTCATCCTCTTTCTCTCACACACAATATCTGGGCTGAGTTGCCATTGAGAATCAAACTACTGGCAGTCAGCAGAATTAGCCTGCAATACTGCTTCTAACCACTGTACCACCATGGTGCAAACCCTTTCTCGAGGAATCCACTTCTTTCCAACATACCATTATAGCTTTCCAGAATTATCACTCAGGCAAGATGATAGTTTAAATGTTTTCAGCAAAAGAGGCCAGGATCATACCATGCTACAAAGCAATTAAACCACATTTCTCTCTTACTTTTTTAAAAATGTCTGCCAAAAAGCTTTTTACTACCACTGAGTTTTGTGCAAAGATTTATTACATCTGCTTACTTTACATTTCATGCTTTCTTTCCCCTCACCAAATGGATTAGGGTTAGGGTTATTGATTAATTACAATAACAGTTACCTTTGCAAATGTATGTACCCAGCTTGTAATCCCGACAAGGATACCCCACCAATTAATTACAACCCTGGTGGATAAAATCCTTTGCAACATGAGTTTTTAACACCAATGGTAAGAAGAAGAATCCCATGGTTTCTAAGTTATGGGAAACTATGGTTTATTGAGCACTGCCGTTTATGCAAGAGGCATGAGAAGATTGAACTGATTGTCAACAAATTATAATTATAACTGAATGATATTTGACCCAAGACTGCACTGATAAACACTTAGTCAGGCTCCTTTTTAAAAAGAACAATCTCCTTTTTTTCTTGCTAAAGGAATATTTTAAAATGATCTGTTCAAAAATATCCAAGCTCCTCTAATCCCATTTTGTGACATCTTAGTAAGAAAAAAAAAAGTTTTTTTTCTGGTCTCCTATTCAGCATAATGGCATGCAAACTGAGACAGCTGACTGTTCCTTCCCTAGCTGGAATGTCTTTCCCAGATGTTCTCTGCCTCCTTTCATGGAACAAGCAATTAAAAATGATGAGGGTAAAGGGTTAAATAGTTAATGAAGGTTCCAGGCCCCGGTTTTCTCTTCCTTCTGCCATTTCATGTTCCTTCCTTCTGATCAGCATCATTGAACATCACGACAGTAGATACATGCATATACTTTTAAACACATTTCCGCTTGCTGTTCGTTTTCCTTTGCACACAGAGAGAAAGAGAGAGAGCACTACATATCCTGTAAAAATGACAACACAAGTTTTTTGCTGTTTATCTGAAGCCCCTAATTACGATGCTGCAGGCTTTGAATGTTAAAATGTGTACAGCAGCTGCCTAGGGCTTCATCCTGGTCAAAGGCACACAGAACTGAATCCTACAGAGCTTTAAACAAGCATAGCCATATTTTCTCAGTCTTCTGCTTTCCAAGTTTAGTGATTGAAAAGTTGTTGTTCTTGTTTTTAAACTCAGAAAAGTTGCCGCCCTAACAATTCATTCCCAGCTTTCTAAAAACAAGACCAATATGATTATACCACCATCCTGCACTCTGTTTTTAACATAATGAATAGAAAGAGGAAAACAACCGCTTGCCTCAACGAGGAGGGGGAGTAACAGTTTTACTATTTTAAAAGCAAGTGGTTTCATTTCTAACACAGCAGAGTCAAGTTCTGCCCCTTAAGCTAATACAGGTAGTCCTCAATTTAAAAAATCACAATTGAGCCCAAAACGTAGATTGCTAAAGTGAAAAAACTTTAGCATACCTGAGCCCAAAATTTAGACATGACTTCAGGACGTTACAACTGTCATAAATGTGAGTCAATTGTCAAGCGTCAGAATGTAAATCTCATGGCCGTCGGAATGCTGCAATGGTCATTAGTGGTCATAAGTCACTTTTTTCAGTGTTGTTGTAAATTTGAACAGTTGCTAAATGAAGTGTTCTAAGTAAGACAATCACTACATGGAAGCCAAAAACCAGAGGTTGCTGTATCCCTTTGCTGCAGTCTAATCTTGATTTTTATAGCCCTAATAATGACACAACAACCAATCCCACCCATAGTGCTTGCCAGATGGAATTGGACATCAATTCCCATAAACTCACAAGGACCCTTCAACACTCCAGATGTTTCTGAACTATAATTTGATCAGCCCTGTTGAGGTAATTCCCCATTAGGAGAATGAGCACGTACAGGGAGATGTATTTGAGAGAAGTGTTTGAATAAAACACACACAGCACACAGATACACTGTACAGTAAATGTAGGTTTTTTACTTTCAATAAAGGTTTAAGCAAAGTTCAAAATAAGCAGTCCAAAGTCATTCACAGGTTAATCAGTCAGTTTTCAGTCCAGGGATAATTCAATAACAAAGTCCAGTGTCAAAAACAGTTCAGTAACAGACTTACACCAAATCCAAGAATTGCAGTCAATTATGAAGAATGGCAAAACTTTCCAACAGAAAGAAACAGAGTCTCACTGAGACTAAAACTAAAACAACCCAGGTTTCTGGCTCCATCTTATGGCCATTTGAGAAACCACACCCAATTCCAGCTTTTGCATTTTCTTAAAGATACAGTATTAAAATGTTTATCTTGGTTTATATATTTCCAACCCAAATAGCTGTTAGGTACTTACATTCCAAACAAGCCCTCCCCCCCAATGCAATCAAACAAGAAGGATGTTAGAAGTTATGGTACAGCAAGATCTGGCCATATATCCTCCATCCTTGCTTGCAAAAAACTCTGGGAGATAAATTTAAGTGCAGGTCGTCCTTGACTTATAGCGGTTCCCTTTGTGACCGTTCAAAGTTACACCACTGCTGAAAAAAGTGATGTTGGGAGAAATATCCATTTGGTTCAGTTCCAAGCCAGGAGAATGACACTGGAAACATGGAGGCTGATTGGAAAGATGGTTTAATCATGAAGCAGAGCCACATGGGTTTGAAGTCCTGGGCAGCTGAACTCATGGAGTTGAGAGTGAGGGTTATTTATACTTTCTCTTGGGTTTTGCACTTGAGCTTCCTGTTCCTGTGCAAGAACATATATTCTGTAGGCTGTTGTAGGGGTCATAGCTGGCTCTGTAGGTTGTTTGAGTTCCCAGGTTTGGTTGACATTTGGAGGGTGTGGTGCAACTGAGATGATGCAATGAAGGAGTTTGGGTTCTGAAAAGATATTGGGCAATTCCTACTATGGCTGAGGGCTAATCCTACCTTTGCTGCAGTATTGGATTACTAAATCTGCATTTCTCCCTGATTGGGGCAGGGAGCTAGAGCTCTGAGTTTCTGCCTTCCTTAGGATTTTTATTTTTCTTCTAGGGGAAATATTTTATCCTGCCTTTTTAATGTTTCTCAAAATATTGTATTCTTCTAGGAGAGGGGGGTGGGTTGCTAACTTTCTACAGTGAATTATGATTGTTTTTCACACAACTGCATTCCCACAGCTACATGATTGAAATTCAAATGATTGACAACCGACTCACATTTATGATGGTTGCAGTGTCCCAGGGTCATGAAATCCTCTTTTGTGACCTTTGGACGAGCAAAGTCAATGGGGAAGCCAGATTCACTTAACAACCACATTACTAACTTAACAATGACAGTGATTCTCTGTACAACTGTGGCAAGAAAGGATGAAAAATGGGGCAAAACTCCCCTTAACCAATGTCTCACTCAGCAACAGACATTTTAGGCTCAACTGTGGTCGTAAGTCAAGGGTTTTACCTGTAAACCTGCAAGACCCCATGTTTAGAGGAGGCTAATCTCCTGAACCTTCAAGGATAACAAATCTAACTAACAATCCCAACTCCCACGCATTCTGGTTCTTTTTCCCAGGTGTGTGCTGCGCTGTTTTCCTCTGCCCTGCTTTAATTTAAAAGCAGAGAGGCGCCTATTGGTTGAGTTAAAGTCCCATTAAAAAGCCATTATTGCCCTATCAATTGTTAATGATGGTTCAGAATGGAACTCAGCGGCTGCACCTGAAGTGGTAAACAGGGTATTTCTTATTGTGAATCACCGGGGGGGGGGGGGGGCGGAGGGGAAACATTCTTGGGTAGTAGGGATATTCTCTTAGTAAACACAGCGCTTGGGGAAATAGTGTTTGATGACATGTATCTACATGCTTGAATATTGCATCCAGTTTTGGTCGCCACAGGATAAAAAAGACATTGAGACTCTAGAAAGGAGTGCAGAGAAGAGCAGTAAACATGATTAAGGGACTGGAGGCTAAAACGTAGGAAGAATGGTTGCTGGAATTGGATGTGTCTAATTTAATGAAAAGAAGGGACTAATCAGAATCAGAATAGTGCTGGAAGGGACCTTGGAGTTCTTATAGTCCAGTCCCATGCTCAAGCAGGAGATCCTACACAAGTGGTGGCTAACCTTTTTGGGCTCCTGTGCCAAAAATTGTGCACGTGCTTGCACGCTCTTGCTTGCGTGCAAGAAGGCAATGTGCATGCCCCCCCACCCTCTACGCATGCACACACTGTTCCGTCCGGAAAAACGCGAGGTAGACCGGGTTCCAAACATCAATGTCTTTATTTAACTATATACAGCAAACGGAACAGTTTGGCTCAAGCCGCGGCAGCCTTTATATACGGCTTGCCTGCCGGCTTGTAGCCAATGGCATTTACTTGATTTTGCCGCCTTTCGGCGGTTCTCCTGGATTGGTTCTTAGTGAACCAATCCCATGCAGGCCTTTCTGGCCAATCACATTTGAGACATTTGGAGTATACCATTTTATACAGAACACACACAATCCTACACACACACAGCACAACCTTAACTGCACTGTGTGCCTCATAGCTGATTTTCGGCTGGTTTGAGACCTTTTTTGGCCTCCCAAAGGCTTGAGGAAGGCTTCTGCAGGCTTCTGCAAGCTTTGTAGGCCAAAAACTAGCCTCATTTTGTACTTCCGATATTTTTGGAAAAAAGCAAGTGACAAAATGGGGCTAGTTTTCGGCCTACAAATCTTGCAGAAGCCTTCTTCAAGCCTTTGGGAGACCAAAAAAGGCCTCAAACTGGCTAAAATCAGTTGTGAGGTATGTACATACACAGTGAGGTAAGTTTGTCTGCAGCTTGCATGTCAGCACAAATGGCTCTGTGTGCCATCTGTGGCACATGTGCCATAGGTTCGTCATCATGGTCCTATACCATTTCAGACAAGTGGCTGTCCTGTCTCTTCCTAAACACCTCCAGTGATGAGCCCCTACAACTTCTGAAAACAAGTGGTTCAACCAGTTAATTGCTTTCACTGTTAGGAAGTTTCTCCTCAATTCAATTTTTTTTACTACTGGTTCTATGGGCATGGCTTAGTGGGCATGACAGGGGAAGGATATTGCAAAATCCCCATTCCCTCCCCATCCCACTAGCCTGCTTTCCAGCTACGTTCTCCTGTGCAGAGAATAGATGAGGGCAGGGCCAGTCAGAGATGGGATTTGCTGGTTCTCCAAGCTACTCAAAATTTCCACTACTGGTTCTCCAACACTGGTCAGAACCTGCTGATTACCAACTCTGGTTCATGTGATCAAAATTCAGATGCTTCACAACAAAAATTTATTTACAACAGTTGTGATATCTCAGAATCATGCAATCACCATTTGCAACCCTCCCAGATGGCTTCCAGCAAGCAAAATCAATGTTGGAAGATGGATTCATCTAACAATTGCAGTAATTTGCTTCATGTGTTTGGCAGAAAGGGTCCTAAAATCAAGTGCAACTAACTTAACAACAGCCTTGCTTAGCAAAAACAATAACAACAGTAACAACAACAACAAGACTTCTGGTCCCAATTGTAAGTCAAGGCCTATATGGTCAGTCTCATCCCAACTTGAGCGATTAGGAAAGAAAAACTTTCAACTCCATTTTTGAAATGCAAGGTTCGTTTTTACTAAAGTCAAGTGGTTACAGCACAAGCAAAATTGGATCTGAATGTTCCCATGAAAAGTTTGCATTTTGCCTTCTTTCCTGGCCCCCTCACTTTGAATGGGACTTGAATTAGATGTTTTGGAAATGGCTTTGGGATTTGGGGCCTCTTTGGTGGAGTTTCACCTTCCATTCTCATGGCTCTGTCCTTGGTTGGCTGGTTTATTCCTGATTGACATCTTTAGTTTCTATCACCTTATCATTCCCCCATCTATCCTTCCTGTTAGTACTCCATACTTCCTCATCTTCTCCTCCCCTCTTGAATTTTGTGACAGGATTCCAGTAAAATAAAGTATGCTGAAGATGGCAGACCTGATACTATAAGTACTTTGCTTAAAAGCCACAAACTGCAGTTGATAAGTTGTCTATTCCTGTATTGTTCTGTGACTTGAAGTTCCACATGAAAGATGGAATTATAAGAGGGTGAAAGGAGAGTTATGCCATTATGACCCATATGTATATGTGCCTTGTGGAGTACCAAAGCAGTAGAGATGTGTGACTTTTGAGACACTTCTTTCATTATTTTGACAAATCCTCTCAATGACCACACTTACGAATCAGGCAAGCTAAGATGTGATTCTAAGCCAGCAGTTGGGTAAATCTAGAAAGGTTTAGGCCACCTGATTCTGAAGTTGCAAGCGAAAAGGACCCCTTTCTCTTTGAACTAAAAAAACAGAGCACTTGGTTTGCATTGCCTTGCGTTAAATCATTGATTCATATATTAGCGGTAATTGGAGTGATTTGTATACCTGTAGTTCTAAAAAAAAAAAAAATAAGCAAAGTGGTTTTATTTATATCTTTGCACATTTTCTTCCAGTCTAATCCGAGAAGGTCCAAAGAGGCAAAAATTACCTTACAACCGAGTTACCTCAATCAACAGAGAAGGGAGAAAGCTGGACTTTGATGAGGACAAAATATGGTGTCAAAATAAATGGCATTTCACTCAGACTTAGAACAAGCAGAAGAGACTAAATTTGAAATTATCACTGATGGGATCCAGGAGGGAAAAAAAAGAGGAGTGCTCCGATCATCGGAAAAAGAATTAGAGAGCAAAATATTGCTTTATTAAAAAAAAAGTTTGCCTTATGGTTAAAATGTGTTTAGACATGCACAGTGATATAAACAGGCACGGGTGAAGCCAAATATGTGTCCCAGAATAATGTTGCAGGATTCAATCTGGCTGGTCACCAAGACCAGAGGTTTAGTTTTCCAAGCTTCTGGACTTGTGCTGGAGCCCATCCTCAGGGTTCTTCTCTCCACTGGAGTATGTGCTTTGGTCTATTCTATGTGTGGTATATATGTGGTGCCTGGTTGGGTGTGTCTTTTTATTGTTTGATTGGGATGTTGATGGCAGGCTATTAAGTCATTGGCTATTTCCTTCTCTGCCAAGTCCTCATCTCCTAAGTATCTGATAAGCTGATGGTAAATCAGCATTCCTGTTAACTGACAAGGGGTCCTTTTCCCCCATTTATCTGGCTATCTTTGTACTTGATCAGCCAACAATCTTAGTACCTGAAACATTGAATATATGTCCTTGTTTGTTGTGATTTGAGGCTACCAATGAGTTTGGGTCTCCTCGTCTGACCGCTCTCTTGTATAAGTGGGTGATTTAACTTGAATAGCAAAAGAATTCTTGCCCTTCTTTATTTGAGTAATGAAATGTACAAATGATTCAGGGAATGAAGGAAAGAGATGCTGCTTAAGAAAGAATTAGATAAGAGAAACGGGATCCCCTAGTGGCTTAACAATTAGAGCAAGAAATTTAGAAGGGATCTACCCTATTGGATCAAGCATTTAAAAAGGAGTGACAGGAAGTTTGCACTTCAGATTTGCAAATTCTGTAAATGTAACTTTACAAGAATGTAAACTTAGGTCATTGAGTGGTGTTTTCTGTGGAACAATTAATCAGTGGAATGGTTTGCCTTCAGACGTTTGTGGGTGATCCATCACTAGAGGTTTTTATGAAGAGATTGGACAGTCTGGAATTATATAGGTTCTCTATAGGGTTGGACAAGAAGACCTCCAAGGTCCCATTCAATTCTGCTATTGTATTATTCTGTTATTGCCTTTCATTTTATTGGAGGCTAAAGTGTTGCGGGTGGGCATGTGAGTGAATCAGAAAGGAACAATATTAAGGTCCGGTCCCACTGTACCAACGGATGCAAAGAGGATGTAAAATGTTAAAAAAAGCTTGCCATCCATTGGAAAACGTGATGCATCCATTGTGTACTCATTGCATACGTGTTTCATACGCTCTATCCGTCAAGCATCTGTCCACTGAGATTTCATCCGTGCAAGAAGTTTTGAGCTGCACAAAACTTTGTGAACAGATGAACTTTCCGACGCGTATGATGTACATCCGTGACATATACAGGTAACAAAAGTTCTATGTCCGTTATCATCCATTAAACGTCCGCTGTATCCTCTCTGCATCCTCTGGCCATCCCCTCAACTCACATCCTCTGCAGCTGAAAACGGAAAGAGGGAGGAAACAAAAGGTACACGGAAGGTCTACACAGCGTTAGTAGCATGGAAATAGAAAGGATGAACAGAACCAGAACCTGTTCAGACTGTTTCAACTTTTATACAGAAGGAGAAGAAGGAGACGTCCAAGAGCTGTGTGGGTCGAGGATGGATCGTGAGAAGAATGGAGTTTGGACTGTATGACCAGTTGATGGTGGAGCTTAGGAATGAAGACTCTCGTGCATTCCATCACTTCATGAGGATGCCCCCAGCCATGTTTGACGAACTTGTAGAGCGTCTGAGACCCAGGTTGACCAAGCCTAGCACCAACTTCAGTCCCAACCTGGACCCTGGACTGAAGGTGGCACTGACTCTGTGGCACCTGGCCTCTGGAACCACATACAGAAACATTCAGTATGCCTGGAGGGTGCCACACAACAGCATCAGCAAAGTGGTCAGAGAAGTGGGGCAGGCCATCATTGAAGAATACGTGGAGGAGCTCCTCAAGTGCCCCACCACTGAACAAGGCTGGAGAAAGCTTGCAGAAGAGTGGTATCAGAGGTGGAATTTTCCCCACACCGTTGGAGCCATAGATGAGAAGCACGTGGCTTGAAAAGCTCCAGCCAACTCAGGGTCAACTTATCACAACTACAAGGACTTCTTCAGTATCACCCTCTTTGCCATCGTTGATGCTGGCTACAAGTTCATCTACATCGATGCTTCAGGCAACGGGTCAGCTTCAGATGGCCAGGTATACAACGCAAGTGACCTCAAGGATGGGCTGGAACGCAACCTCATCATGGGTTTCCCAGATCCAGACCCCCTACCCAACGACACACAAGATGTGCCCTGCTTCATCGTGGGGGAGGACGCCTTCTCCCTCAGAGCCTACCTCATGAAGCCCTACACTTCCAGATACCTCACCCGTGAAGAGAGGATCTTCAACTACAGGCTATCCAGGGTAAGACGGGTGGTGGAGAACGCCTTTGGCATCCTGGCCAACAGGTTCCAGATACTTCTCACCACCATGCAGCATCACCCACAGACTGTGAGGAGCATTGTGGAAGCTTGCTGCATCCTGCACAATCTCATGTGCACCCGCTACCCAGTGTTGCAGAACAGACTCGTCGACCATCAACAAGGGAATGGGGACATGTAGCCTGGTGAATGGAGGCAAGGACATAACCTGATAGACACTGTGGATGTACAAGGCCCCAAAAGAGCTTCACGTGAAGGGAAGAAGCAGCGCAACCTCCTGAAACACTGGTGCAACTCCTCAGGTGGAGCAGTGGAGTGGCAAGACAGGATGATAGATGATTAATGGATGCTTCCTTGAGCCTGTTGCATAACACTGATGAGATTGTGACATGTATGTTGAGTGGTCCTACAATGAATAGAGCATTAGTAAAGAGCTTTGTTTATTTTAAAATGTGTTGATCAATGAATAAATTGTTATTGTTAACAAAGGTCCATATGTGCAGCAGCTGGGATGATGGACCATACAGTCCCACTATGCTTGCACTGGAGGTTTATGTATCCTACAAATATCCTTATCTATCCCACAAGCATGCAAAGCCTTAACCATTTTTTCAAAGTTTTCACCAACACTTTACTAAGTAAAAAAAATGAACCAAGTGTCTTAAGCAAAGATAACCTTTATTAACTTTCTTAGATAAACTTTATGACTTTATTAAATAAGCAAAATGAACCAAGTAAAGTGTATTAAGTGTTTTAAGCAAAGATAACCTTTATAAACTTTCTTAGATAAACTTTATGACTTTATTAAAAAAGCAAAATGAACCAAGTAAAGTGTCTTAAGCAAAGAAGCACAACTCAGTCTCTGACACCATTCTCAGTCATTCTGAGTCATGTCCCTGGTCTCAGCTGTTAAGCGGGCAGGGACTGTGGAGGTGGCTGTGGCTTGAGTGCTGATCTGAGGCGCCATTGGGATTCTTGGCCCTGAGGGTACAACAGGGGATGGTGTGTTCAGGAAGATGTCTGAGAGCTGACTCAGTCCCTTGAGGTTGAGAGACCCCTCATCAAGGACTTGATCAGGCCCAATACTGATGACAGATTGTCCGTTGAGGGGCTTGGCTGTGGGGTGGAGGAAGGGTTGGGAGGAGTGTAGTGGGGCTTTCTGGTCTGCAACTGGGTGAGGAGTGGCATCTGTGGCATGCGATGAACCTGGGCCTGGACTGGGAAGTTCTGCTTCTGCTGTGAGAAGTCCTGGTAGTCATAGCCTTGGTAGGTGAGGGGCTGTTGAAAGCCGTGGAAGGGTGTGACATCGCCTGTGGTGGAGGAGCAGACCTGGACTGGGTAGGAGCAGCTTCAGCTGGGCCTTGAGGATTGTGCAGAAGTGCTGTGATCTTCTGCTTCATCACCTGGTACTGGGCCTTGGGCAGGTCCCTCAGGGTCTGGCTCACATAGGTAATGAAGGGCTTCCAGCCCGAGGATGGTATGTCGCTGTGGACCAGCTGAGAGAGAAGTTCTGTGCTGGTCTTCATTGTGTCCCTGATCTCCAACAGCACACTGTGGTCCTGGCCCTCCAATCTGCCTCTCTGCCTGCATCCTCTGGAGCTGGGGGTGGGGGTGGGGGTGGATTGGCCTCTGGTGGCTGCTGGTTCTTCCTCCATTTGTGAAGCAGGGCGTCATCCACCATGGGATTCTCCAAGTCTGCCGGCATGGGGAGTGCAGCTGTCGGGGGGAGCTTTGCTGTGGGGCCCTCTGAAAACACCTGCCTGGACAGGGTAGCTGGCTCCTGGCTGGAAGAGGACTGGCTGTCTGTGGGCTTTCTGAGGGAGAGGGATCTCAGAGGGGCTGCTCCTCATTGGTGGATCTCACTCTCCAGGAAACTGCATTTGGCCATGATGTACATCTCCCGGTCAGTGAGCTTGACAGCAGCCTGGCTGGATTTCTTGAGGTGTAGCTTGCCATACCAGGTGTGCATGTGCTTCCACCATCCTTGGAGTACTTCTGCAGTGTACCCCAGGCTCTCTGCCTTGTCTCTCCAAGGTGCGTGCTTCTTCTTGGTGTTGCGATAGCGTCTGTGGCCCTTTCTCTAGAGGTACTCGTTCTCCCTCAACCATTCCAGCATCTCATCCTCATGCTCCTCAGTAATGGTGTACTGTTTCCTCTTTCCCTTCTCCTTCACTTGCCTCTTCCTCCCTCTGGGCTTCAGCAAGGCCTTCGGGGGATTGAACAGCAGGGCCTTCGGGGAATTGAGCAGCAGGGCCTTCAGGGGATTGACCAGCAAGGCCTTCAGCAGCATGGCTTTGAGGGCCTTGGGGCTGGTCTACCACAGCAGCAGCAGCAGCAGCAGCAGCAGCTTCAGAGTCAATGCCAGGGGGTGGGATGCTGGTTCTGTCCTTCTTGCCAGGGCTGGAACGAGTAGGCACGGGCTTCTTCTTCTTGTCTGACTGAGGAACCATGGTGTTCCTGCTAGATGTATGTGGCAGCACGTCTTTCCCCTGTATGCTGACTGCGTGCGTGCTGCATCCTTTTATATCCGCGGAGCTGACGCAATTCATTCTCCCCGCATGCGCAGTGAAAGCTTTGCATCCGAAAATACATCCGCGCAGCATCCCCTTTGTTTCCTATAGGCATCCGTGATGCATCCGCTTCATCCGCTATGCATTCGCCTCTTCCGCTATGTGTCTGCTTTGAAATTCTCCGTTCTGTTTATGCAAATTTTCACCAATTTTGTGGGCAGATGACAATGGATGGAGCCACCCCCGAAATTTTGCTTATCCGCTGTGTCCTTTATGCATATGTTTTGCGTCCGTCGGCCAGTGGGACCGCGGCTTTACCAATGCAATGATTCGTGAAGCAGGTTTTGTAACCATAACAGCAAATATGAAATCTTTTGGAAAAAAATACTTTAAATGGACAGACAAAGTCTAGGACCCAACTAATCACATCCAACAAAAGAAAAAGACCAGGAACACATTTTGTGGGCATGCATTCCTGGGAAACAAAACAGGAGGTGTTCTGAGATAAGTAATCTTTCAGATAAACAGCTCGCAAAGTGATAAACAAAAATGGGATGCAGAATAAATTCTTAACAAACAAAGCTGTTGGATTTGAACCTCCAACACAAAGGATGTATTCAAGTGGGAAGCGGGATAGAGAGGCATGGCTTTAAGATTATTTAATCTGGATTCTTGCACAGAGCAGTGTATTGCACCTGCTCCTTTCAGCTCTATGATTCTGTGACTCTGGCAGTGTTTCTCAATCTTGACAACTTTAAGACAGGTGGATTTCATTTCCCAGAATTCTCCACCTGGGCAAGTCCATGATAAAATGCATGACTGCAGGATGCTGCCATGAATATGGCCCAGGGAAGTGCATCATAACTTCCAACATATGCTAAGCAACCAGTCATAAATCGAGAACTACCTGCATTCCATTTTGCTGGGAAGAAGAAAAATTCCATTTTGGAGAAAGCCTTCATCATAGCATGGCTTCATAAATTCTTTCCAACTTCTTAGCCAGCAACGGTCATAGAAGGTGTTGTGCATGTTCTTCTCTGTAATTTAAGTGATATGTCCCATCTGTATAGGTGTGTTTCTGCTTTTTCTTTGTGTTGCATCTGTGATGTTTGGGTAAATGATTGCAATGGCTTAAGCAAATGTTTATTTCCAATCACAATTAAGTGTATGTATGTACGGACAAATGGATAGATGGACGGATGGAAGGATGGCCGGATGTGTGGATGGATGGATGTCATGTTAATTAGCCAGCCAGCATGCATGTTTTGTATTCTATTGAGGTTAGCCACTGATTAAGACAATGAACAGCTTTCTCATGTGCAGGTTTTTGCAAGAATCCCAGTCCAGTCCAGCATTTCATGTAGCCAAACTGAACCCTAATTTATTATCTGTTCAGTCTTGACCAATGTTCTTAAAATGTTCTTAATCCGTTAATTTCTGGATATAATCTAATGAAGCAGGAATTTTTTCGTGTTGGTTTTGCTCAGTTACTCATTTTTCCAAAGATACATTTGTCCCCTCTGTTTCCTGCAATGTTTATCCTAAAAAGTCAATTTTTTAAAATGTGGAGGCATTTTTATGCCCATTTTCCCCAATGCACACCTTAGTCATGCAATTTAAGGCAGTACATCTGTTTTTGAAGGCAATTTCCCCTAGTGTCATGAATTTTATTTGTCATCTTAAGTAATATAGGCAAGGTTGGGCATATACTTTTTCCTAAGGTATGCACTGAAGTATCCCTGTTAATTGAAGAACTGCATTGCAAGATGCTGAAATGTTTCTCTAGTACAACAGTGTTATGGTTCACATATTAGGCTAAGAAGTGTGAAATAAATAAATTTGATTTAGCATACATGTCATAACATTTCCATCTCTGTGAGTATTCAGTATTTACCATGAGTGGAAAAGTTTCTGGCATGAAGGAATTCTCAATCCAATGAGAAGCTTACTACAGTAGTAAATCAGGGATCTCCTTCTGGAGTTCTTAAAACCCAGAAGAGGCTATTTATTTAATTTATTATATGTATGTGGCTACCCCTTTGCAGAGTGATTCTGGATAAATATTATGGTTGAATAAGAAGGGAGAGAAGGAAGGAAGGAAGGGAAAAAGGAAGGAAGGAAGGGGAGATGGAGGGGAGGAGGGAGAGAGGGGAGAAGAAGGAAGGGAAAGAAGGGGAGAGGGAGGGAAGGAACCAAAGGGAGAGGGATGGAAGGAGGATGAAAGGGGAGAAGAAGGAAGGGAAGGAAGGTATGGAAGGGAGAGCGAGGGAGGGGGGAGTAAGGAAGGGGAGAGGGAGGGAGGGAAAGAAGAAATGGAGGAAGGAAGGAAATGGGAGGGAACAAAGAAGGAAAGAAGGGCAGGAAATGGGAGAAAGGGGGAGGGAAATAGGAAGGAAGGAAGGAAGGAAGGAAGGAAGGAAGGAAGGAAGGAAGG
>BLBF01000049.1:6330228-6354340 GCA_015471245.1 Laticauda colubrina
AATAGAATAGAATAGAATAGAATAGAATAGAATAGAATAGAATAGAACAGAACAGAACAGAATATAATATGGAATGGAACGGAACAGAACAGAACAGAACAGAACAGAACAGAACAGAACAGAACAGAACAGAATAGAATAGAATAGAATAGAATAGAATAGCAGAGTTGGAAGGGACCTTGGAGGTCTTCTATTGCAACCCCTGCTTAGGTAGAAAAACCTGTACCATTTCAGACAAATGATTGTCCAATCTCTCCTTAAAAATTTCCAGTGTTGGAGCACCCACATCCTCTGGTAGGAAAGTTGTTCCACTGATTAATTGTTGTAACTGTCAGGAAATTTGTCCTTAGTTCTAGGTTGCTTCTCTCCTTGGTTTAGTTTCCACCCGTTGCTTCTTGTCAGGTGCTTTGGAGAACAGCTTGACTCCCTCTTCTTTGTGGCAGTACCTGAGATATTGGAACATTGCTATCATGTCACCCTAGACCTTCTTTTCATCAGACTAAACATACCCAATTCCAGCAGCTGCTCTTTGTGTGTTTGATATGTTTTCAGGGTTCTTCCAATCTTATAGGAGGACTCACCTTTCTTCAGCTGAATAAATGTGTCCATTTATCAGGAACGATCTGGAGTTCATCTCTTTGTTTGGACCAAACCATACCTGATCTCTTCTCAACAGTCTCCATACTTTCTTGCCTGGGGCCTTACTCAATAGATCAAACTGGAGCACTCTCTCTCTGTGTTGAATGAATATGAACTGAACACAAAACTGAGCAGCCAATGACTTCATTTTTTGTTTAATGGGTGTATGCCCTAGATTTTATGTAGATCAATGAAACTGTTTCATATATGGTATGATTGTGTCAGAAATATGAAAGCTGTCAAACTCTGGCAGAGGATCTTCCCATCCCACCCCCACAGCAAGGCTACAGCCTCCATGTACAAAGTCACAAAGGTCAAGATTTAAAACAAATTTTAGAGAATTATGACACCATCGAGATAAACCACATCTATCAGAATGGTCTGAAAAGCAAGTAAAAATCAAGTAAAATAAATTAAAACTCTAAATTAGCTCAACCATCTCCACATGTTCTCTTGTCTATATTGTTGGAAGAAATATCCATCTGGTTCAGTTCCAAGCCGGGACAAAGGCACTGGAGACAAAATGGAGGCTGGTTGGAAAGAGGGTCACTTTATTGATGAAACAAAACCATTAAGCTTGTGTGGTTCTGGGCAGCTGACCACATGGAGTTGAGAATGGAGGTGGGTATTTATATCTTATTTTGGGCTTTGCACTTGAGCTTCCTGTTCCTGTGCAAGAACAGGTATTCTGTTGGCTATTGTCAGACTCCCATGGGACCATGTATAAATCCTAGGAGTTTGTCTGAGCTAGGTTTGGTTGAAGTTTGGACTGCTGATGCAGTGAAGAGGTATTGAACAATTCCTATTGTCAAGTTCTAATGAAGCTATATGATGGCTTCAGGGAGTTTTATCATCCTTTAAATAGATTTATATAAAATGATTCTGTATTTTTATTCTTATGTGAATCATTGTTTTTCATGTTCACCTATTCAGGAGCATAAACTGACCACATATTCAGGAGCATAAAAGGAAGATGGGGTGTATAAAAAGGAGATGATGTATATAGACATAGCTATGTGTAAAGAAGCAAATTTAGAAATGGGACTTTAATTGGAAATACAAAAATATTACTGTAGCTGCATGAATATTCAGCGTAAGACAGATTTGGAATATCAAACCACAGTGCTCAAATTAATGCATCCAAATCAATTTGGTCTAATTCATTGATTTTCCATTCATGTACGTTGCCTTATATTGATCTAAATTGATCCAAATTGAATTCAGTCCAGTTTACTGATTCGAGATAATACTGATGTTTCAATTGCATTGATTTTCCAAAGTGACTGGCATGTTCAAATCAAACTGGACTCAGTTGGAAGATCCATACATGGAAGTCATCATGTAAAAGAGGATAGTCACTGTGACTATCGATAGTCACTGTGCCCAGGGCATGGCACAGAGGCAACACAATCAGCTGACAGTTCAAACCACCCCTTTATTGCGCCAAATGTTCTCCAAATGCTCCCACGTTTCTGGAAAGTCCCAGAGCCTCTGGCTGCAAGTAGACCAGCACAGCACTGTGAGCACAATGGCTGCAAAACAAGAAATCCAGCAGAGCAAGGGAATAAGTCAATTAGACCAGGAAGCAAAGGAACAAGGCAATTTATCCAGGAAGCAAGAAATAAAACAAAAAGTCTAGGGAAATTCCAGTGTCGGCAATGGCACACAACACTCCATGAATTCAGCATTTGTTCCCGAAAAATGCTCCTCCCCACATTGTCTCCTTAAATCTCAGTCACCAGGTGTGCCTTGTGGAGAGGGGCAGGGTGGTCTCCTCCTGAGTAGTCATGTCAGCCTGCGCTGTTCCCACCTTCTCTCCATTCTCCGTGCTCAAGGTTCAGGAGGTGGTGGTCCTTGCTCATCACCTGAGCTCTGTTTTTCATGTTCACTGCTTAGTCTCTCTTGATCATCCTGCCCCCATTCCTCCCTGCCTGCAAGCTGTCCCAATCCTGAAAGGTCCTGGCCTGACTCAGCCTGCTCCTCCTCATATTCCTCCAAAGCCAGCCAAGATGCCCCCTTGATCTCCATCACCTCTAGTTCCAGCTCATTTTCCTCCGTAGATTCAGGCTCTGACGAGGGAGTGGGACATCACATTCACCTACTTGTCTGTTATACAGAGTCTTCTAGGTGGATTCTTCTTTCTATTGACCTGGGCCAAGTCTTCAAAAAGACAACTGTCTCCCATCAAGAATATCTTGCTTCCATTTCTCTTCTTGAGGAATTTCCAAAATTCAATTCAAATATGATTATCTTCACACATTTCCCTCATATCATTAGATTTCCCTCAGATTATGTTTTTAAAAAACCTAATTCAATTATGATGCCTCACTAGATATCGTGTGCTGAATATTGTAAGGCCAGCTCTGGCTACCTGTGGACTAATGCAAGTTAATTCAAGCAGAGCAAGCGGTGGCATGGACTCTATTTCACTTATATTTAGAAATATTTGTCCAAGTTTATACAACACACATCTAGTTAATGAAACACAATTATAAAATGTGCTATGTCCAGGCAATGAAATTCTTTCTTTCTTTCTTTCCTCCCTCTTTCTTTTTCTTTCTTTCTTTCTTCCTTTCTTCCCTCCCTCTTTCTTTCTTTCTTTCTTTCTTTCTTTCTTTCTTTCTTTCTTTCTTTCTTTCTTTCTTTCTTATGCCTGTTTCAAACATTTTCCCTTTAAACCATCTTTCCACTTAAAAGATCCTCTTTTGACAGTTTCTAAACAGAAGAGCCTCCAAAGGGAAGTCTGCTCTCAGTAAAGTAGGATCCAGGAGCACAAAATTAACTGTCAAAAACTTACCTAGTTTTTCTCCCAAAGAACTCATGGCAGCAGAAATTGGGTTCTTTTTTTTCCTCCCTGTTTAGGAGTTCCTTGACCTAAGAACTGTTTTCAGTGCACAAAGTATTGAAACTCAGAGCCATGATGCCTATGATCAAAGAACTACGTAATTCATTTATTTGTTTTCCTGAATGGCTAATCAGCTGCCTCTCAGCTGCCCAGAGGCAGGGCATCTGTTTCATTGTCGCTTGTCAAAATAATCCAGTAAGCATTTTGTTGAATAGCATGTTGGGAATTGGATTTATCTCTTCATAATCTAAGCCAGAAATAGGCAGTCTGGTTGATTCTGAGAATTGCTTAAATGTTTTTAAAAAATGGCTTAATGGTGGGCCATGTCAAAGACAGCAGTGGGATTGCATAACACATAGCCATGCATAGATCAATAGAAGAGAATATTTGTAGCTTGGGGTTAAACTGTGGGGTTCTTGTTTTTCTCTGAGCTTGGTTGTTTTTTCAGAGACATTGCATTACCCAACTAGATAATATCATCAAGACTAGAAGGCAGCTGTCAGGATTCCAGCAGTCACCCCCATTTAAATCATGAGTCTCAAGCCAAACTTCCAAAACTTAAAAAGGATTTATTGGGAGTTAACATGCCAGCGCTGCCTGGGTGTATTGTAATTCATATTCTCCAAAGGGACACATCCATGGTCAAGAATCAGGCTCTCCAGTTAGAATTTTGTGTGGCAGAAACTTCGGTCACCTAGTTAACTATCTTTGAAAACATTTACGGAATGCAGTTTTGGTTTTTGCAAGCTGATGCACTGCTCCCTCCTCCCTTTCTGTTGGCAACTCTAAAAAGACGAGAAAAATATTTTATGAGTTGACAGTAGTGGGATTTCCTGAGAGAGAAAACAACTGAGCTCAGAGAGTACCAAGGACCCCAAACGCATACCATGTTCTTCCCAAAATAAGATCCAGTCTTATTTTCTTTGGGCCCCCAAAATAAGCATCAGGTCTTATTTTGGGGGAATGTCTTACCCGCGTACCTTAGGACCACTGCAGCCAGGCCTCGCATGCCCTGACACTTGTCATGCCACTGCCTGACTTCTTCTGTGGACACTTGCAGTTGCTTGCACTCAGATGCCACATGGCTTGTCGCACCAGAACTGCCACTCGTGGCAGCAGGCTGCATGATGTGTTGTACATTGCGTGCACAAGTGGCAGCACTGGCATGAAATGTCACACAGCATCCTGCCACTAGTGGCAGCATCGGCATGACGTGCCACATGGTTTCTAGTTGCAAGTGGCTGCAGAAGAAGTCAGGCAATGGAGTGACAGGTATCAGGGTATGGGAAGCCTGGCTATGGCAGTCCTAAGGTAAGCGGGTGCGAGGAACGTGGAGCAGCTCCACCCCCCCACTGCTGCCTTAGCTTGATTTTTATACATGCACCTCACCCCATTTCGAACAATCAGATGATGGGTGGGGCTTAAATAAGGCTTAGTTTGGGGGTAGGGCTTATATTAGGTACAGGTGTGAAAATCAGGCTAGGGCTTGTTTTCGGGGTAGATCATATTTTCAGGAAAACACAGTACACAGACATATTTTTCCTTTGGTTAAATCAAGAGTAAGAGACAGATACTTTCTTTTTTTACCATGTTGCTTGTGTGTGAGTTAGGCAACCATTTACAGTAAAACTGTGTAGTAAATATTCACCAGGTTTTTACACTGTGATATTTTAATATTGTAAGCCCTCAGAGTCAATGCAAGTGAGTTGGATGGCTGTACAAATTAATTTCATAAAATCTAATCAGTATCTGAAATATATCACACCCTGCTCTAATTATAACAACAATCTCAATCTAAAGCTCTCTTTACACACATAGAACTTTACACACATAGAACTGAGCAGGATAACATGGACTTGGGCATTAATGCGAGCTCCTTTTTTCTAATTTTTCCCCCATTCATGCATTTTGTAATAATATTTGAAGAAGTCTGAATATTATACGGTGATTGCAAATCCAAAACAGCAGAATTTGCCCTGCAATGAGGGATTGCATTTAAGATTAACACAGGTAGTCCTTGATTTAGACCACAATTGAGCCCCAACTTTCTGTTACTAAGCGAGATAGTTGTTAAGTGAGTTTCCTCCCATTTTACAACCATTTCTGCCACAGTTATTAAGTGAATCACTGAAGTTGTTAAGTTACTAGCACGATTATTAAGGAAATCTGAGCTTCCCTTTGACTTTGCTTGTCAGAAGGTCACAAAAGGGGACCCCATGACCCCAGGACACTGCAACTGTCATAAATGTGAGTCAGTTACCAAGCACCTAAGTTTTGATCATGACCATGGAATGGTTGTAAGTGTGAAAAACAGTCATAAGTCACATTTTTCAGTGCCCTTGTAACTTTGAATGGTCACTAAATGAACTGTTGTAAGTTGAGGACTACCTTATAACAAGAGTTACTCTCCATATCAATATTTTGCTGAGTGCAAAAATAAAAAAAAATATTTAGGATCTGAGGACCTACGGGATGGGACTCAGGTGTTTGGTGACCTTCTTCTCCTAGCCAGTCTAGTTCTGTGCTAGAATGTGTGAAAAATAGCTTGTTATTAAATTCTCATATCCAGTGGAAAGCAAATACAGAGCTCATATCCATCTGCCGTCCTCTTCTCTCCTCTAATGTCAAAATGTAGGTTGTAAATTCTCACAGGAGGGACCGATGTAGGTTTTTGTTTTTTCTTTCCTGCTTATGCTCCTCCTTTCAGAATTTTGCACACTGATCTCTTAATAAACATACTGATAACACTAATGATGCTAATAACAGCTGCCTGATTAATCCTTATCTCTTCTGCCTTCCTTTCCAGTGAAAGTTAGCGGCTGCTCGGAGAGCAAAGGAACACCATATGAAAGCGCCAACTTGGACTTCAAGGTGAGGAACAACGGCACTCTCTACTCCACCAAACAGGTGCACACACCTTTGGAGCAGGCAAAAGTTATGGTAATGACTTGGGAGCATCGGGTTCTAGAAAGATGGAAAATTTTGACCAGATTACTGGTGAGGGAGAAATCACAACACATGGGATTTGCAACCCAAATCACAACTCAAGGGAAACAACTTATTGCCGCCTCTGTACTCCCCATTTTCAGCCTCCACATCCTGTTTTCAGCCTCCATACGCCCCATTTTCAGCCTTTGTGTGCCCCATTTTCGGTTCATTACGGGCAGCAGGGATTGAAATGAGTGGAAAATGGGACAGGTGGAGGCCAAAAACAGGGGGCGCAGAGGCCAAAAATGGGACACGCAGAGGCAGCAATAGGCGATGGCAATCACTGCATCCTGAAACAGCTGATTGTCGGGAGGCCAACAATCAGCTGCTTGTGCTAATTAGGCTGTGCTGGAACTGAAACAGACTGTTTGCTGTTTGCTGCAAGGAGGCAAATGGCTGGGAGGCAAAGGCCAAAGGGTGGGTGCCAGCGGATGGATGGGGCTTCATCAACATTGACTGTATAAGATGCACAGACATTTCCACCCACTTTTTGGGATGGAAAAAGTGCATCTTATGCTCCGAAAAATACGTTGTAAGTACTGTTGTTATTGCCTTGCTTAGAAGCAGAAATGCTATTCCGAATTCTGGTTGTACTCTACACACGTGAAATCCAGATATAATCACCAGCAGCAACAGATATTCTTGAAGCAAAATAAAGATGGCCAATTGTAACATCATCTTTTATGTCAGTATCATCTTTCCATTTGCTCAAGAGAGGGTGGATCGCAATTGAACTAAACTTAAGGAAACATCCCTCATCTGGCAGAGTGCAAAGGATAGTTATAGGAGGTGACTTGACAATAAATTATTTTCAATCAAAGTGTAAGAGTGAATTGTTTTATGCCGGTGCATCTGCATTAAATTACGACCTCATTCGGGGATAATGTATTCCAATGAGAGTACTATAGCTTTTTGTTCCTGGGTGTCTGTAAAAGCACAGATGCTGCCGTCATATCATATCATGGCCCTATGCTTTTACTCCTCTCTCAGAGGAGATATGTAAATTATGGAAATTCCAGCAAAACATATATAGTGAAGGATAGAAAACTAGAGAGCTTTATTTTAAAGGTGAATTGGATAATTCAAGGAATGTAATGAAAAACACAATGTTGCATTTCAACTTGATGATTTCAACTGTAAGATCTGGCAAGAAATCTCTTCTCTTATTCACTAAATGAATAGAGGCTAACATAATCTCTACATCAGGGACAATTAAACACAACATCCTTCTGCAAATTTAAATGCATATTGTTTGTGGTATCTAAGTAAGAGAATGATGAATATGGCAGGTGCCGAAGTTTGAATACCCTTCCAGTCTGAGCTGTGTATAGGTAGTCCCCGAATTACAATTGTTCATTTAGTGACCCTTCAAAGTTACAACAGCACTGAAAAAAGTGATTTATGGCTGTTTTTCACACTGTTGTAGCATTCCCATCATCATCTTCTTCTTCATTTAATAACCTGATAATCCCTTGTGGAGTGGAGCCTCAGCAACTGAATGGAGCTAACAGAATGTTTTAATGGCCAGATGCCCTTCCTATCACCAATGCAGAGTTTTGTTCAGCAGATATATTCTCTGTCAACTCATAAAACATTTTGTATACACGTTTTATAGTTGACAACAGATAGAAGTGGGGGAGTTTCAGAGAGTAGATGGCAAAGTGGAATCGAAAGTACATTCCATTCATATTTTCTTCAAAGACAGATGAGATGACTGAAGCTTTTGCTGTGAAAAAATCTAACTGGAGAGCATGATTGATGACTTTTGGCAATGGACATTTTTTGTTGGATGATACACCCAGAGGGGTGGGGGGAAAAGCAGGATCAAGGATGACGCCCAGGTAAATGCCGGATGTAGAATGTTCAAATAAATAATAAATAAATTTTGGGCTCAATTGTGATCATAAGCTGAGGACTATCTGTAATGAAAGAAGGTAAATTTTACCCATTTCATTGTCATAGTTACCTTGATTAAAATTATTATTTATTTCAAAATCAGTGGAAAATAGATTTTTCCTATTTGGAGCCCATCTCGTCTGGCCTGTATTGTCACCTTTTTATTGCCATATGGTAAGTGGAAATTTTTGGCAGAAATAAGAGCTTTCAAATATTTTCTGTAAACAGTTTAACTTTTTTTTCTATTCTTGCATTTGGAACCCATCTCTATTCTTCCTTGCATAATTCTGTTAATTCAGAAATATAGATCGTCCATTTACAATCACAATGGATCTTAAAATTTATCTTGCTGATTGAAACATTTGTTTAGTTAGTTTTGCCTATTTTAAAATTGTTTTTGCCACAATTGTTAAGTGAATCACTGCAGTTGTTAAGTTAGTAACATGGTTCTTTTTTATTTTTATTAGACAAACACAAAAAAAGAACATTAAAAACAATGAACAAGGTGCAATCCTCCTAACATAGTTGTCTTACATTGGTGTCACATATAAAAATAGTATATATTTATATTCTATATATATAGTATGTACACTGCTCAAAAAAATAAAGGAAACACTTAAACAACACAATATAACTCCAAGTCAATCACACTTCTGTGAAATCAAACTGTCCACTTAGGTAGCAACACTGATTGACAATTGACAATTTCACATGCGTTGTGCAAATGGAATAGACAACAGGTGGAAAGCAGAGGCAGGTAGCAAGACATCCCCAATCAAGGAGGGGTTCTGCAGGTGGTGACCACAGACCACTTCTCAGCTCCTATGCTTTCTGGCTGATGGTTTGGTCACTTTTGAATGCTGGTGGTACTTTCACTCTAGTGGGAGCATGAGATGGAGTCTACAACCCACACAAGTGGCTCAGGTAGTGCAGCTCATCCAGGATGGCACATCAATGCGAGCTGTGGCAAGAAGGTTTGCTGTGTCTGCAGCGTAGTGTCCAGAGCAGGGAGGTGCTACTAGGAGTCAGACCAGTACATCAGGAGATATGGAGGAGGCCATAGGAGGGCAACAACCCAGCATCAGGACCGCTGCCTCAGCCTTTGTGCAAGGAGGGACAGGAGGAGCACTGCCAGAGCCCTGCAAAATGACCTCTAGTGGGCCATAAATGTGCATGTGGCTGCTCAAACGGTCAGAAACAGACTCCACGAGGTTGGTATGAGGGCCCGACATCCACAGGTGGGGGTTGTGCTTACAATCCAACATCATACAGGACGTTTGCATTTGCCAGAGGACACTAAGATTGGCAAATTCGCCACTGGTGCCCTGTGCTCTTCACAGATAAAAGCAGGTTAACACTGACGTGACAGGGTCTGGAGATGCCGTGGAGAATGTTCTGCTGCCTGCAACATCCTCCAGCATGACCGGTTTGGCAGTGGGTCAGTAATGGTGTGGGGTGGCATTTTTTAGGGGGGCTCACAGCCCTCCATGTGCTCGCCAGAGGTAGCCTGACTGCCATTAGGTATGGGAGATGAGATCCTCAGACCCCTTGTGAGACCATATGCTGGTGCGGTTGGCCTTGGGTTCCTCCTAATGCAAGACAATGCTAAACCTCATGTGGCTGGAGTGTGTCAGCAGTTAGGCATTGATGCTATGGACTGGCGCGCCCATTCCCCAGACCTAAATCCAATTGAGCACATCTGGGACATCATTTCTCGCTCCATCCATCAACGCCACATTGCACCACAGATTATCCAGGAGTTGGGGGATGCTTTTGTCCAGGTGTGGGAGAAGATCCCTAAGAAGACCATCCACCACCTCATCAGGAACATGCCCAAGTGATGTAGGGACAATGGCACGTGGAGGCCACACACACTACTGAGCCTCATTTTGACTTGTTTTAAGGACATTACATCAAAGTTGGATCAGCCTATAGTATTTTTTTCCACTTTAATTTTGAGTGTAACTGCAAATCCAGACCTCCATGGATTGCTAAATTTGATTTCCATTGATAATTTTTATGTGATTTTGTTGTCAGCACATTCAACTATGTAATGAACAAAGTATTTAATAAGAATATTTCATTCATTCAAATCTAGGATGTCTTATTTTTGTGTTCCCTTTATTTTTTGAGCAGTGTAGTATATACATATTGTTAGGGATAACATTGTTTACCCTAACTGGTTTAGGTGAAATAATAACTATGAATCATAGTTAGTGTATGCAGCTTTAACTGTGAAATAGCAATTGTGGGAGTGGTTATGAAAACTATTTAAAAGTAGCAAGTCTACAACTTGCTCCCACTCTCTCTCTGGCTTTGATGATCCCTGATTACTGCTTGGAATCAAGACTGCATTGCTCGAACGGGAGAGACAACAAAGGACTGATTTTGTAAGTGAACTGACATAGGATATTCTACATGGTCTTTGCTAACTGAATACCCCTGAATGGACTGACTACATGGTAAATGAATATTGGACTGTTATTTGACTATGCCATAAACTTATACTGGAATAAAATATATTCTTGATAGCACAAGCGTATCTGTTATTTTTACTGTATGTTAATGAACATACAAGCTTAGCTCACTCATTTATCTGTGTGCCTATCTGACTAACGCTGCACATTCTGTTTAGCTTGTCTACCTAACCCTGGTTGGGGAACCCAGGCTTAACACATATAATAATTTCATATTATCATGATCCTTCCTCTTTTCTAACCAACAATAAAACTTATCCTATACTTTGTAATAATCCAATTCATCCTTATTTTTTTTAATTATTTTGTCAATTTGTCCGTTTCTGTACACATCCAAATTTTTCTAATTACCATATTTTCTGCACTATAAGGCGCATCGGATTATAAGGCGCAGCCTCAATTACGGGGTCTATTTTTGTACTTAACCCATACATAAGGCGCACCACATTATAAGAAGCATGCTAAAACATACAGTCTACAAAAAAAAAGGTAACGGAAGCAAAACATCGAGTTTATTTGAACTTCATTCTACTATTTAACAATACACTCACATTATTTTTTTAATCAATCTTCTCCCACAAATCCATCAAAGTCCTCATTTTCTGTGCCTGAATTGAACAGCTGGGCAATTTTGCCATCAAACATGCCGGGTTCCCTCTCATCATTGTCGGAGTCAGTCTCGTTGCCAGGTGGCTGTTCAGCAATGATGCCAGCTTTTGCGAAAGCTCGGACAATAGTTAAAGCAGATACCTTAGCCCAGGCATCCACAATCCATTCACATATGGTGGCATAACTCGCCAGGCGCTGCCTCCCAGTCTTAGTAAAGGTGTGTTCGCCGTCTGTCATCCATCGCTCCCACGCCGCTCGCAACTTCACTTTGAACGCCCTGTTTACACCAATGTCCAGCGGTTGGAGTTCTTTTGTTAATCCTCCCGGAATGATGGCAAGCTCCGAATTCATTTGCTTTACTTGGTTTTTCACAGTAGTGGTGAGATGGACATGCATGGAGTCACAGATCAACAGGGACAGTGATGTATGGAAAAAAACCATCCGGTCTTTTTATATACACCTCTCTCAGCCACTCTCTCATTTTGTCATCGTCCATCCAGCCCTTTTGATTGGCCTTAACAATGACTCCGGCTTAACAATGATTGGCAGCATCTTCCTCTTAAAAATGACCATAGGTGGTAGCTTCTGTCCATTACCGTGGCAACCAAGAACAACAGTGAAAGCCGACTTCTCATGCCTGGTGGTGCGTATCGATACCATGCTGGTCCCCTTTTTCTCCACAGTATGGTTCACAGGGATGTCAAACTTGAGGGGGACCTCGTCCATGTTGGTGATGTGGTTGGGCTAGATCTTTTTGTCTGTAATCTTGTTACTGCAGTAGGTGCGGAAGATGGCCAGCTTTTCTTTGTAATCTGCTGGCAATTGCTACGCTACGGTAGTCCTTGTGCGGATGGAGAGATGATGCCTTTTCATAAAACGAAAGCACCAAGATGGACCTCCTTGAAAGTGTTCGATCTTCATGTCTTGTGCTATCATTATTGCCTTCAGTCGAATGGTGACTGTAGAGATACTTCTCCCGGCTGTTCTTTGTTCAATAATCCATTGTTCAAGTTGGTCTTCTAACTGTGGCCACCTTGCTTTGTTCCCAGGGAAACTCTATTTCGTCTTCTTAACTTGACGCAGTTCATTTTCTTGCTTCCTCCACTTCTGAACCATAGATTCATTGATGTTGAATTCTTTCGCAGCTGCTCTATTCCCATTTACAACCACATAACTGATAGCCTGTAGTTTGAATTGTGCCTCATAAGCATGTCTCTTCACTGGTGTCATTTTCGGGGGTCCTTAGACAAACAAATGTTGTTTTGCAGTATACCAGTAGTATACCTACCGGAGGCGTGGTGGAGATACTGGCAAGCGTACCAGTACGTACTGTACCTATTTAGAAATGCGTACGTACTGCACGTATTACTTAATGTTCTCTGATTGGTTTATCACTGCCAGCGTACGTAGTATACGAATTGCGTCCCAGTGTCAGCAGGAAATGGTCCGACAGTCAATCAAGCGGAGCTTACCAAAGTCGCACAGCAACATTTTTACAGATTTTGGAACTCAGTGCACACATAAGGCACACCAGATTATAAGGCGCAGGGCCGATTTTTGAGAAAATTTAAGGCTCTTAGGTGTGCCTTATAGTCCGAAAAATACGGTACTTCTAGTTCACTTGGAGTTTCTTTACATTTCCACTGTTGTGCATAGGCCAATCTTGCAGCAGTAATTCCATGAATTATTAGGTATATGATATCTTTATCATATTTTCCCACATTAATTTCTAACAAGAAAATTTCAGGTCTGTGTTCTATTTTAATCTAACACATCTCTTCTAACCATTTCTGAATTTCTGCCAAAACTTTTGAGCTTCTTTACAATTCTATCATAAATGATAATATGTTCCATTTTCCTGATTACACTTCCAACAAGCAGGGGAAAAAAGTAACATGATTGTTCGATGAATCTGACTTCCCCATTGATTTTGCTTCCCAGGTTACAAAACTTAATCACATATCCCTGGGACTCTGCAACCATCACAAATATGAACCAGTTGTCAAGCATCTGAATTTTGATCACATGACGATAGGGAGGCTGTAATGGTCATAAGTGTAAAAATTAGTCATAAGTCACTTTTTTCAGTGTTGTTGTAACTTTGAATGGTCCCTAAACGAACTGTTGTAAGTCGAGGATTACCTGTATTCTTAGCTGTCCTGGCATGCACTACATGTTTGAGTTCTCACTGCAAATTTTCAATGATATTAAAGTCTAAGACCTACCCCTCTTTCTTGGAGGTCCTTCAGAGTTTATTTAGATCAGGGGTGTCAAACACAATTTCATTGAAGGCCGGATCAGGGTTGTGTTTGACCTCGGAGGTCTGGGGTGGGCGTGGCCATGTGGGCATGGCCAGCTCAATGTCACTTGTGTTGGAGGTGCCTGTGGAGGCGGGCTCCCAAGCTTCGTTTTTGGCTAAGACCAGAGGTGGTATTTAGCAAGTTCTGACCAGTTCTGGAGAACCAGCAGCGGGAAGTTTGAGTAGTTTAGAGAACCGGCAAATCCCACCTCTGACTGGCCTCACCCCCATCTATTCTCTACCTCCCGAGTCCCAGCTGATTGGCTGGGTCTTCTTTTGTTGCCCTGCACAGGAGAACGGAGCTGGAAAGCAGGTTAGTGTGGTGGGGGAGGGTATAGAGATTTTGCAGTATCCTTCCCCCAGGAGTTACTGCATGAGAGGTTGAGAGGGACTTGACCAAGTATCATTTGAAGGAGCTCTTTCTCCAAGGACCATAAGTAAAAAAGAACAGAAAGCAGAATGCAGTCTAGAAATTCTGGTTGGAAAATAATTTCATCTGAACAATATTAAATGGCGAAAGCTATTATTTATCACCTAAATTTTAGAGGATAAAGATTGTAGGGCAGGGATCCCCAAACATGGCAACTTTAAGAATTGTGGTCCACAAGCCTTAAAGTTGCAAGTTTGGAGACCCCTGTTGTAGGAGGTTAGAAAGAGAGTTGAAGGTAATTCATTAAGGTAGAAAGATTATATTCTAATGTATTTTGACATTGAATTGAGGTATCCTGTGTCTTTATGTCCTACATCTCATGTATCAGAACCTGTTTTGCTTCAAATTTGGTTCTTGTGAGCTACATAGGATTTCCCCCCAATCCCTACAAAAGGAATGCATGCAACAGTTGGTTTAGTGATCATTGAAACTTACAACAGCACTGAAAAGAATGACTTATTGTGATGACCCAGAGTGTAAAGCCCCTGTCACACTGCGCCAACGGATGGAAAGAGGATGTAAAATGGAGAAAAACACTTGCCATCTGTTGGTTAACGCGATGCTTCCGTTCTGTACTCACTGCCTCCGTTTTGCTTCCTCTCTATCCGTCCAGCATCCGTCTATTGACGTTTCATCCGCTCAGAGGGTTTTGAGCTGTTCAAAACTTTTGAGCAGAAAATGTATTCAATGCATCCATTCTGCATCCACTAGGCATACGGGGGACATCTGTTCTGCATCCGTTACGCATCTGCTATATCCACTAGGCACCCGCTGCACATCCGCGCAACTCAATCCGCTCCAAAGGTAAACAGACGCAGGGAGGAAGCGGAACGGACGTGGAACGGACATGCAGCGTTAGTAGCATGGACGGAGAAAGGATGAAAGCAGATGCAGCACGCAAAGAAAACATTTAAAATGGAAAAAACATTCGCAGAGGGGACCTATCTCAGATATTAAGGATGTATAGAGGATGCCTAGAGGATGCAAAGGGACACATAGGGGAAAACCTATATTGCCTATAAAAAGGGGGAGCAACTCACCTGGATCTCACTTTCAGACCAGCAGCCCTGCTGTGCAGGCCTCTGCAGCATTCATCTGCCTCTTCCTCTTCCACAGCATCCAGTCATCTCCACCATGGATCGTAACAAACTCCTTTTGGTAGCCACCATCATTCTGCAACAGTGCGAAGCCATCTACACACTCTGTGAACTCTACTACGGGAAGAAAAAGAGGTGGCCAAGAAGCGTCTGGGTCCGAAGATGGATCGGAAGAAGAGCAGAGTACGGACTATACAACAATCTGATGGTGGAGCTCAGGAACGAAGACCCTCATGCATTCCAGAACTTCATGAGGATGTCTCCAGCCATGTTTGATGAAGTTGTGCAGCGGCTGACACCCAGGTTGACCAAGCAGAGCACCAACTTCCGGCCCAGCCTGGACCTTGGGCTCAAGGTGGCACTGACTCTGCGCCACTTGGCCTCAGGGACCACCTACAGGAGCATGCAGAACGGCTGGAGGATGCCACACAACACCATCAGCATTGTGGTCAGAGAAGTGGTGCAGGCCATCATCGAAGAATACCTGGAGGAGCTCCTCCAGTGCCCCTCCACTGAAGAAGGATGGAAGAAAGTTGCAGAGCAGTGGTATCAGAAGTGGAACTTCCCACACACCGTTGGAGCCAAAGATTGCAAGCATGTGGCCTGCAAAGTGCCAGCCAAGTCAGGGTCCACTTATTTCAACTACAAGGGCTTCTTCAGCATCGTCCTCTTCGCCATGGTTGATGCTGACAACAAGTTCATGTACATCGATGCTTCAGGCAAAGGCTCATGTTCAGATGCCCAGGTATACAACGCCAGTCACCTCGAGGGGCTGGAACGCAACCTCATCATGGGCTTCCCAGATCCAGACCCACTGCCCAACGACACGCAAGATGTGCCCTACTTCATCATGGGGGGTGACGCCTTCTCCCTCAGAACCTACCTCATGAAGCCCTACACTTCCAGACTCCTCACCCATGAAGAGAGGATCTTCAACTACAGGCTGTCCAGGGCAAGGCGGGTGGTGGAGAATGCCTTTGGCATCCTGGCCAACAGGTTCCAGGTACTTCTCACCACCATGCAGCATCGCCCACAGACCGTCAGGAGGATCGTGGAAGCTTGCTGCATCCTGCACAATCTCATGTGCACCCGCTACTCAGTCTTGCAGAACAGGCTCGTGGACCTCCAGGAAGGCAATGGGGACATGGAGCCTGGGGAATTGAGGCAAGGGCGAAACCTGATAGACACTGAGGATGTGCAAGGCCCCAACAGAGCCTCACGTGAAGGGAAGAAGCAGTGCAACCTCCTGAAACACTGGTGCAACTCCCCAGCTGGAGTAGTGGAGTGGCAAGAGAGGATGATAGATGATTAATGGATACTTCCTTCAGCCTGTCTCATCACACTGATGAGATTGGGCCATGTATGTTGGGTGGGCCTACAATGAACAGGGCATTTAATAAAGAGTTGTGTTTATGTTCAAATGTGTGGATCAATGCTTACATTAGTATTGATAATGAGGGGCCATAGATGTGGCACCTGGGAGGGTGGGCCATACAGTCCCACTATGCTTGAATTGGAGGTTTATCTATCCCACTGCTATCTTAACCCATCCCACAAGCATGCAAAGGCTTAAACCATTTCTAAAAGTTTCCACCAAGACTTTATTGACATAAATAAATGAAGCAAGTGTGCGAAGCAAAGATAAACTTTATTAATCACAAGCTGTAAAAGAAAAATGACCCAAGTCAAGTGTCCAAATAAAGACTACAGGTATCCACCCAGTCTCTGGCACTCCTCTTGGTCACTCGGAGGTGTGCCCAGTCTCAGGGGTGAAGGGTCCAGGTGATGTGGAGGTGGCTGATGCTGGAGTGCTGGTCTGAAGCACCACTGGGGTGCCTGGCCCTGAGAGGACAACAGGTGACAACGGTGTGAGGACAACGGTGTGTTGAGGAAGCTCTCGGACAGTTGGCTCAGCCCCGTCATGTTGAGAGCTCCTTCTTCCATGCCATATGGTGTCAGCCCCAGTACTGAGGACAGATGTATTGAGGCCGGGCTTGGCTGTGGGGTGGAGGAAGGAGCAGTGTAGTGGGGCTGTCTGGTCTGCAGCTGGGTGAGGACTGGCATTGGTGGCATCTGTGGCATGGGTGGCATGGGTGGCATGGGTGGCATCAGTGGCATGGGTGGCATCATTGGCATGGGTGGCATCATTGGCATGGGTGGCATCATTGGCATGGGTGGCATTGGTGGCATCAGTGGAACCGGTGGCAACTGTGTCGTCCGATGACTCTGTGCCTGGACTGGGAAGGGCTGCTACCTGTGCTGCTGGACCTCCTGGTAGCTGTAGCCCTGGTAGTTGAGGGCCTATGGAAAGCCTTGGAATGGGAAGGACATCACCTGGGGTGGAGGAACAGACCTGGACAGGGTGGGAGCAGGTTCCTCTGGATCTGGAGGGTTGTGAAGCAGCTCAGTGATCCGGTCCTTCACCACCTGGCACTGGGGTTCTGCCATGTCCGTGAGGGTCTGGTTGACATAGGTGAGGAAGGGCTTTCAGTTGGAGGATGAGGAGTCGGTGTGGACCAGCTGAGAGAGGGGATCTATGCTGCTCTGGATGGTGCCCTAATCTCCAGCAGGACAGTGTGGCTCTGCCCCTCCTGCTGTCTGGCTCTCTGCCTTTCTGTGAAGGTGGAGCTGTGGGTGGATGCGGATAGGGCTGTGGTGGAAGTGCCATCTCCTTTCTCCCACTGCACCAGGGAGTCCTCCACGCGCTCCACCATGGTTAAAACACCTGTCCGCAGGTTCTTTGCCGTGGCACGCTCCACAGAAACCTGCCTGGAGACAGGGACTGACTCTCGGCCGGAAGAGGATAAGCTCTCAGCAGGCTGCTGGAGAGGGAGGGTCATGAGACGGGCTGCTGTTGCTCCTCGGTGGTGGATCTCACCCTCCAGGAAGCTGCACCTGGCCATGACATAGGTCTCTCTGTCTGTCAGCTTAACCATGGCCTGGCCAGATTTCTTGATGTGCAGCTTCCCGTACCCAGTGTGCATGTGCTTCCACCAGCCGAGGAGCACCTCCGAAGTGTAACCCATACTCTCCGCCCTCTCTCTCCAAGCAGCCTGCTTCCTTTTGGTGTCCCTGTACAGCCGGTGTCCCTTCCACCACAGATAGTCATTCTCTCTCAGCCACTCCAGCACCTCATCCTCGTGTTCCTCCTCAATGGAGTATTGCCTCCTCTCCCGTTCCCACATATGCCTCTTCCTCCCTTTGGCAGGACCAGATGGGCCCTCATTAGAGGGGCTTCCAGTTTGTAGGGGCTGCTCCTCCACACCACCACCAGTAGCAGCAGCAGCAGGATCATCATCATCATCAGCAGCAGCAGCAGCAGCAGCATCACCAGCAGGATCATCATCATCAGCAGCAGCAGCAGCAGCAGCAGCACGAGCAGGACCAGGAGCATGAGCAGGACCAGCAGGACCAGCAGGACCAGCAGGACGAGCAAGACCAGGAGCATGAGCAGGACGAGCAAGTCCAGGAGCACGAGCAGGACCAGCAGGACCAGCAGGACGAGGAGCAGCTTCAGCAGAGTAAGCACCAGCAGAAGCACCACCTCCAGGAGCAGCCTCAGGAGAGTAAGCACCAGCAGAAGCACCACCGCCAGGAGCAGCATCAGCAGAGTAAGCATGAGCAGAAGCACCACCGCCAGAAGCATCATCATCAGCTCCTCCAGAAGCAGAAGCAGCAGAAGCCCCAGTCGCAGAAGAGCGAGCCCGTGCTACAGAAGCCCCAGCAGAAGCAGAGTGAGGGCCAGGGGGCGGGAGGGTGGCCCTGTCCCTCTTGCCAGGGCTGGCAGCAGATGGCTGAGGCTTCCTCTTTTTCCCCATGGTTGTGGGGTTGCTGGCTGGCAGGGAGGCTGGCAGGGAGGCTTGCAGGGAGGCTGGCAGGTAGGCATGCACCAAGGCTGGCAGGCAGCAAGGCTGGCAGGGAGGCTGGCAGGAAGGCTGGCAGGCAGCAAGGCTGGCAGGGAGGCTGGCAGGAAGGCTGGCAGGCAGGCTGACAGGCACCAAGGCTGGCAGGCACCAAGGCTTGCAGGATGGCAGGCAGCAAGGCTGGCAGGATGGCAGGCAGCAAGTCAGGCAGGCAAGGCACTCAATGCATCTGGCAGCAGGTCTTTCCTCTGAATTGTGACCTGCTTCCGAGCTGCTTCCCTTTATACCCGTGGGGCTGACGCAATAAATCCCCCCCGCATGCGCAATTAATGCAAGGCATCCGCTAAGCTTCCGCTGTGCATCTGTTAGGCTTCCGCTCTGTATCTGCTTCATCCGCTGTGCATCCGCTGTGCATCTGCTTCATCCGCTTGGCGTCCGCTCTGCATCCGCTCTTTTCGTTCCGTGTCCGCTTTGCTGAGGCCCCCCGGAAGCCTAGCAGATGTGCCATCCACTCTCATCCACTTCCATCCACTAGGCTTCCGCTCTACATCCATTTTCCATCCGCTCTGCGTCCTCCCCCCATCCGTTCCTTTCCATGTTATCTGCTCTGTTTATGCAAATTTTTGCCCCTTTTGAGAGCGGATAACAATGGATGGAACATTTTTCTCGTCCGCTGTGTCCTTTTTACAAACGTTTTGCATCCGTTGGGCAGTGTGACAGGGCCTTAACACAAATGTAACAAACTCCAAAATGTAAATAAATGCAATGCCTCCAACTTGGCCCCACTGTTCAATAATTCTCAGTTGGAGATAAAACTTATTCAAAAATAGTCTTCAAAAGAAAGCAATACAGTCTGAACTTAATGAGCAGATAGAGATGAAATAAAAAACCAAAACAAACTACAATGAAGGAATTTCCACAATGGACAGGATAAGTAATTACCAACTTCAAGGAGATAACAAGGCACAGTCTGTTGGAGGAACGCCATCCAAGATAACTTCAGCCCAAAATAACACACACTTTGCTTCTGACAAAGCTGTGTTTTAACCATCTCTCTTATATACTATTCTCCCCAGCTGCAACTAATGAGGGGTTCATGGCCGCTTCCTCTCTCATAAGCCAAGTTTTTGCCTTCTCTGTTCCTCCCTGCATGTCCTAGGATGCAGAGGGAATGAGCCTGGTTCTTTGTCTGACTGCCCAGCCGGCCTCTGTCCTTCCCCAGCCTCCTCCATAACCTCCGGAGCCACACCTCCACTCCCTGTCAGCTGTTCCTCTTCTCCCTCAGAGTCCAACTCTACCAAGGGCATGACACTTATGACCATTTTCCACAGTTATGATAGGTTGGAACATCCCCATGGCCATGTGATCAAAATCCAGATGCTTGGCAACTGACTAATATTTACAACAATTTGCAGTTCTGGGGTCATGTGATCACCTTTAGCAACCTTCTAACAAGCAAAGACTACAAGGAAGCCAGATTCTCTTAATAACTGTGTTACTAACTGAATAACTGCAGTGATTCACTTAGCAAATGTAGCAAGAAAAGTCATGAAATTGTACAAAACTAACTTAACAAGTCTCCTGCTTGGCAATATAATTTTTGGGATTAATTATACTCAATTGTAAAACAAGGGCTACTTGTAGTGTGGGTTTTGATTTAGCAAAATATTGTGCTGGGGTTGTGTGTCCTATGAATATAAACTGAACTCTGCTTCAAGCTAGAGAGAACTGTGGCTTTTTAAAATTCACATCACTTCTTCCTTAAAAGCCATATTAGTGTATAGTTAGAGGAAGTGGGAAACACAGAGGAAAACAAGACTAATGACAATGACTTCGACTTTATTACTGTGTGTGTCATCAATGTGGGAGTCTCAACTTTTGCTGTATTTAAAGCTCCCTACATCTATGTGTAAAACAAGAGTTATTTGTAAAAGAAATGAAGCTGGTTATAGGTTCCTTTAAAGCAGGGGTCCCCAAACTTGGCAACTTTAAGACTTGTGGACTTCAACTCCCAGAATTCCCCAGCCAGCTGGCTTGAGAATTCTGGGAGTTGAAGTCCACAAGCCTTAAAATTGCCAAGTTTAAGGCCATGTCACACTGCCCAACGGATGCAAAAAGGACACAACGGAAGAGAAAAATCTTACATCTGTTGTATCCGCGCTGAAAAGGGGTGAAAATTTGCATAATTGGAGCGGATGAAACGGATGCGGGGAGGACGCAGGGAGGATGCAAAGCGGATGCGGAATGGAAGCACAGCGGATGGAAGCGGATGGCGGATCCGCGAGGCTTCCGGGGGGCCTCAGTGAAGCGGACGCGGAACGGAAAAAACGGATGCAGAATGGATGCACAGCGGATGAAGCGGATGCACAGCGGAAGCCTAGCGGATGCACAGCGGAAGCAGAATGGATGTCGCGCGTTAATTGCGCATGTGGGGGGATGCATTGCGCAAGCCCCCCGGATATAAAGGGAAGCAGCTCGCACTTGGCCAGCATTCCGAGGAAAGACCTGCTGCTGGACACTTCTAGTTCCTTTCCTGCATGTCTGCCTGCAAGCCTTGCAGCCAGCCTGCCTCCCAGCCTGCCTCCCAGCCTCCTGGGCAGCCTCCCTGCCAGCCTTGCTGGCAGCCTGCCTTCCAGCCTCCCTGCCAGCCAGTCTGTCTGCCAGCCTTGGTGCCTGCTTTCCTGCCAGCCTTCCTGCCAGGCTTCCTAACATGCTTCCTGCCAGGCTTCCTGCCAGCCTTGGTGCCTGCCAGCCTTCCTGCCAGCCTCCCTGCCAGCCAGCAACCCCACAACCATGGGGAAGAAGCGAAAGGCTCAGCAACCTGCCGCCATCCCTGGCAAGAGGGACAGGGCCACCCTCCCACCCCCTGTCCCTGACTCTGCTTCTGCTGGGGCTTCTGCTGCTTGGGCTCGCTCTTCTGTTGCTGGAGCTTCTGCTGTAGCTGCTCCTGGCAGTGGTGCTTCTGCTGCTGCGTACTCTGCTGAAGCTGCTCCTGGTCCTGCTGGTCCTGCTCGTTCTGCTCATGCTCCTGGTCTTGCTGACCCTGCTGCTGGTGCTTACTCTGCTGCTGCTCATCCTGGTCTTGCTGCTGCTGCTGCTGCTGCTGATTATGATCCTACTGGTGAGTATGCAGATGCTGATGATGAGGAGGCTGATTTTGATCCTGCTGGTGATGATGCCGATGATGATGATCCTGCTGCTGCTGCTGCTGGTGTGGAGGAGCAGCCCCTACCACCTGGGAGCCCCTCTGATGAGGGCCCATCTGGTCCTGCGAAAGGGAGGAAGAGGCGTATTCAACAACAGGAGAGGAGGCAGTACTACATCGAGGAAGCGCACGAGTATGAGGTGCTGGACTGGCTGAGAGAGAACAAATATCTGTGGTGGAAGGGACACCGGCTGTACAGGGACACCAAGCGGGAGCAGGCTGCTTGGAGAGAGAGGGCGGAGAGTCTGGGCTACGCATCGGATGTGCTCCTCGGCTGGTTGAAGTACATGCACACCTGGTACGGGAAGCTGCACCACAAAAAATCTGGCCAGGCCACGGTTAAGCTGACAAATAGAGAGAGCTATGTCATGGCCAAGTGCAGCTTCCTGGAGGGTGAGGTCCGCCACCGAGGAGCACCAGGAACCCCTCTGTCTACCCTCTCTCTCCGGCAGCCTGCTGGGAGCCAGTCCTCTGGCAGCTGAGAGTCAGTCCCTGTCTCCACACAGGTATCTGTGGGGCGTGCCACGGTGGAGAACCACCGGGCAGGTGTTGAAAGTGTGGTGGAGAGCGAGGAGGACTCCCTTGTACGGTGGGAGAAAGGAGACATTGAGTCCACTGCTGCCGAAGCCTCATCCACCCACACCTCCGCCTCCACAGCAAGGCAGAGAGCCGGATCACAGGAGGGGCAGAGCCACAAGGTCCTGGTGGAGATCAGGCACACCATCCGCACCAGCATAGGTCTCCTCTCTCAGCTGGTCCCCATCGAATCCTCCTCCTCCAACTGCAAGCCCTTCCTCAATTATGTGAACCAGACCCTCAAGGAGATGCCGGATCCTCAGTACCAGGTGGTGAAGGAGAGGATCACCGAGCTGCTTCACAACCCTCCACACCCAGAGGCACCTGCTCCCACCCAGTCCAGGTCTGCTCCTCCACCCCAGGTGATGTCCCTCCCATACCAAGGCTTCCCACAGCCCCTCACCTACCAGGGCTACAGCTACCCGGAAGTCCAGCAGCACAGACAGCAGCCCCTACAGTTGCAGGCACAGAGTCATCAGCCGACAACGTTGCCATCGCTTCCAATGATGCCACCGATGCCACCCACAACAATGCCACCCACGACAGCGATGCCAGCTACGCCAATGATGCCACCCATGACAGTCCTCACCCCGCTGCAGAGCAGGCAGCCCCACTACACTGCTCCTTCCTCCATCCCACCGCCAAGCACGGCCTCAGTACATCTGTCCTCAGTACTGGGGCTGATACCCCATGGCATGGAGGAAGGACCTCTCAGCATCATGGGGCTGAGCCAGCTGTCTGACACCTTCCTCACCACACCGTCCCCTATTGTCCTCTCGGGGCTAGGCACTCCAATAACACCTCAGACCAGCACTGCAGCAGCACCCACCTCCACAGCACCTGCACCCTAACACCTTGGACTGGGCACACACCTACGAGTGACCAAGAGGAGTGCCAGAGACTGGCTGCATGGATATTTGTGGACTTTATTTGGACACTTAACTTGGGTCATGTTTATTTTAAAGCTTGTTGTTCAATAAAGTTTATCTTTGTTTCACACACTTGCTTCATTTATTGAATAAAGTCTTGGTGGAAACTTTTAGAAATATTTTAGCCTTTGCATGCTTGTGGGATGGTTTAAGATAGCAGTGGGGTGGGCAGGGATACCTTTGGGATGGTTTAAGATAGCAGTGGGGTGGGCAGGGATACCTTTGGGATGGGTTAAGATAGCTGTGGGATGGGAAGGGA
>BLBF01000049.1:6354350-6364424 GCA_015471245.1 Laticauda colubrina
GGGATACCTTTGGGATGGGTTAAGATAGCTGTGGGATGGGAAGGGATGCCTTTGGGATGGGTAAAGATACCTGTGGGATGGGCAGGAACACCTTTGGGATGGGTAATAGCTGTGGGATAGATAAACCTCCAGTGCAAGCATAGTGGGACTGTATGGTCCACCCTCCCAGGTGCCACACCTACGGCCCTTTATTATCAATAATAATGTAATAATTATCCACACATGTCAACATAAACACAACTCTTTATTTAACGCCCTGTTCATTGTAGGCCAACCAAACATACATGGCCCAATCTCATCCGTGTGATGAGACAGGCTGAAGGAAGCATCCATTAAGCATCTACCATCCTGTCTTGCCACTCCACCGCTCCAGCTAGGGAGTTGCACCAGTGTTTCAGGAGGTTGCGCTGCTTCTTCGACTCACGTGAGGCTCTGTTGGGGCCTTGCACATCCTCAGTATCTATCAGGTTTTGCCCTTGCCTCCATTCCCCAGGCTCCATGTCCCCATTGCCTTGTTGGAGGTCCACGAGCCTGTTCTGCAAGACTGGGTAGCGGGTGCGCATGAGATTGTGAAGGATGCAGCAAGCTTCCACGATCCTCCTCATGGTCTCTGGGCGATGCTGCATGTTGGTGAGAAGTACCTGGAACCTGTTGGCCAGGATGCCAAAGGCGTTCTCCACCACCCGCCTTGCCCTGGACAGCCTGTCGTTGAAGATCCTCTCTTCACGGGTGAGGTATTTGGAGGTGTAGGGCTTCATGAGGTAGGTTGAGAGGGAGAAGGCGTCATCCCCCATGATGAAGTAGGGCACATCTTGCGTGTCGTTGGGCAGAGGGTCTGGATCTGGGAAGCCCACCATGAGGTTGCTTTCCAGCCCCTCCTTGAGGTGACTGTCATTGTATATCTGGGCATCTGAAGATGAGCCGCTGCCTGAAACATCGATGTACATGAACTTGTAGTCAGCATCAACCATGGCAAAGAGGATGATGCTGAAGAAGCCCTTGGAGTTGTGATAAGAGGACCCTGAGTTGGCTGGAGCTTTGCAGGCCAGATGCCTGCCATCTATGGCTCCAACGGTGTGGGGGAAGTTCCACTTCTGATACCACTGCTCTGCAACTTTCTTCCATCCTTCTTCAGTGGAGGGGCACTGGAGGAGCTCCTCCTTGTATTCTTCGATGATGGCCTGCACCACTTCTCTGACCACAAAGCTGATGGTGCTGGGTGGCACCCTCCAGCCGTACTGCATGCTCCTGTAGGTAGTCCCTGTGGCCAGGTGGCGCAGAGTGAGTGCCACCTTGAGCCCAGGTTCCAGGCTGGGCGGGAAGTTGGTGTTTGTCTTGGTCAATCTGGGTGTCAGGTGCTGCACAACTTCGTCAAACATGGCTGGAGGCATCTTCATGAAATTCTGGAATGCCCGAGGGTCTTCGCTCCTGAGCTCCACCATCAGCTTGTCGTAAAGTACGTACTGTGCTCTTCTGGCAAACCATCTTCAGAGCCAGACTTTTTTTGGGTGCCTCCTTTTCTTCCCATAGTACTGTTCACAGAGCCTGTAGATGGTTTTGCAGTGTTGCAGAAGGATGGTGGTTGCCGAAAGAATTTGGTCGCAATCCACGGTGGACATGACTGGATGGTGTAGAAGAGCAAGAGTCAGATGAAGGCTGCAGAGGTCTGCACAGCTTGGCTGCTGTTCTCAAAGTGCGATGCAGGCGAGTTGCTCCCCCTTTTTATGGGCAGTATAGGTGTCCCTTTGAATCCTCTAGGCATCCTCTAGGCATCCTCTAGGCATCCTCTAGGCATCCTCTAGACATCCTTGATATCCGAGATAGGTCCCCTCTGCGAACCTGTTTTCTGCTTTAAATGCTTTGTTTCTGTTCTGCATCCGTTCTGCATCCATTCTGCATCCGCTACGCATCCGTTCCGCTTCCTCCCTGCATCCGGGCGGATGGAGTTGCGCGGATGTGCAGCAGGTGCCTAGCGGATATAGTGGATGCGTAACGGATGTGTAGTGGATACGTAGCGGATGCAGAACGGACGAACTGGATACATTTTCTGCGCAAAAGTTTTAAGCAGCCTAAAACCTTTGGAGTGGATGAAATGTCCATAAATGGATGCTGGACGGATAGAGAGGAAGCAAAACGGAGGCAGTGAGTACATCGCATTTTCCAACGGATGGCAAGTGTTTCTCTCCGTTTTACTTCCTCTTTTCATCCGTTGCTGCAGTGTGACAGGGGCTTTAGAGACCTCTGCTTTAAAGCAACGATGGGGAACCATGACGTTTTTCTGAGCTGTGGACTTCATTTCCCAGAATTCCTGAGCCTGCTGGAGTAGAATCTCAGATCCCCTGGTTGGTCTAAAGTCCCTTCCAATTCTGTTATTCTGTTCTGTTATTTCCAAATGTCCAGATGCAGATGTCCAAATGCATTAGCACATGTGCATTTGATATAAAATAGTGCATCCTTTATCTTTGTTCACTCAAGAGGTGGCCACGTCTTAACTACCATAGCCAATTCTTTATCTGCCTTCCTCAGAAACCTCTACTCCATCCTTCCCAATTGGCATGACCACTATGCACAGGCACATGCAGACAGGGGTGGGCTTCAAAAATTTTAGCAAAGGGTTCTCTGCCTGGTTGCTGGATCGGTGTGGCCATAGTGAGTGTGCCTATTTGGCCTCCTGTACCATGGCAGGGAGGCATTTTTCCCTCTGCGGGCTCTGGAGGTTTTCCTCGAGCCTGTAGGAAGGTGAAAATGGCCTTTCTAGGCTCCAGAGGCTCTCTGGAAACCGGAAACCGGCCCTTTTCCAGCCTTCCTGAACTTCTGGGAAGCTCATTTTTTGCCCTCCCTGAGCCTCCACATGCACCCTGCACTTACTTGCATCCAAACCTGGCCAGGTGGGGACTCCTGGGAGGGGAGGGGTGGACAGGGCCAGTCAGGAGTGGGATTTGAGGGTTCTCTGAACTGCACAGAATCTTAGGTAGGGTTTCTCCCAAACCCCTGCGAACCTCCAGCAATCCACGCCTGCATGCAGACACAGACAGACAGACAGGCAGACAGACCAAGGAGGAATGGCTTGAAAGAGTATCTGTCTCTACTGAACCTTTCTCAAACCGTAACATTTTGCAGAGATATTGTCTATTCTTTGACCTTGGTTTGTTTTAGTTCCAATGCCCTGGTTAATTCTTAGTCAGGTTGTCTGAGTTGCCTTTTGGATCTTCCAAAGGGGCACTGAGGGGAATCATTAGTCATGGATGATTTAATCTGCATTCCTGCAGGGTTGGACTAAATCAGGGGTCCCCAACCACCGGGCCCTGGACCGGTACCAGTCCGTGGATCATTTTGTACCGGGCCGCAAAAAATGAATAATCATGATTAAAATATATATTTTATATCAGCTAAAGCTAAGAAGTCCTTTACTATTGGGGAAGAATTGATTTTGCCAGTCCTTGAAAAAGTGTTTCTGCATGAAACTGGTCCCTGGTACATAAAAGGTTGGGGACCACTGGACTAAATGATACAAAAACAGTCTCTTCCACTTCGGTGCGTCTATGATGCTGATGGTTGCTGCTTCTCTTCTGGCTTTGTTTCACCACAGTTAATCCTCTGAATCCATTCTCCTTTGCCCTGACTGTCCTAGACAGTCTTGCTAGACTGCCTTTCTCTTGGACATACACAAAATGCTTGTTGCGTTCGCATAATGTCAGGAAAAAGCAGCCAGAGCCGTTCATGAATAGTCTCAAGGAGAAGCTTTATTGCTACACTCTTGTTTTACAGAATCTCACCAGAATACAGTATTGTGGGCTAGCACACTGTTCATTGCCAGCAGTTCAATCCTGACCAGCTCGATCCTTGATGTTGTGTCCTGCCAGCAGAATTGGCAGCAGACTCGGACAGTGAGGTGGTTGGGGAGGAACATGAATTCTGGGGAAGGTTTTGACAAGTGCTCTGCGTCAGAGGCAGGGCTGTCTGACAGTTATTAGCTGCCTTCAGAGTCGGAGATCAGTTGGGCAGAAAAACAGCTGGAGCCTGTTCCCAGTGTGGGCAGGCACAGAGCTGCCAGGAGAAGAGAACAGTTGAGGAACAAGGGTCGACTCAGCAATAAATGCTCAGGTGGAAGGTGAATGGCCCCTCCCATAGCAAATAAAGAGGAGCGAAAGGGGAGTGGTGTTTGCAGGAGACAATTAGTTCAATTCATTAGGGTGAAGATCTGTTCCTGACTTCTTGCCAAGTAATTGCTGCTACAGCGTGGCGTTTGGAAGATATTGGTCTCACAACTCTCCCAGCCTGTCTGTAGTTGTGAAATCTCATGAAAGACTGTTTACCAGGACTTTGCTGGAGAGGAATTCCCTTTAAACTAAATCAAAGGGGTTTTATCGGGATGAGGAATCTGCTTCATGATATTGAGAAGCGTAGGTCAAAACACTTGACTCAGCCTTCCATTCTTCCCAGGTGGGTAAAATGAGGATCTAGATTGTTGCGGGGCAATAGAATGATTCTGTAAACTGCTTAGAGAGGGCTGTAAAAGCACTATGAAGCAATATATAAGTCTAAATGCTATTGCTATTTGCTTAGGAAAAATGAAAAATATCTGTGGAGATTCTCAAACAACCAGGTCATGGTTATCCCAGAAGAGCTTTTCCAAAAAGTAACTAAACTTTCTTGAATTTTTTAGTCTTCTTTGAAAATATTTCACTTCTCATCCAAGATGCTTCTTCAATTCTAAGGGGGTTTCCTTAGGAAAGGTCAGATAAAGAGTTTTTCAGCCCATGCTGCTTTCTGCAGTGCAAAAACTCTAAACTAGACCCTCTCTTAACACCTTGCTCCATTCTAGCTGAGATTCCACCACACATGTGTGATGCCGAAGCAGATAAAGGACATCATTAAGATAATAAGCTGGTTCATACAACATGGTTGGGGCTCCCATAATACTACTTTCCCATAGAGTTGCACAAACTGAAAGGTGGGCAGCAAATACATTTGATAAATAAAGAAAAATAAAATAAATGAGAATATGAACTGTCAAACTCTTATGCCCCAATTTAGCCTAGATTAGAACTTTGGGTGAACCCAACTAATGGAAAATTTAGAATGAAAGATAATATAGTATTGTTTGCCTCGCAGTGCCTTTCTGAAAGCTGGCACTGACTCTATATTGAATAAATCTTAAATGATCAACAACTTATTTTTTTCATACTTCACAGCCCTGTAGAATAATCCCTTTCCCAACCCACCAAACATCATCCAAATGATGTTTTGAAACTGAGAATTTCAAGGTTGATTTTCCCTCCCTTTTTCAGTTGCTCAGTCTTGCAAGAAACCTGATAGCAATTCAATTAGAAAATGCAAATCAAGTCACAGATTTACCACCCAAGAGCTGAATTACCCCCAAGAAAATGGCATGATATTCTAGAATAATAGTAAACACTTCAGATAAAAGTTTTCTTTCTTTCTATTTGCACAGGTGAAAAGTGGGGCTTGTGAGCCTTGTCTGCAAAAAAGAAGGGAGGAGAAAACCTTATTTTATAATAAATTACAGGTAGTCCTTGACTTACCACCACAAATGAGCCCAACATTTGTGTTGCTAAATGAATTTTGCCCTGTTTTACAACATTCCCAGCAAAAGTTGTTGAGTGAATTGCTTCAATTGTTAAATTAGTTCCACGGTTGTTAAGTGGATCAGATAACAGATAATCAGAGTTGAAAGGGACCTTATAGGTCATCTAGTCCAACTCCCTGCCCAAGCAGGAAACCCTTCACCATTTCTGACAAATGGCAGTCCAATCTCTTCTTGAAAGTCTCAAATGATGACGCTCCCACAACTTCTGAGGGCAAACTGTTCCATTGGTTGATTGTTCTCACTGTCAGAAAGTTTCTCCTTATTTCTAAGTTAAGTCTCTCCTTGATCACCTTCCATCCATTATTCCTTGTCTGGCCTTCAGGTGCTTTAGAAAACAGCTTGACCCCTTCCTCCTCTCTGTGGCAGCCCCTCAAATATTGGAAGATTGCTATCATGTCTCCCCTGGTCCTTCTCTTCACTAGATTAGTCATGCCCAGTTCCTGCAACTGTTCTTCATATGTTTTAGTCCCCAGTCCCCTAATCATCCTGGTTGCGCTTCTCTGCACTTTTTCTAGAGCCTCAATATCTTTTATAATGTGGTGACCAAACCTGGATGCAGTACTCTGTGTGGTCTTATTAAGGCTTGTAGAGTGATATTAGTACCTCACTTGATCTGGCTTCTCCATTGACTTTGCTTGTCAGAAGGTCGTAAAAGGGGATCACATGACTGCAGGTGACTGCAACCATCATAAATGTGAGTCAGTTTGACAAGAGTCTGAATTTTGATCATGTGACTGTGGGGATGCTGCAACGGTTGTAAATGTGAAAAATGTTCACAGAGTCTTTTTTTTTTTTTCCCAGTGCCATTGTGATTTTGAATAGTCAGGAAATGAACTGTTGAAATTTGAGGATTAGCTGTATGTGAGACTTCTGGCTTCCATCAGCATTTTTTTTAAAAAAAAATTAGATGAATAACACTGTATTCCTGGAGAAAAAAGAAGACAAGGAGAGCTCCTTTAAAAAAATAGAATTTTATTTGTAAGGATTTATGTCTCAATACATTTGAGAAAATCTGCATTTATCAACTTAATCATAAGGAAAGGGGGAAAAAGCAATCCTACATCACATACACAAATAAGTAATTCTTGTTTTTTTTAAAGAGCTGTGTCCTTTGGGATCCAGTCTCCATTCCCTCCTAAGTGAAATTGGTTGTGTGCCATGTTTATGAGACAGCGTAAAAGACAGAGAAATGAAGAATCTTTTATCAATTGTAGCCTTACTCAGTCTCTCATTTTTCCAAACTCATTTTCTCCCATCTGCGTGTCAGTGTGAGATTAAGAACAGCAGCAGCAAAATAAAAAACAAAAAGACACCACCTGAAAATCCAAGCATATTTTCCAGAGCAAGTCCCCTCCTCTGTGCTTCTTTTCTCCCCTTAATACCATGATGGTGAAGCTATGGCACACGGGCCAGAGATAGCATGCCAAGCCCTGTGATGACTTGGGGCATGGCACAAAGGCAACACAGTCACATAAGTAAGAAAAGTCCCTTTAATACCTCCAATTTTGACCCCAATGGCTGGAGAAAAATCTTTCTCAAGAACAGTCTTTAAATGGAGGAAATTCAGTCCGAAAACAACGTACATATGAACTTTACATAAAAACCCATACAATCCATGCTGCAGCAATTAACTGGACAGGGCAGGATCAGGAATTGCAGACTTCAAAGGCCAACAAAACACACACAGTTGGGAAGATGCCAGGAACCCAGATAAGCCTTGACCGTAAAAGATAACTTACAATTTGCTTTCCACTAGTTGCTGTGCGCAATCTCCCTTTTTAAACACTGTGTTCCCCACTGCAACTAATGAAGGGAATCAGGGTCCTCTCCTCCCCAGTAAGCCACGCAACTCACGTTGCTCCCTTCTCTGTTCCTCCCTACATGCCCTAGGATGAAGAGGGGGTGGGCCTGAATCTTTCTCTGAATTACCTCTGCCTTGGTTTATCTCTCCCTTGCTCTGCCCAGCCAGACTGTGCCCTTCCCCAATTTCTTCAACAGCCAACGGAACCACATTCCCATTCTCTGTCAGCTGCTCCCCCTCCCCCTTAGAATCAGATTATGACAGGGGCATGAGAGCCCTCTCTATGGGCATGCAAGCCATCACCCCAGCTCAGCTCTACTGCACATGAGTGCATGTTCCTCTCGCCAGCCAGCTGGTCTCCAGGTCTCTGCCACCCATGCGTGGAGGTGGGGTGAATGCATGTGACAGGATGCACACACAGGGGTGGGTTATATGCACAGAGGGCATGTATACATGCTTTGGGACATGCCTGTATGCATGGGAGGTGGGGCAGAGCACATGCACGGTGTCACACACATATTGCATTTTGAGAATGTGTTCACGTGCATGCGTTTTGGGGACTCATTGCCAAAAAGGTTAGTCATCACTGCCCTAATAGATGCACTTTGCAAGCCATATTTCTTAATTTAATTCACTGGAGTAAGCTATTTTCACCACTGGATACAGTTTTATGAGCACATTTCCCATGTAATCTGTTTGTGGTTGTGAACAACTGCACTGCAAGGTTTGGAAAGCCAAAACTAGAGGAACCACAAAGTTCTGGATGCTGTAAATATTCATTAAAGAGAGAGTGTTTTTAATCAGGGCAACCTGGTCCGCCTAAATATGGGACGGAGCATACTGCTTCCACTTTCGACTTTTAGCCCCAATTCACAGGAGGTCGCTTTCGTGACAAACTATTTTTGTGTTGAATTTATGTTTCCTGACAAAGAAATAAAGGGAGACTAGTATAGATCAAGCTATTTAGCTCTCATGAGCTAGCCATACCCTTCTGAGATTCAAATCTGGGCTGCTTACATATTGGAAGCTGTATTAACCTCTAAGCCACGGGCTCTCCTCCTTAGCTATACCAGGGGAGAGATTAAGTGTTTTTTCAACTTGGTCTGCCCAAATATGGAATGGAGCAAACTGCTTCCGCTTTTGCCTTTCAGCTCCAATCCAGGAGCCTTCACAAGCAGTCGCTTTCTTAGTCGGTAAATATAAATTTAACACAAAAATTTGTTAGAGAGGTTTGCAGTGAAATGAGAACCAATCACATTTTTAAAAAAATCCCTTGCCTATAAAACTTTTACTGATGAGCTGCTCATATGGAATTCATCACTGAATAGGAAGCTGCCTGTATATTTTAATTATTTGCATTAAAAGTACAGGTAATCCTCGACTTATGACCACAATTGAGCCCAGGACTTCTGTTGCCATGTGAGACAGTTGTTAAGTGCATTTCACCCCATTTTATGAACTTTCTTACCATGATTGCCAAGTGAATTGCTGCAGTTGTTAAGTTAGTAGCAGTAGCAATAGTAGTTAAACTTATATACCGCTTCACAGTGCTTTTACAGCCCTGCCTAAGCGGTTTACAGAGTCAGCATATTGCCCCCAACAATCTGGGTCTTCCTTTTACCCACCTCGGAAGGATGGAAGGCTGAGTTAACCTTGAGCTGGTCAGGAATGAGGGAATCGAACTCCTGCCAATGTGAGCAGAGCTAGCCTGCAATACCACATTCTAACCACCGCGCCTCCACAGCTGTTGTCGAACACCATGACGATGGTGTTCAGGTGGTGCTCCAGAATTTGGAATTGCACCCAAGGCACCTATCACTATCAGTACTATTTTTGCTTTCTTTTGCCACAGTCTTTCTACTTTCTCTTTGCAGATTTTTGTGCTTTTCTCCCGTTCTTTCTCTTCTGCTGTTTCCAGGTTTTGCCAAATCCAGTTTCCAGATTTTGTTGTTGTTGTTGTTTTTCTTAAGAGCAATTGTTAAGTCTGGAGTGTTATGTGGCAAGTGATTCTATGTTTGGATCCTGAAGTTCTTGAGCACTTTAGCTTCTTCATTTTCTAATGTTGAAGCATTAGAAACACACTTGCAATACAAGTGAGTAGAAGCACATGCATGAACATGCAGAGCTTCATCATGGGGTTATTTTTACATAGAAGAAATTGCAGATGTCTCCTCTGGGCACTGTTGAAAAGACTTGGTGATGGTCGAAGGAATTCAAGAAGTCCTGTTCTTCTAGCTTCCTTTATTTAATTTGATCTATTTAGACAAAGATGCCCCCATTCAGATCTCAAAAGAATGCCAACCTGGAAGCTTGTTTTCTCTGGAAAGCAAGATATAAACTTATTTAAATAAATCACACAATGTATTCACTTCAATTTTTGCAAAATACAACTTTTACTTTAGAGAAGGTGCCAATGAGAGGCACATTTTCTATAAGATGTATATATGTCTCATTTGGTACACATTATTGCTCATTTTCACAAACATAGTACCAGTCAATCTTTCTTTCTTTCTTTCTTTCTTTCTTTCTTTCTTTCTTTCTTTCTTTCTCTCTTTCTTCTTCTTCTTCTTCTTCTTCTTCTTCTTCTTCTTCTTCTTCTTCTTCTTCTTCTTCTTCTTCTTCTTCTTCTTCTTCTTCTTCTTCTTCTTCTCCTTCTTCTTCA
>BLBF01000049.1:6364524-6376139 GCA_015471245.1 Laticauda colubrina
TCTTCTTCTTCTTCTTCTTCTTCTCCTTCTTCTTCTTCTTCTCCTTCTTCTTCTTTTCTCTCTCTCTCTCTCTCTCTCTCTCTCTCTCCCTCCCTCCCTCCCTCCCTCTCTCTCTCTCTCTCTCTCTCTTTCACACACACACGCACAGACACCCCTAAACATTTTAAGATTCTATGTCATTTGGGGAAAAAAGTACTTTGGGACTCACAGGAAAATATGATCACTGCTCTCTGTTCTTCATTAAATCAAACTTCAGTTGTGCAATTGTGACTGTCATTTTGTCTTTTAAAAAATATGTATTCTAAGACTCTGACTTTCCGTGGGAGGAAAGACAGCTATTTTAAGGAGTCAACAGGTTAAAGCAACTACAACTTTACTTTGAGTCTTATGTTGGACACCTAGAAAAAGTTGGGCTTCTTTAATGAAGAACATAGAGGTTCTATATTTATGAGCAATCCAAAATATATCTGTGGAGTCCCTCTGAGCTTGGTTGTTTTCTTACAGATTTTTCATTATTCAACTAGATGCCAGCTCAGTGCCAGCCTAGACAGGACTGAAAACTCCATAGTTCATCCTCAAGCTACAAATACTCTCTTCTGTTGGTACTGTTTCTGAAGTCTTCACAGCCTAATGAGTATCTACATGCTCTCTTTATGAAGATGGTTGGTTGGTTGGTTGGTTGGTTGGTTGGTTGGTTGGTTGGTTGGTTGGTTTAGAAAATGAACATGACTCCCAACTCACTCATGGTGACTCCAGGTGGCTTATACAAACAAAACCCACAACAGCAATAGATTTATATACTGCTTCATAGTGCTTTACAGCCCTCTCTAAGCGGCTTACAGAGTCAGCATCTTGCCCCCAACAATGCTGGTACAGCCTCTCATGAGAGGCAGAGTTGCCTCCTTGTGAGTAGTCTAACTGACCAGCATTATGCTTGTCTCCTCTCTTCTTTATGTATCCTTGAATCAGGATGAGTGTGCACTCCACCTCCTTGCTAACAAGTGGCAACTGCCCTTGATTGTCTCCTGGCCAACTTGTGAAGCTGCAGGTCACCTCCCTCAACCTCAGGCTGTCATGGTCTGATCCATACAGCTGAGTCTGTTCTGTCAGGCTAGCACTCTCCTAACTCTGATCTTGATCAATACTCGACTCCAGGCTTTCTCTCCTGACTCAAATTCACCCTCCTCCTCTAAACTCATGTCTGGAGAGGAGTCCGGGGACAGATCCATGACAAAGTGCCATTCTACAATGGCATTTAATGGGACCCAAGGACCATCCCATGTGATTGGCAGTTCTTGACCAAAATAGAATGAAGAGGAAAAAAAATATTCTCGATTATATATATCATGTTAATAAGTCAATAAGCAGACCATTTTATGCCTTTTCTATATGTGCTTGGTATCTGGTGTAAGAAATCTGGAACCATGGAACAGTTAAAAAATACTACAAATGTATTTCATGCTACCTATACACAAGAGGTGGAACATTGGCTCAGTGTTAAAAGACATTGAACTTGTCAGCTGGAAAGCTAACAGCCCAAGTTCGAGACCCAAGTTTCATGCAATGGTGTGAGCTCCCATCACCTGCCCCAGCTCCTGCCTAACTAGCAGTTCGAAAGCATGCAGATGCAAGTAGATAAATAGGTATCATTTCAGTGGGCAGATAACAATGTTCCATGCAACTCGACATATGGTCACGCTGGCCACATGACCATGGAAAATGTCTTCAGACAACATTGGCTCCCATGGCTAAGAAATGGAAATGAGCATCCAAGAATCAGACACGACTGGATCGGGGAAACTTTTCCTTTAACACACAAAAATCTGAACTACTAATGATCAAGGCGAAATGGCATCAGATAAAGTGTCAATGGACTTCAAAGGGTGTTGGACGTAGATATCTTATGGGGGTATAGAGACTCCAAACTGATGGTGTGTTTGACTCCACCCTCAGGCCTAGCCTGATCATCTCTTACCAATGTAATTCAAAATGGGCAGCACCTACCTGATTAAATTCCTGTGACGTTCACATTTTCAGAAAACATATTTGCATGCAGTTTGAGTGCAAGTTTCCACAATGCATGCCTTTTATTTAATTGGAAAACTTTGTTACAAACTCGGCTAGAAAATACAAACACGAAAAGAAAATGTATTTCTAATCAGGAATTCATTCAGAAATGATAAATTAGCTTGGTACATATTTAAATGTGAACCAAATAAATGTTGTCCCACCCTTGGCTGGACCTGTGTCATTCTTATCTCACAGTTTGTGAAACTTTGTATTCAGAAGGTTTGCAAATAAGCCGTGGAAGTGAAGGTCTCCAAAATTTCTCTCTTTAACTGTTCTGACAAGATATTTCATCACTGCCAACACTGAACAAGTGACAGCACTTGTAACAAAACAATGGGAAATTCTACCCTTTTAAAAATGCTTGACATTTTGAAACTTTTTAATGTGTTTCAGACTGAGTTCTTTTTTTTTTTAATGTGGTTTTGATGGTGCTTATCACTCACTACATGCCATACTAACTGCAGTTTTTAAGGTCATATTGGAAATCTCCCAGATACTGCCAGGAAATCTATCAATACAAAATGTCAAAAAGGGGAGGAGGGGTTATGTGCAGTTAGCAAAATAGATAACCAAACACTAATTGCATCAATAGTAACTTTAGCATTTTAATGAACTAGTATATTGATTGCTAACTTTACATATTATTTGAATGAACATCCACATCCATTTTTAACTTCACGCAAGCTTGGCTGGCGTGCCTTTGTGTCACTGTGTATTTTGTCCGTGTATATTGAATTTATACCTCTTTACTTTTGCAGAGAGCTCATGCAAGCATAGATTGGAAGCAGGCGAGGATGTGTGTGTCTAATATTACCTCTACAGTAGCAATCCAACATGTCACTTCCCAAAGACAGATGAGACCAAAACCTAACTTTTCCTAGTTTGCATCCTTTATTTTAACTATTTCAGAACTTCTGTTGTCTACAGTACTTGCACTGGCCTTCAAATGTAGTAGGATATATCCCTTTTTCTAATCATTTTCTTTTTTAAATCTTGTTCCTCTCACTTGCAAGAGATTTTCACACAATTACAGGCAGTCCTTGACTTATGACCACAATTGAGCCCAAAATTTCTGTTGCTAAGCAAGACAGTTGTTTAGTGAATTTTGGTGATCTTTCTTGCCACTTAAGTGAATTGCTGCAATTGTTAGTTGTTAAGTGATTCATTAATGTGCCAATTGCAAACAACACACAATCCCTCATGCTCTAGTTATTTCTCAGTTGGAATACTGCAACACACTCGACATGGGACTACCCTTGAAGACGATTGTACAACTAGTACAGAATGCAGTGCCAGGGACAGTTCTGGAAGCATGCATTTATTTCCAGTTTGCTTCCAGGTCCAATTCAAGATGTTGGTTATTACCTAATAGACTTATATACTGCTTCACAGCACTTTTACAGCCCTTTCTAAGCAGTTTACAGAGTCAGAATATTGCCCCCAACAATTTGAGTCCTCATTTTACCCACCTCAGAAGGATGGAAGACTGAGTTCAACCTTGAACCAGTCAGGATCAAACTCCTCAAGTGAGCAGTGAGTTAATCTGCTATACTGCATTCTAACCACTGTGCCACCACGGCTTAGTGTATAAAGCCCTTTGTGGCCTGAGTCCAGGGTAATCTGAGGACCCATCTCACCCTAAGAGGATTGGCCCATTCCATTTACTCCAGCAGAAGAGGCCTACTTCAAATCCCATCTGCCAAGGAATTTTGGCTGGTGGGGTCCAGGAAAAGAGCCTTTTCTGCTGTGGCCCCTGTCCTTTGGAATATCCTACCACTGGCAGTGAGGTCACCCGCCACACTCCTGCCTCTGCCAGCTGGCCTGAGGCTCCAATAGGGTGGCTGTATGCTAGGGGCAATGAGCATGAATTTGGGCAAATTCCAGGAGACAGTGAAGGACAGGGAGGCCTGGCATGCTATGGTCCATGGGGTTGCAAAGACAACTTAGCAACTAAAAACAACAACATGTTTGAGATGTCAGATTGGATAGCAAACAGATACCTACTCTTATGTTGCCTGTTCTTTTAGTTTTTAGTTTCTTACTTCATTTTTTTAATTTTAATTGTTTAGGGGTTGTTGTTTTTTTAACCTTTATATCATTTTGCAAGCCAACCAGAGTCAGAAGAACAGCGAACTGGATGCCATATTTATCAAATAATCAGACAAACAAATAAATAACAGTTAAACACCGCTAAAGGTGCAGGTCTACATTCACTTGTTTAAAAATGAGCCTCTCAATTTTCCTTGAATATATTTCCTTCAATTTTCCGTGAGACATGATGGCAGTGTTCCAATATTTGAGGGGCTGCCACAGAGAGGAGGAAGGGTGCCTTATTTTCCAAGGCACCTGAAGGCCAGACAAGGGATAATGGATGAAAACTAAACAAGGAGAGATTTAACCTGAAAATAAGGAGAAACCTTCTGACAGAACAATCAACCCATGGAACAGCTTGCCCTCGGAAGATGTGGAAGAGCCATCACTTGAGACTTTCAAGAAGAGATTGGACTGCCATTTGTCAGAAATGGTGTAGGATCTCCCACTTGGGTGGGCTAGATGTCCTACAAGGTCCCTTCCAACTCTGATTATCTGTTATCTGTTAAAATTTCCTGTGCCTGTTTTGTTTATTTATTTTTTAAAAAAAACTAGTTTTGGTGACTATACAGGGGTGGGCTGGTGGGGGTCTGCATGGGTTCAGGAGAGCCCCTAGCTAAGATTCTGTGCTGGTCCCTCCCACCCCACCCCTCCCAGGAGTCTCCACGTGTCCCGTTTTGGATGCAAGTAACTGCAGGGCATGCATGGAGGCTCAGGGAGGGCAAAAACCAGGCCTCTTGGAAGTTTGGGAAGGCTGGAAATGTTTACCTCTTCCAGAGAGGCCCCGGGAGGCCATTTTCACCCTCCCAGAGGCTCAAGGAAAGCCTCCGGAGCCAGAGGAGGGCAAAAATGCCCCCCTGCCCTGGTGCAGGAGGCCGACTAGGCCACACCCACCATGGCCACGCCCACCAAACATCTGGGCAGAGAACCTTTTGCTGCAATTTTTGAAGCCCACCCCTGTGACTATAGAATTTCTTTTAAAACAAGAATAGAATTTTGGAGGCGCAGACATGGGCAGAGTGTGGTGTTCTTCCATTTGTTTGTTTATATATTTATGTAATCAGCTATTATGTATTTATTTACAAGGCCTAGAAGCTTCTCCAATCAAAGCCAATTATGTGCAGTGTGCAATTCCCTATCTTTATAAATCAACAAAATTAAACACAGAACAAATCAATAGGGGAAAAAAAGGGAGGGAAATGTCAACAATCCAAAACAAACAAACAAACAACCATAAACTCTCCCTGGACAGAAAATTAAAACTTAGTTGTTCACCAGGGGAACAGAGGTATGTTCCAAAGCTTGTGGCTTAATGGAATTGCCATATTTTAATAAATGTTCCAAAGTTAAAAGAAGGAGCAAGACATTCTGCAGCCAAGGGGCAAACTGTTAAAAGGATGGGGTCTACATATAAAAACCTGTTTCTTTTTAAAAAAAATCTTATTCTTTTAAGTTAAAACCTATGTTTCGGAAGCAGAGAACCGGGAGCGGAAATTTTGAGTAGTTCAGAGAACCGGCAAATGCCACCTCTGACTGGAGATTTTACAGTATCCTTCCCCTGCCACGCCCACCTAGCCACACCCACAGAACCGGTAGTAAAAAAAAATTGAATCCCACCACTGGTTTGGAGGCAAGTTGTTCTACTGATTAATTGTTCCGTCAGGAAATTTATCCTAGTTCTAGGTTGCTTCTCTCCTTGATTAGTTTCCATCCATTGCTTCTTGTTCTGCCTTCAGGTGCTTTGGAGAAGAGGTTGACTGCCTCTTTTTTGTGGCAGCCCCTGAGATACCAGAACACTGCTACCATGTCAACCCTAGTCCTTCTTTTCATCCAATAGACATACCCAGTTCCTGCAACCATTCTTTACATGTTTCAGCCTCCAGTCCCCTCATCATCTTTCTTGCTCTTCTCTGCACTCTAGAGTCTCGCCCTCTTTTTTACAATCTGGAGTCTCACCCTCTTTTTTACATCATGGTGACTAAAACTGGATGCAATATTCCAAGTGTGGCCTCATAAAGTGGTATTAACACTTCACGTGACCTTGATTCTGTACCTCTGTTAATACAGCCTAGGACTCCATTGGCTTTTCTGGCAGTTGCAAACACTGCTGGCTCATATTTAAGTGATTGTCCACTTTTTGGGGGATTAAAACTTTCCTTTATATCTGAAAGGAGATTTTTCAATCACAGTGCTTACCGTCACTCTTTAACAAAGTGCTCTCAAAATCTGAAAAAATGTTTCTCTTGAAAGAATTCAGAAAGATCATTCAACCAATTTCTTTACCTGCAGATCTGATGGCAAACTGCACGTTCCTCCTGTCTGTTGTCTGGAAGACACCTACAGTCTTGCACAGTAATAAACATGCCAATTTCGAATTTATCTTTGTTTTTCTATTGAACTCTGTGAGATCCCTTTGATGCTGCTTTAAACCAGAGTGTTGTCCCTACACTGTTGAAAATAAGTCTACTCCACTGTACAGCTGCAGGAGTCTTTCTAGTGTTTTTATTTTTGGAGATATTGTAACTCAAAGTGATAAGACCCAAATGGGTATCTTGGCAAAAGATGTGTTTTCCCACTGAGCAACATAAGTAGAAAATAATGCCATATTTAATAGTGGCATTAATCATTCTTGGAAATACATTTTAAGAGATGGCAGCAAATTGGCACCAAGATCCTTTAAGAACAGCTGGAAGATAAAATGTCTTACATTTTAAACGAATAAAAAATGTAGTACAAGCAGCCTCCTGTCTGATTGCCTGTGCTAGGACCGGATTCCCAAATGATAGCTCATGAAATCAACTAATGGAGTAAGCTTCTTAGAATATATCATATTTACAACAAAGTCCGAGATCTTTCAACCAGTCACTTCAATAAGGTATATTTGAGAATAAACAACATAGTAATTTATTTTTTTAACCCACCATTCCAGAGATGATATGGATGGATGGATATATTCTTTTAATTTGTTTAATTTTATTGTGTTCATTTATCACAGGAGCCTTTTGAATTGCTGCCTTCCTATAAATGGTTGTTGAAACTTAGGGAGTTGAATTGTCATTCAACCAATTATATGATTTTAGTAGGAGCCTCAATGTATATATCGAACTATTTGCTTTAAGGAAAAATCATAGGGCAGAGACTCCACAACTGTCTTGCATGACCAAATTCAATCTCAGATTCAGTCCTAGGGATATCACACAAAGGGTCAAATATCAGTGATGGGAAAAGCCTTTGACTAAAGTGAAACTGACAGAATTTGATTAGTTTTGGACTGAGTAAGCTAAACACTTGAACCGTAGAAGGTCCCTTATAGAATTTTATGCAACTTTTATACCACTATCAGGTGTAAGCAACCAGAAGTTTTAATAAAGTTGGAAGGGACCTTAAAGGTTTTCTAGTCCAACCCCCTGCTCAAGCAGGAATTTCAGGTAAATGATTGTCCAGTCTCTTCTTAAAAACTTCCAGTGATGGAGCACCAACAATTTCTGGAGGCAAGCCATTCCAGAAAGTAATTGTTTAATTAATTGATTAATTGTGGTGATTAATTGTTAATTGTTTCATGAAATTTCTTCTTAATTCTAGGTTAATTCTCTCCTTGATTAGTTTCCATCCATTGCTTTTTGTCCTGCCCTTTGGAGAATAGGTTGATCCCCTCTTCTTTGTGGCAGCCCCTTAGACATTGGAACACTGCTATTATATCACTCCTAGTCCTTTTTTTCTTTAAATTGGGCATTTTATTGTTAATCACCTATGTTAACAGATATAACAGATAATCAAAGTTGGAAGGGACCTTATAGGTGATGTAATCCAACCCCCCGCCCAAGTGGGAGACCCTATACTATTTCTGACAGATGGCACTCCAATCTCTTCTTGAAAGTCTCAAGTGATGGCGCTCCCACAATTTCCGAGGGCAACTTCTGTTCCATGGGTTGATTGTTCTCATGGTCAGAAAGTTTCTCCTTATTTCCAGGTTGACTTTCTCCTTGTTCAGTTTCCATCCATTATTCCTTGTCTGGCCTTCAAGTACTTTGGAAAACTGTTTGACCCCTTCCTCTCTGTGGCAGCCCCTCAAATATTGGAAGACTGCTATCATGTCTCTCTTGGTCCTTCTTTTCTCTAGAATAGCCATGCCCAGTTCCTGTAAATGTTCTTCATATGCCTTAATCTCCAGTCCCTGTTGTGGCTAGCTGGCAGCAGGTGTGGATGGATGAGGAGAGCGAGGACTTGGATGAGGGGTCAGGACCATTAGGGAGTGGACTGCTGCCTTCAGAGATTGTGGGGGCTGGCAGCAGTGATGAGGAGGTTCCTGAGGAGCTGTGCCAAGTGTGCATGCATGCAGGATTGTTCAGAGGAAAAAGCAGCTACAACAGCATGGGTGACTCGGGAGTAAGGCTGCAAGGTAATGGCCCCTCCTTCAAGAAGATAAAAGCCAGCTGTGAATGAACGCACTTCGCAGAAGGCAAAGAAATTTTGAACTCAGCCTCATGGACATTCCAGTTGCTATTTGAAGACTCTTGTAAACTATTTCTTATCTGTTGTTTTTTTTGTCAGACTTGAAAAAACTTGGGAAGGCTCTTTCTTGTCAGAGCTAATTAGTTGGAAGCAGCCTTTTATCTGTGAAGAAACAGGATTCTTAGCTGAAACATAAAAAGGTTGTACTGCTCTCTTTGTCTTGAGTTTGCTCTCTTGGAACAAGGTTTGGGTCAGAACAATGCCCTAATCCTCCTGGTTGCTCTTCTCTTTACTTTTGTTAGAGTCTCAACATCTTTTTTATCATGTGGTGACCAAAACTGGATGCAGTACTCTAGGTGTGGTCTTACTAAAGTTTTATAGAGTAATATTAGTACTCTACCTTGATCTTGATTGTATCTCTCTGTGATTGTTAAAAGAATCTCACCATTCTGATTACATTCCTTTGGGGGAACAGTCAGACAATTCCTCAGGGATTCAGGGGGAGGCCAGACCTGTCCTGTTTTCAGCAGTGCAAGGACTCCAAACTCTGCTTCCTCATAGCACCTTCTTTCTGTTGAGCTGGAGACCTATAGAGATTCTCAGTCATCCAGGTCATAGCTGTCCCAAAGTGCTTTTTTCAAGAGGCAACTGGACTTTCTGATTTTTCTTTGAAGACATTTTGCTTCTCGTGCAAGAATCTTCTTTAGCTCTTGGATGAAGCAAAACATCTTTGAAGAAAATCAGAGTTGAAAGATGTTTCTTGGATGAGAGGCAAAACATCTTGTCAGGATTCCGGCAGTTACCCCAATGAAATCATGAGTCTTAAACCAAACTTCCAAAACTTCAAAAGGATTTATTGGGAGTTAACATGTCCAGCACTGCCTGGGTGTAGCCAACTCTGAGTCACATAATTCATTAGCACCCTTGACCCTGGTTTCCTCCCCACCCCCTGGGTATATCATAATTCATATTCTCCAATGAGACACATCCATAGCCAAGAGTCATCAATCATGTTCTCCAGTTAGAATTTGTGCAGCAGAAACTTCAGTCACCTTGTTACTATCTTTGAAAACTATTCATGGAATGCACTTTCAATTTTCAAGGTGTCGCACTGCCCTTTCAAACCTCTTTCTCCACTCCCTTTCTGTTGGCAACTCTAAAAAGACCATAGAAATATTTTATGAGTTGACACATCTTCAAAGAAAAACCAGAAAGTCCAGTAGCCTCTGGAAAAAGCACCTTTGGGTCTAGCTGGTAATTCCACCACAGTCATGACTGTTTTGCTGTTTGAAAACTTTTATGAGCTATCCAGCTGGTGATAGCTCCTGGTTATGTTCACAATAAAGAAGAACATTTGTGGCTCAGGGTTGAAGTGTGAGGCCCTTGGTGCTCTCTGAGCTTCCTTGTTCTTATGCAGACATTTCATTATCCAAACTAAGTAACAACATCAGTGATGACATTTGGATAATGAAACTTCTGCCAGAAAACAAGCAAGCTCAGAGAGCACCAAGGACCCCTGATAATGTTCTTCATAACAAGTCCTTCTTTAGAATGATTGTGCCCACTCTGGTGCTTCAGATCTTCCAATGATCCACCCATTGCCATTATAATAGAAGCCATTAAAACTTGTTACTAGCCATCTTCTTCTTCTTTGCTTTCTTCTACCTTTCCCTGTGTTATCGACTTCTCAGAATACCTGGGTTTTCACATCATATATCCAAAATCGGATAATTTTAATCTGGTCATGTTCTCTTGTGTGAGAATTCTGGATTGATTTGTTCTGTGGTTCATTTTTTTTTTCTTAGCTGTCCATGGAGGAGTATTCCCCAACAGCAAAGTTCAAAAGAATCAATACTCTTATCTTGTTTCTTCAGACAATTTTGGTTTTTCATACAGAAAATCATTGGTGGTGTGATACTTTGTACATATAGACACATTCGAGCATTTGAATATTTTTTCCAGGCCTTCATTGCTTCTCTACCAAACACTAATCTCTTACCACATTTTAAACATGTGCATATTAAATGTTCTTTTATCTCAAAAGAAAAAAACATTCCAGTTTATGAGACTTAATTTTATGGATTTATTTGCTAGTATAGTGAGTATAGAGCCCTTATCATCCCCAGAGTAGTTTACAGTTTAAAATAACTGTTTGCTACCTAGCAAATAGAATATATGTGGTAAAGGGTTAGTGAAAAGAAGGACACTCAAATATTATATTTGGACACTCAAATATTATAGAAGGACACTGAAATATTATATTATCAGAAAATAATCTAATGGACTATAGAGATTTGCAAAATGTTCTCACTTTGAAATGTTTCATGTATAGAAAGGAATTTCATATGTTCTTAGAATTCTGTCTGTGGCTAAAGGAAAACAGTTTTGTTTACAGCTTAGAACAAAGATAGATTATTAAGAGTTAGCATCATCTTGATGTTTCCATCACAGGAAACATCAATTTAAAACAAGCTATTTCAACCTCAAGCTTGTATAATTTAAGCCTGTCCAATACAAGGAGATGGAAAGGCATAATTTTCAGGGGTATCTACAGGAGAAGTCAAAACAATTTGTTCCCTTCAATTTTATACTACTAAAACTCTCATCTTTACAACTTGTTATGGGCAAAACAGCCTATTGCAGGGCAATAATGTTGAACCAAGGTAGTTTAAGTGGGATAACTTATGGAATGCATTCAAAATTTGGGACCCTTGACCCCAAGGGAGTGAAATTAGAGAAAGCTGTGGCTGCTTCAGTCATCTGCTGAAGTTGGGCTGCTGCTGCAGTCACATGTCCTTCATTTTAAACTTCCATAACAGTTTTCCAGCCACTCTTGCAATCCCTTACTCCCCCACCTATCAGAAGCCATTTACCTGCCCGCTGGAATAGGAATGGGAGGGAAGGAAGGAAGGAGGGAAGGAAGGAAGGAAGGAAGGAAGGAAGGAAGGAAGGAAGGAAAGAAAGAAAGAAAGAAAGAAAGAAAGAAAGAAAGAAAGAAAGAA
>BLBF01000049.1:6383601-6433268 GCA_015471245.1 Laticauda colubrina
TGGATGGATGGATGGATGGATGGATGGATGGATGGATGGATGGATGGATGGATGGATATGGAAAGTAACATCTGATAAAATGCCAGCAATCAAGACAGCAGTAGAAACCTTGAAGTATTGTGCTGAAAAACTAGAATTGAACAATCATTCCATCAAAATAATATTGTAGAAGAAGGCAATGGCAAATAGTCTCCATAATGTTGCCTATAGGTGAGCATTTTGAACTCCATTGAGGGAGTGTTTACATTTTTAAATGTCAGAGGAAAATAAAGAAGTCTGTTAAGCAGATATACATACACAGAGCTAATTATAGGAAGGTTGGGAAAACCAAGATGGTCCAATTGAAGCCCTGCTCCTCTTAATGGACAACCTATATACAACATGTATAAAAAGAGAGCAGAGCTTCAAATGAACAGTTGCAGCCACCACTTTGACTGTTTTTTAATTTCTTCAACACACATACATACAGACAAACCTTTGCTCCCATCTGTGCTAGTTTTTTGTTCAACAACTTCTCTTGTTGCTAGGCTTTTGCTTAGCTTGAGAAACTATACATGTATATGAACTTCTGGAATTACTGAGTTAAACTCCAGCTATGAGCCAGTTTTGAGAATTTGCTTTCAAAGGAAAATGAACACCCCACCAAACTCTCTCCTCAAAAAGTAAGACCAGGGGTGGATTTCTACCGGTTCTGTCCACCTCTGTAAAACTGGTAGCTCCGAAGAGCAGCAGACATAAAACCAGTTCTATGTCTGCTGATGTTTTTGCCCACCCACCCACCTGGGCTCTTACCTGATCTTTATTTCCTGATTTTTCAACTTCAGCTGCCGAACAAGGCACAGCTGCAGTTAGAAAAGCAAGAAAAGAGGGCTGTTTCAAAGGCTGCTTCTCTGCACGCAGCATGCTGATGACGATTGATTTACAGGCATGTAGCTCCCAGCCTACAGGGAAGCTGGTAAATCCTGAACCAGTAGTTAACCCTTTCGTATCCCACCCCTGAGTAAGACCATTGTGATTTCTGAAACCTGCTGCAGCATTTCAGTTCAGAAAAGTTGGGTTTCTTGATGTTCACCCTCACCAGAGTTTTATCCTTACACTTGACTCAGCTTTAAATATCAGAAAATGTGGGCAATTTATTTACACATTTCAGGAGAATAGATTGTCAACAAAGGAAGGTTCTTAGTACAAAAGATCATTTGAAGGGGTGACAAGGAGACTTTGATGAAAGAAAAGAAACATGTGATGCATGTTTGATTACCTGAAGTACTTGTAAATAACATGGTGGGAGCATGAACTCCTTAGATTGTGGAAGCAATGAAACCCCAATTAAATTTTCTATTGTGAAGCCATTCTTTGAAATGAAGAGGGAGATTTTGGGGTGTGGCTTTTTTTCTTTCTTTTACCAAACTATTTAGCTGCTGTGAGTGAGATGGACCAGCCACGCTTCCTTCAAAGCATAGATACTACCTTTGGACTTTCCCACTACTTCCCAAGGGGATTTGATGTGGTGGTTTGCTGATCAAATCTGACATCAATCAGTCATCTGGTTGTTAGCACTCTCTGAGAGTTGTATGGGCCACTTGGGGATTTTATTTGTGCCCTCAGGATCATAGATAATTCGGTCTGAGGTGTCTGTCCATCAAAAATGCACATGTCCAATAGATAACCCATCACTTGCCTTCCTCCATCAGAAATCCTTGACAAAAAATAAGGCAGTTATACGTGAATAGCTAAATGCAGTTGGGGTCTTGAACTACTGAGCTCTATCCCATTATCTAATGACCAACTTCTATATCTGCTTCACCCCATTTTCTTCCTTCATAGCCACCCATTTTTTGAGCAACAAAGCCAACCTTCCTTTCTGTAATTTTAGATCAATAGCTAATTCAGCAGAGTATTTAAGTAATTTGGGCTGCATCACTGTACCCAGCTGATTTTCATGCCCAGGGCGGGACTAGAACTCACAGTCTCTAAGTGATTGCCCCAAAGTCACTCAGCGAGCTTTCATGCCTAAGGCAACACTAGAACTCATGGTCTCCCAGTTTTTAGTCTGGTGCCTTAATTATTAGACCAAACTCCTATATCAGATCTCTCAACTTTGGGGGCCTAAAAGCACATTTACAGAACATGATGTGAGAACTTTCATACACTATGGAGATTGTAGTCAAGTAGAATAAAGGAATACCACAGGCAGGAATCAGAATTCTACCAAATCTGGGTAGCTTACACAGCTTAATTTATAACAGAATTACAGTAAAACTCTTGATCTATGGCAAATATGAAAAGGATAATTATCTCTCTAGATTTTGTGTGTGTGTTCATGAGTGAATTTTGTTTTCTTTTTTATTCCTATACATTAAGGAGTCAGGTTATTCAGTTCCTTGTAAACATTCATTAGCTACTGTTCAACAAACATGATTTTTTAAAAAAAGAATTGCTAGCCAAAGTGATTAAATGTGAATTACACAAGGATAAGATGGGTCACTAATTGTATGCTTCAAACATTGTGTTTGTAAACTTCACATAAATCCTATACATCAATGATACAAGATTGACAGCCTGACTCCATCTGCTGGTAAAAATGATTTCATATTCACAGTTATATATATTTTTTCCTAAATAAATTTTGAATCAAGATGAAAGTTGCAACTCCGCCATGAAAGTCCCACCTCTAAAAGCAAACTCGTGGTGACAATCTTGACTGTTTTAACCCCTTTTCTCTGTGAACACCCCTGCCCACAATAGTACCAAGTCAAATTTGTCACATGCCATCCAGATTTTCACATTAGATTTAGTATTTTTATCCATGTATCGAGTCTTTCCCAAAGACCTGGGATAGACATGTTAATGTTTGACGAGTTAAAGATATTGTTGCAGGATGTAAGCTATTCCGAGTAAAGCTGCTGTTTGTAATTGACTGGTGATTTTGTCAATGCCAATGGTATTCAAGTGGTGCTCTAGTTGTTTTGGAATTGCACCCAAGCCACCTATTACTAATGGTGCTGTCTTTGCTTGATGTTGCCACAAATCTGTGTCTTTTTGCAGGTCTTTGTATTTTGTGATTATCTCCAGTCTCTTCTCTTCTATTCTGTTATCTCCAAGTACTGTCATGTCCACTATTTTTTTTTCTTATTGACAGTTGTTAAGTCCAGCATGTTATATGGCTGGTGCCTGTCTGCTTGAATTCTAAAGTCCCAGAGCAATTTAGCTTCTTCATTTTCTATGACTTTCTCTATACTATGATCCCACCAGTTTTTGCTTGCAAGCAAACAGTGTTACTTGCCAGTCTTCAAATCCACCCCTGTTGCTACTTTGTCATGCTGTTGTTATAATTTTTATCACTATTGGTATATCATATAATCATATAGTTCATCATATAATCAGCCAGATGTTCAGAGTGGATTTGGCATTTTTTTCCACCTGTCGAGTCCTTCCCAAGGACTTGGGATAGGCAGGTGTTGATATTTGATGGTGTGAGAGATAATGTCACAGGTTGTAAGCTGTTCCAAGTAAAGCTGCCTTTTGCAATTGACTGATGCCAGATTTGTCAATGTCGATCATGTTCAAATGGTGCTCTGGTTTTGGGGGGGATTACACCCAAGGTGCCTATTACTCTTGGTGGTATCTTTGTTTTCTTTAGTCACAGTCTTGTATTTCTATTTGCAGGTCTTTGCACTTTGATATCTTCTCCAGTCCTTTCTCTTTTATTCTGCTGTTTTCAGATACTGCCACGTCCACTATCCCGATTCTTTTGTCTTTCTTATCAACAGTTGTGAAGTCTGGAGCATTATGTGGCAGATGCCTGTCTGTTTAAATTCTAAAGTCTCAGAGCAATTTAGCATTGGCTAAAAAAAAATTAAAATACAAGAGACACAAACAAAACATTTAAAATGAACATTTAAACATGACGAACAGATAAATCCCACTCAAAAGAGTTGTGCCTTGACTGCTCTTGTAAAAGCATCGAGAATGGCATAAGGAGATTAAATGAGATTCCCTAAGGACTTAGTGCCACAGTATGAGAAAGATACAGGAGCAACTGTACGCAGTCCATTTAGGAAAGTTGAAAACAATTCACTCTAAACCTCTTAGTTCTATTCAAGTCAGCAGGTTCCCATGCACGTAGTAGTTACCTCCCTCTCCCCTCACTTGGGCACTGTAAGCAGCTAAGAAGAAAGAGACATAGTAATGAAATGCTGAATTACACAAAGTAGGACTGTGAAAACAGGATTCTGGAATTGATCTTTAAACGGTACTTTGAAGTGCCCAGGAGCACAAATCTAGCATCTGCCTGCAACATTTTAAAACAGTTGTGTTTTTTCCCCCAGAGCATGGAGCAGTGGCAGCGCGGAGGATGGGCTGTGATCTTGTTCAAAGATGCAGCTGCTTTAAAGAGCATTGGCTTAATGGTACTATATTTACATAGAGAGAAATAATCAGTGGGATACCACAGGGTTCTATCCTAGGCCCAGTACTCTTCAATATCTTCATAAATGACTTAGATGATGGAATTGAAGGGGAACTTACCAAATTCACAGATGATACTAAACTGGTAGGAATAGCTAACACCCAAGAAGGTAGGCTCAAGATCCAGGTGGATCTTGACAGACTTGAACACTGGGCCCTATATAACAATGTAGAGAAAAGTAAAGTCATACACTTAGGCAAGAAAAACCAAAGGTACATGTATAGACTGGGTGAAACCAAGCTTAATGTCAGTAACTGTGAGAGGGATCTTGGAGTCTTAGTGGACAACCAGTTAAATATGAGCCAACAGAGTACAGCAGCAGCCAAAAAAGCCAATGCAATCCTAAACTGCATTAACAGAGGGATACAATCAAGATCAAGGGAGGTACTAATACCACTCTATAAAGCCTTAGTAAGACCACACCTAGAGTACTGCATCCAATTTTGGTCACCACACTATAAAAAAGATGTTGAGACTCTAGAAAAAGTACAGAGAAAAGTAACTAAGATAATGAGGGGGACTGGAGGCTAAAGCATACAACGAACATTTGCAGGAACTGGCCATAGCTAATCTAGTGAAGAGAAGGTGAGACATGTGAGATATCAAGTATGTGATATCAAGACATGTGAGATATCAAGTATGAGACATATGAAATATCAATATCAAGTGAGACATGATAGCAGTGTTCCAATATATTGAAAGTTTTGCAGTGATAACTCAGCTTCAGAAAAATAAACACAGATGGGTAATGCTTCATCTAACATCTTTAAAAACATAAGTAGATTTTACAAACCAGTTGTAGATTTCTCCAACATGGAGCAAACTCAAATAGAAACATTTTGCAAGTTCGGAGTTGAGCTCCACTCTTCAGCAAGCAAGCATCTTCAATAGACAGACTCAGAGCTCAACATAGCTGCAGAGTTGCAGATCTTAAGGGCCTGTCACATTGGCCGACAGATGCAAAACGTTTCTAAAAAGGGACGAGAAAATGTTCCTTCCATTGTTATCCGATCTCAAAAGTGCCCCGAATTTACATAAGCAGAGCGGACAACAAGGGAAAGGAACGGACGGGGGGAGGATGTAGCCAGGATGTAAAGCGGATGCTCCACAGAAGCCTAGCGGATGGAAGCGGATGGCACATCCGCAGGGCTTCTGGGGGAGCACAGCGAAGCGGACGCGCAGCGGAAAGAGCGGATGCCGAGCGGATGCCAAGTGGATGAAGCGGATGCAGAGCGGAAGCCTAGTGGATGCCTAGCGGATGCAGAGCAGATGTAGAGCAGATGCAGAGCGTTCACTGTGCATGAGGGGAGGATGCATTGCGTCAGCCCCGTGGATATAAAGGGAAGCAGCTTGCAAGCAGGTCACCATTCAGAGGAAAGACCTGCTGCCAGACACAGCTCCAGCCAGCCAGCCAGCCAACAACCATGGAGAAGAAGAGAAAGCCTCTGCCATCTGCTGCCAACCCTGGCAAGAGGGACAGGGCCACCATCCCACCCCCTGGTCCTGACTCTGCTTCTGCTGGGGCTTCTGCTGTTCGGGCTGACTCTTCTGGTGCTGGAGCTTCTGATGGCACTGCTCCTGGTACTGGGGCTTCTGCTGGTGCTCACTCTGCTGGTGCTGCTCCTGGTGCTGGTGCTTCTGCTGATGATTACTCTGCTGGCGCTGCTCCTGGTGCTGGGGCTTCTGCTGGTGCTTACTCTGCTGGTGCTGCTCCTGGTGCTGGGGCTTCTGCTGGTGCTTACTCTGCTGGCGCTGCTCCTAGTCCTGCTGGTCCTGCTGGTCCTACTGGTCCTGCTGGTCCTGCTAGTGCTCCTGGTCCTGCTGGTGCTCCTGGTCCTGCTGGTCCTGCTGGTCCTGCTGGTGCTCCTGGTGCTTACTCTGCTGCTGCTGCTGGTGCTCCTGGTCCTGCTGGTGCTCCTGGTGCTGCTGGTCCTGCTGGTCCTGCTGGTCCTGCTGGTCCTGCTACTGTTGTTCTTCCTGCTGCTGGTGGTGGTGGTGTGGAGGGGCAGCCCCTACAACCTCGAAGCCCCTCTGATGAGGGCCCAGATGGCGCTGCCAAAGGGAGGAAGAGGCAGACGCGAGAACGAGAACGGGAGAGGAGGCAGTACTCCATCGAAGAGGAACATGAGGATGGGGTGCTGGAATGGCTGAGGGAGAACGAGTATCTTTGGCAGAAGGGACACAGGCTCTATCGAGACACCAAAAGGAAGCAGGATGCTTGGAGAGAGAAGGCAGAGAGCCTGGGCTATACTTTGGAGGTGCTCCTCAGCTGGTGGGAAGCTGCACGTCAAGAAATCTGGCCAGGCCACGGTCAAGTTGATGGACCGAGAGACCCATGTGATGGCCAAGTGCAGGTTCTTGGAGGGTGAGATCTGCCACCGAGGAGGAGCCCCTCTGACAACTCTCTCTCTCAGGCAGCCCGCAGAGAGCCAGTCCTCTTCTGGCCAAGAGTCAGCTCCTGTTTCCAGGCAGGTATCTGTGGAGCGTGCCACGACGGAGACCCCCCCGACAGCTGCACTACCCATGGTGGAGCGCGTGGAGGACCCCCTGATGCAGTGGGAGCAAGAAGAGGGCACTGCCACCAGAGACCAACCCACACCCACCCCCAGCTTCACCTCCACAGAAAGCAGGCAGAGAGGCAGACCGGAGGGGCAGAGCCACACTGTCCTGCTGGAGATCAGGGAAACCATCAGAAGCAGCATAGATCTCCTCTCTCAGCTGGTACACACCGACGTCCCATCCTCCAACCACAAGCCCTTCCTCACCTACGTCAACCAGACCCTCATGAACATGTCTGAATCACAGTACCAGGTGATCAAGGACAGGATCACTGGTCTTCTTCACAACCCTCCAGACCCAGCTGAACCTGCTCCCACCAGTCCAGGTCTGCTCCTCCACCCCAGGTGATGTTACTGCCCCTCCAAGGCTTTCCACAGCCCCTCACCTACCAAGGCTACGGCTACCAGGAGCTCCAGCAGCACAGGCAGCCCTTTCCAGTCCAGGGACAGTTACATCGAATGCCACCGGTGCCAACGATGCCACCCATGCCACAGATGCCACCCACACCACAGATGCCACCCACGCCTCACCTCGCTCACCTGCAGACCAGACAGCCCCACTTCACTGCTCCTTCCTCCACCCCACAGCCAAGCCCGGCCTCAGAACATCTGTCATCGGTATTGGGGCTAACACCCCATATCCTGGAGGAAGGGGCTCTCAACTTCACAGGACTGAGCCAGGTCTCTGAGAGCTTCCTCCACACACCATCCCCTGTTGTCCTCTCAGGGCCAGGCACCCCAATGATGCCTCAGACCAGCCCTCCAGCAACAGCCACCTCCACAACACCTGGACCCTTCACCCCTGAGACTGGGCACGCCTCAGAGTGACTAAGAAGAGTGCCAGAGACTGGGTGGCTACCTGTTGACTTTATCTTTGCTTGGGACACTTGGGTCATTTTTCTTTTACAGCTTGTTATTAATAAAGATTATCTTTGCTTCACACACTTGCTTCATTTATTTTATTAAATAAAGTTTTGGTGGAAACTTTTAGAAATGGTTTTAGCCTTTGCATGCTTGTGGGATGGGTTAAGATAGAAGTGGGATGGGCAGGGATACCTGTGGGATGGGTAATAGCTGTGGAATGGGCAGGGATACCTATGGGATGGGTAATATCTGTGGGATGGGCAGGGATACCTTTGGGATGGGTAATAGCTGTGGGATGGGTTAGGATACCTGTGGGATGGGTAATAGCTGTGGGATAGATAAACCTCCAGTGCAAGCATAGTGGGACTGTATGGTCCACTCTCCCAGGTGCCACACCTTTGGCCCTTTATTATCAATAATAATGTAATCATTGATCCACACATTTCAACATAAGCACAACTCTTTATCAAATGCCCTGTTCATTGTAGGCCCACTGAACATACATGGCCCAATCTCATCCGTGTGATGAGACAGGCTGAAGGAAGCATCCATTAAGCATCTATCATCCTGTCTTGCCACTCCACTGCTCCAGCTGGGGAGTTGCACCAGTGTTTCAGGAGGTTGCGCTGCTTCTTCCATTATGGGAAGCTCTGTTGGAGCCTGGCACATCCACAGTGTCAATCAGGTTTACTCCTTGCCTCCATTCACCAGGCACCATGTCCCCATTGCCTTGTTGGAGGTCCACAAGCCTGTTCTGCAACACTGCGTAGCGGGTGTGCATGACATTGTGCAGGATGCAGCAAGCTACCACGATCCTCCTCACGGTCTGTGGGCGATGCTGCATGGTGGTGAGAAGTACCTGGAACCTGTTGGCCAGGATGCCAAAGGCGTTCTCCACCACCCGCCTTGCCCTGGACAGCCTGTAGTTGAAGATCCTCTCTTCACGGGTGAGGCATCTGGAGGTGTATGGCTTCATGAGGTAGGTTCTGAGGGAGAAGGCGTCATCCCCCACGATGAAGTAGGGCACATATTGTGTGTCGTTGGGCAGGGGGTCTGGATCTGGGAAGCCCATGATGAGGTTGCGTTCCAGCCCCTCCTTGAGGTAACTGTTATTGTATACCTGGGCATCTGAAGCTGACCCGTTGCCTGAAGCATCGATGTACATGAACTTGTAGTCAGCATCGACCATGGCGAAGAGGATGATGCTGAAGAAGCCCTTGTAGTTGAACTAAGTGGACCTTGACTTTGCTGGAGCTTTGCAGGCCATGTGCTTCCCATCTATGGCTCCAACGGTGTGGGGGAAGTTCCACTTCTGATACCACTGCTCTGCAACTTTCTTCCATCCTTCTTCAGTGGAGGGGCACTGGAGGAACTCCTCCATGTATTCGATGATGGCCTGCACCACTTCTCTGACCACAATGCTGATGGTGTTGTGTGGCACCCTCCAGCCAGACTGCATGCTCCTGTACGTGGTCCCTGAGGCCAGGTGGCGCAGAGTCAGTGCCACCTTGAGCCCAGGGTCCAGGTTGGGCCAGAAGTTGGTGCTTCGCTTGGTCAACCTAGGTGTCAGGTGCTGCACAACTTCGTCAAACATGGCTGGAGGCATCCTCATGAAGTTCTAGAATGCACGAGGGTCTTTGTTCCTCAGCTCCACCATCAGCTTGTTATACAGTCCATACTCTGCTCTGATGGCGATCCATCTTCGGACCCAGACACTTCTTCGCCGCCTCCTTTTCTTCATGTAGAACAGATGAAAGAACCTGTAGATGGCTTCGCACTGTTGTAGGAAGATGGTGGCTACCAAAAGGAGTGTGTGATGATCCATGGAGGATATGACTGGATGCTGTGGAAGAGCAAGAGCAAGGCTGAAGAGGTCTGCACAACAGGGCTGCTGGACTGAAAGTGAGATCCAGGTGATTTCCTCCCCCTTTTTATCGGAAATATAGGTTTTCCGCTCGGTGTCCTTCTGCATCCTCTAGGCATCCTGCAGACATCCTAAATATCCGAGATACATCCCCTATGCGAACATTTTTTCTGTTTTAATGCTTTCTATGTGAGCTGCATCCACTTTCATCCTTTCTCCGTCTGTGCTACGAACGCTTTGTGTTCGTTCTACATCCATTTCACCTCCTCCCTGTGTCTGTTTTCCGCTGCAGCGGATGCGAGTTGCGCGGATGTGTGGCGGATGCCTTGCGGATATAGTGGACGCGTAACGGATGACGACGGATGTAGAATGGATGTTCCCCGTATACGTTGCGGATGCAGAACGGACGCGTTGGATACATCTTCCGCTCAAAAAGTTTTGTGCAGCTCAAAACATTTTGAGCAGATGAAATGTCAGTCGACAGATGCTGGATGGATAGAGAGGATGAAAAAAAGATGCAGTGAGTACAGAACGGATGCATCGCGTTAACCAACGGATGGCAACTGTTTCTCTCCATTTTACATCCTCTTTCCATCCGTTGGTGCTGTGTGACAGGGGCTTTTATATAGAACCACACCTAGGCAACTTCTAGTTTCAGTTTCCAAACTATCCTCATTGGCTGATTTAGTTGCTATGCCTATTCATTGATTGACCTTTTTACCATGCTCTATTCCAGTTCATGAATATACTATAATATTTGATGGGCTGCCATAGAGAGGAGGGGATCAAGCTATTTTCCAAAGTACCTGAAGGCCAGACAAGGAATAATGGATGGAAACTGAACAAGGAGAGATTCAACCTGGAAATAAAGGAGAAATTTCCTGACAGTGAGAACAATCAACCAATGGAACTTCTTGCCTTCAGAAGTTGTGGGAGCTTCATCCCTGGAAGTTTTCAAGAAGAGACTGGACTGCCATCTGCCAGAAATGGTGTAGGGTCTCCCGCTTGGGGGGGGTGGACTCAATCAGTGGTCGCTAACTGGTGGGTCATGGCCTACTGGTGGGCCGTGAGAAAATTTTGATGGGCTGCAGAGAAATCTCACCCCCAGATCACCCCCACAAAGCAATTAATCCAGGCAGCACAGAAACACAAGGATGCACTACTCACATGGCCCGCGGGAAGCCTCCCTGCCCACTCACTCCTTACCCGGTAAAGCCCAGGTCACACTGAACCAATGGATGCAAAGAGGATGTAAAATGGACAAAAAGCTTGCCATCCATTCGAAAATGCGATGTACTCACTGCCTCCGTTTGGCTTGCTCTCTATCCGTCCAGCATCCGTTTATGGACGTTTCATACACTCCGAAAGTTTTGGGCTGCCTAAAACTTTTGCGCGGAAAATGTATCCAATTTGTCCGTTCTGCATCCGCTACGCATCCGTTCTGCATCCGTTCTGCATCCGTTCTGCATCCGCTATATCCGCTTGGTGTCCGCTGCTCATCCGCGCAACTCGCATCCGCCCGGACGCAGGGAGGAAGCAGAACAGACGCGGAACAGATGCAGAACGGATGCCTAGCAGATGCACCACGGAAACAAAGCGTTTAAAGCGGAAAAAATGTTTGCAGAGGGGACCTATCTCGGATATTAAGGATGCCTAGAGAATGCCTAGAGGATGCCTAGCGGAAAACCTATACTGCCTATAAAAAGGGGGAGCAACTCACCTGCATCTCACTTTCAGAACAGCAGCCCAGCAGTGTAGACCTCTGCAGCCTTCATCTGGCTCTTCCTCTTCCACAGCATCCAGTCATGTCCACCGTGGATTGTAACAAAGTCCTTTCGGCAGCCACCATCATTCTGCAACAGTGCGAAGCCATCTGCAGGCTCTGTGAACTCTACTGCGAGAAGAAAAGGAGCCACCCAAAAATAGTCTGGATCCGAAGATGGTTCGCCAGAAGAGCAGAGGACGGACTGTACAACAAGCTGATGGTGGAGCTCAGGAACGAAGACACTCGGGCGTTCCAGAACTTCATGAGGATGCCTCCAGCCATGTTTGACGAAGTTGTGCAGCGCCTGACACCCAGGTTGACCAAGGCAAACACCAACTTCTGGCCCAGCCTGGAACCTGGGCTCCAGGTGGCACTGACTCTGCGCCACCTGGCCTCAGGGACCACGTACAGGAGCATGCAGTCCAGCTGGAGGGTGCCACACAACACCATCAGCATTGTGGTCAGAGAAGTGGTGCAGGCCATCATCGAAGATACAAGGAGGAGCTCCTCCAGTGCCCCTCCACTGAAGAAGGCTGGAAGAAAGTTGCAGAGCAGTGGTATCAGAGGTGGAACTTCCCACACTCCGTTGGAGCCATCGATGGCAAGCACGTGGCCTGCAAAGCTCCAGCCAAGTCGGGGTCCACTTATTTCAACTACAAGGACTTCTTCAGCATCATCCTCTTCGCCATGGTTGATGCTGACTACATGGTCATGTACATCGATGCTTCAGGCTACGGCTCATCTTCAGATGCCCAGGTATACAACGCCAGTCACCTCAAGGAGGGGCTGGAAGGCAACCTCATGGTGGGCTTCCCAGATCCAGACCTGCTGCCCAACGACAAGCAAGATGTGCCCTACTTCATCGTGGGGGATGACGCCTTCTCCCTCACAACCTACCTCATGAAGCCCTACACCTCCAAATACCTCACCCGTGAAGAGAGGATCTTCAATGACAGGCTGTCCAGGGCAAGGCGGGTGGTGGAGAACGCCTTTGGCATCCTGGCCAACAGGTTCCAGGTACTTCTCACCACCATACAGCATCGCCCAGAGACCGTGAGGAGGATCGTGGAAGCTTGCTGCATCCTTCACAATCTCATGCGCACCCGCTACCCAGTCTTGCAGAACAGGCTCATGGACCGTCAACAAGGCAATGGGGAAATGGAGCCTGGGGAATGGAGGCAAGGGCGAAACCTGATAGACACTCTGGATGTGCAAGGCCACAACAGAGCCTTACGGGAAGGGAAGAAGCAGCGCAACCTCCTGAAACACTGGTGCAACTCCCCAGCTGGAGTGGTGGAGTGGCAAGACAGGATGGTAGATGCTTAATGGATGCTTTCTTCAGCCTGTCTCATCACACGGATGAGATTGGGCCATGTATGTTGGGTGGGCCTACAATAAACAGGGCGTTTAATAAAGAGTTGTGTTTATGTTGACATGTGTGGATGATTGATTACATTATTATTGATAATAAAGGGCCATATCCCACAGCTATTAGCCATTCCAAAGGTATCCCTGCTCATTGCACAGGTATCCCTGCCCACCCCACTGCTATCTTAACCCATCCCACAAGCATGCAAAGGCTTAAGCCAATTCTAAAAGTTTCCACCAAGACTTTATTAAAAAAAATAAATGAAACAAGTGTGTGAATCAAAGATAAACTTTATTGAACAACAATCTGTAAAAAAAAAATGACCCAAGTCAAGTGTCCAAATAAAGTCCACAGGTAGCCAGCTACCCGGTCTCTGGCACTCTTCTTGGTCACTCGGAGGTGTGCCCAGTCTCAGGGGTGAAGGGTCCAGGTGCTGTGGTGGTGGGTGGTGCTGGAGTGCCTGGCCTCGAGAAGACAACAGGGGACGGTGTGTTGAGAAAGCTCTCGGACAGCTGGCTCAGCCCCGTGATGCTGAGAGGTCCTTCCTCCATGCCATGGGGTGTCAGCCCCAGTACTGATGATAGATGTACTGATGCCGGGCTTGGCTGTGGGGTGGAGGAAGGAGTAGTGTAGTGGGGCTGTCTGCTCTGCAGCTGGGTGAGGACTGGTGTGGGTGGCATCGCTGTCGTTGGTGGCATCATTGGCGTGGGTGGCATCGCTTTCGTCGGTGGCATCATTGGTGTGGGTGGCATCGGTGGCATCAGTTGAACAAGTGGCAACGGTATCGCCTGATGACTCTCTGCCTGGACTGGGAAGTGCTGCTGCCTGTGCTGCTGAACCTCCTGGTAGCCGTAGCCCTGGTAGGTGAGGGCCTGTGGGAAGCCTTGGAATGGGAGGGACATTACCTGGGGTGGAGGAGCAGGCCTGGACTGGGTGGGAGCAGGTTCCTCTGGGTCTGGAGGGTTGTGAAGCAGCTTGGTGATCCAGTCCTTCACCAGCTGGTACTGTGGATCCGCCATTTTCTTGAGGGTCTGGTTGACATAGGTGAGGAAGCGCTTGCGGTTGGAGGATGAGGAGTCGGTGTGGAGCAGCTGAGAGAGGAGATCCCTGCTGGTGCGGATGGTGTCCCTGACCTCCAGCAGGACATTGTGGCTCTGCCCCTCCAGCTGTCCGGCTCTCTGCCTTTCTGCGGAGGCGGAGCTGGGTGGTGGTGGATGCGACTAGGAGTTTGGTGGACTCGATGACTCCTTTCTCCCACCGCACCAGGGAGTCCTCTACGCACTCCACCATGCTTACCACACCTGTCCACGGGTTCTCCGCCATGGCACGCTCCACAGAAACCTGCCTGGAGACAGGGACTGACTCTCGGCTGGAATAGGACTGGGTGGCAGCAGGCTGCCAGAGAGAGAGGGTCGTGAGAGGGGCTCTGGTGCTCCTTGGTGGCGGACCTCACCCTCCAGGAAGCTGCACCTGGCCATGACATAGGTCTCTCTGTCTGTCAGCTTCACAGTGGCCTGGCCAGATTTCTTCAGGTTCAGCTTCCTGTACCAGGTGTGCATGTGCTTCCACCAGCTGAGGAGCACCTCCGAAGTGTAAACCATACTCTCCACCCTCTCTCTCCAAGCAGCCTGCTTCCGCTTGGTGTCCCTGTACAGCCGGTGTCCATTCCGCCACAGATAGTCGTTCTCTCTCAGCCACTCTCTCCATCACCTCATCCTCGTGCGCCTCCTCAATGGAGTATTGCCTCCTCTCCCGTTGTCGCATACGCCTCTTCCTCCCTTTGGCAGGACCAGATGGGCCCTTATCAGAGGGGCTCCCAGGTAGTAGGGGCTGCTCCTCCACACCACCACCAGCAGCAGCAGCAGCAGCAGCAGCAGCAGCACCAGCAGAATCATCATCATCATCCTCACCAGCAGGATCATAATCATCATCATCCTCACCAGCAGGATCATAATCATCATCATCAGCAGCAGCAGCAGCAGCAGGGACAGCAGGAACAGGATCAGCAGCAGTAGAGTAAGCACCAGCAGGGCCAGCAAGTCCAGGAGCAGAAGCAGGACCAGGAGCACGAGCAGGACGAGCAGAATGAGCAAGACCAGGAGCATGAGCAGAACGAGCAAGTCCAGGAGCACGAGCAGCTCGAGCAGGACCAGCAGGACCAGGAGCAGCTTCAACAGAGTAAGCCCCAGCAGAAGCCCCAGCACCAGCAGAAGCCCCAGAACCAGCAGAAGCACCACCGCCAGGAGCAGCTTCAGCAGAAGCCCCGGCAGAAGCAGAGTCAGGGGCAGGGGGTGGGAGGTTGGCCCTGTCCCTCTTGCCAGGGATGGCGGCAGGTTGCTGAGGCTTTCGCTTCCTCCCCATGGTTGTGGGGTTGCTGGCTGGCAGGGAGGCTGGCAGGCACCAAGGCTGGCAGGAAGCCTGGCAGGAAGGCTGGCAGGAAGGCAGGCAGGCAGGCAGGCACCAAGGCTGGCTGGAAGGCAGGCTGGCAGGGCAGGCAAGGAACTCGAAGTGTCCAGCAGCAGGTCTTTCCTTGGAATGCTGGCCCCGTGCGACCTTCTTCCCTTTTTATCCGGGGGGCTTAACGTAATACTTCCCCCCCGCATGTGCAATTAACGCTCAGCATCCGTTCCGCTTCCGCTGTGCATCCGCTAGGCTTCCGCTGTGCATCCGCTTTCTCCGCTAGGCTTCCGCTGCGCATCCACTTCATCCGTTCGGGGTTCGCTCTTCATCCGCTGTATCCGTTCCGCGTCCGCTTCGCTGAGGCCCCCCGGAAGCCCTGCGGTTGCGCCATCCACTCCCATCCGCTTCCATCCGCTGGGCTTCCGTTCCGCATCCGCTTTGCATCTGCCCTGCATCCTCCCCGTGTCCGTGTTATCCGCTCCGGTTATGCAAATTTTTGCCCCTTTTGAGAGCGCATAACAACGGATGGAACATTTTGCTCGTCCGTTGTGTCCATTTTTCATCCGTTGGCCAGTGTGACATGGGCTTAAACTTGCTTGCTAAATTGCGATTTTTCCTTTTTCCAACCATCATCTGTTCTGCTGTGCCTGGAGATTTAGATTAGCTCGGAAGTAGGAAATGTTTGGATTTCTTGCTTTCTAGCTAGTCTTTAGATCTTCGGCTCAGCACATCCGAACCTCCCTTAGGACTGAAGGTTTGTTTGCAAGAACATTCAGTGCAGACTCACGGCAAGCAAATTTGAGAGACTGAGCTAGCCAATGGCAGACAGATAGATCACTGAATGATTCTGTGAGCAACTCAATCTGCCTGCTTTGCTTGATTTTGGGTAAAAGTTGCTCTTTTTATAAAAAAATCAATATTTACACGCATGGTGTATTGTGAGTTAATTTTATGAGTTTGCTTGCAAAGAAATTTTATGTGACAAACTGAGCTAGCCAATGGCAGATAGATAGATCTCTGAATGAATCTGTGATTCTGTGAGCAACTCTATCTGCTTGCCTGCTTTGCCTGATTTTAGGTAAAAGTTGCTCTTAAAAAAAAATAAAATCAATATTTATATAAATATTTATAATATCTACATACAAACCAGTCACATGACCACCAAGCCACACCCACAAATTAAGCCATGCCCACAGAACCGGTTAGTGGTCCCTGGGATCTAAAATTATGAGTTTGGTGATCCCTGAGGTCCAAAAGGTTGGTGACCCCTGGACTAGATCACCTATAAGGTCCCTTCCAACTCTGTTAATCTATAATCTGTTTTGGAAACTGAATCCAAAGGTTCGCACAGCCCTGATAAAAAGAAAGGTAAAAAATGCAGAATTTAAGAATAACATAGCAGAATCATGAATTTAAAAGTTTTGGGTTTTTTTAAGCAGGTAAGCCACGACTAAAAAGGAAAAATTTGTCAAGTGCAGTTTTCAATGGCTCTGGGTTGCACAGAGGATTTTCTCCCATGTGAAAACCATCAACCTTAAGAGAGCTTCTCCCATCTACTTAATAGGTAGATACATTTATAACAAGACACACAATCTCTGAGTTGTTCAGTTGAATAGGAATGTTTCCCACACATCAGCTTCTAAGTAGATTTAAAAGAAACACTGTTAAACTGCTATCACACTGTTCTGTATGCAAATAAGGTTACTCCAAAACATGCAAATCTGATTGGTCAACTAAAGTAAGCATCGGATTGGTTCACTAAGAACCAATCCAAATAAAGTAAAAAAGCCGGCAAATTCGATCAGCTGCCATTGGTTACAAGCCGGCAGGCTAGCCTGTATAAAAGGCTGCCGCTAAGTCGGTCAACCGTTCCGTTTTACTGACTCCTGTAAATAAAGACTTTTCGTTGTTGGAACCCGGTCTACCTCGTGGTTTTCCAAACAAAACACACACAATGTAAGGTCATGGTGCCCTGTGTTGCAAATAATCCCAGATGCTACCATACTTCATTTCTTTCACTTTTCAGTTTATTTTGAATTTATTCATTACTAACTTTACATTCTTCCTGTTTCTGTTGTGAGTGAGATATGTGGGATATTATTTTCCTCAGAAAAGGTAGCCAGCTAAAGTAAAGGATGGGTCTAAAATTATCCAGAGAAATCTATGTTTATGTGGAGACTTGAGTATCAACTCTCAGTTTAAGCCCAATACTTTATATCTCCTGTACAATTCTACCTCTCTGTTCTTGGCATGGAATATAATACTGAGGAAACCCAGGAAATTTAAATTTATTTAGGGTCTTTTTTTAAATCCCATCTTTGTTATTTTTTTATAGATGACTCAGCGAACATACTGAATACACCTTCCTCTTTCCATTTTCTTCACAACAACTCCATGAGGTTGTTGGGCTGAAATAGAGTGGCTGGCCCAAGTTACCCAGCTGGCTTTCATAGCTAAGACAGAACTAGAACTCATTGTCTCCCAGTTGTTTCTAGACTGGTGTCTTTAGCACTAGACCAAACTGGCTCACTCTCTCTTCCTAGCTGTGATGAACTGGTCATCTATAGGTAGTATGTAGATTGGTATGTACAACCAATCATATAGCAACCATTCAAAGTTGCAACTGCTCTGAAATCAGTGAGTGAAAACCATTCCTCACACATATGACCCACTACAGCCTTCCTACAGTCACATGATCAAAAGTCTTGCAATTGGCATATATTTATGACAATTGCAGGGCCCCAGGGTCATGTGATCACCATTTGTAACCTTCTCAACTGGCTTCCAACATACCATCAATGGCAGGAGCCGAATTCACCTAATTGCGTGATTCCCTGAACAACTGCAGTGATTTCCTGAACAACCGTGGCAAAAAAAGGTCATAAAATTGGAACAACTCACTTAACAACCACCTTAGCAATGGAAATTCTGGTCTCAGTTGTGGCTGCAAGTTGAGGACTAGGTGCCTTGGAATCAGAGGTGGTATTCAGCTGGTTTACACCAGTTCGCACGCCCACCCAGTCATATGACCACCAAGCACACCCACCCAGTCACATGACCACCAAGCCATGCCCATCAAATAAACCATGCCCACAGAACTGGTAGTAAAAAAATTTGAATCCCACCACTGATTGGAGCTTTCCTGACGACTTCCAGTCCTAGTTTAAAATTCAGAGCTATTGATGAATGCTCCTTTATAATGGTGTTTGACCTCCCTCCGGTAATGCTGCAAGTATTTGTGGCTTGTTTCATTTGGTTCTTGTGATTGATTCCATTTATTAGAAATCTGCAGATTTTCATCCTCCAAGGAGCTGATCAAGCTTCTTGCCGCTGGTATAATGAAGACAATCCGTTGTGAAAGAAGACTTGATTATCTAATGACAACTCCAAACATCAGTGAAAAAAATGAAGCCAAAGCACAGATGTCAATAAAAGCACCATACGCTGTTGTAATGCAGAAATGTTTGCTTTATTATAAGAAAAACAATATTATTATTTTTTCAGGATTTTTCCAGCTCAAATCAGCCTCAAGATAGCAACAGTTCTGACAATGATTTTTGGGAGAGCAAAACAACAACTGGGTTATGATTGACTCCTTGTTTTTGTTTGCTGCTGTTTAATGAAACTTGACAAAAGCAAAATAATGACCCTTTTCCCCCCCTCTCCTCCCTTCTTTCCCAAATCAACAGAAAGGAAAGAAGAACATGACAGCAGACCTTCAAGAACCTGGCAATATTTTACTCCCGTGGCGTCATCAGAATTCTTACGGACTCAAGCGTCAAAAGCGAGATTGGGTCATCCCGCCAATTAACGTGCCAGAAAATTCAAGAGGACCCTTCCCACAGCAGCTTGTCAGGGTAAGTAGAGTGACAGAATACTTTGTACCTCTGCATAAGATTAATGGAGATTACATTTCCCAAAGCTTGTTAGTAGATTATCTTTAGAAAGAAACAGTCGCCTTCCAAGTTGGACTTTAGACAAGTACTGTCCGATGGCATGAGCAGACTGTTTAGGCTTTCCAAGGATGTGCTATTCAGTGGTTGCCGATGAATATTAATGCATGGATAGACTTTTGTAAAAAAAACTGAAAATCCGAATAATGTAAAAAGAGCACAAAAAGCAGTGGTATAATAGAATCATCACGTTTACTTTGAAGCACAAAGATTTGCTCAGGTGTTAATGTGGAGTAATTTGCAAACAGTGAAGTCAAGTTTTGCCATGCAGAAAGAGAGATTGTGTCAGCTTTGCCAGGTAGTCCAGATGAGAAATACAATAAGTACTAACTTAAATTTTGTTATAAGCAATGGTGTTTTTCAAAGTGGTTTACCACTGGTTAGGTGGGCATGGCTTGGTGGGTGCACTTTGTGTGTGCATACACACTTTGCATGTGCATGTCATGCCTCTGTCGGAATCTGATTCAGAGGGGGAGGCCAAGTAGCTGGCAGGGAGTGGGAATGTGGCTCCGTTGGCTGTGGAAGAAGCTAGAGAAGGGCACAGTATGGCTGGGCAGAGCAGGGAAAAGGTAGAGCAAGGAAGAGGGAATTCAGAGAAAGATCCAGGCCCACCCCCTCTTCATCGCAGGGCACACAGGGAGGAATGGAGAAGGGAACAACGTGAGTTGCATGACTTAAAGAGGAGGAAAGGGCCCTGATTCCCTTCATTTGCTGCAGCTGGGAACAGTGTTTAAAAAGGGAAGTTGCGCACAGCAAACTGTTGAGAGCAAATTGTGAATTATCTGGTATTGTCGAGGCTTATCTGGGTTCCTGGCATCTTCCCAGCTGTGTGTGCTTTGCTGGCCTTTCAAGTCTTCAATTCCTTCTCCTGCCCTGTCAAGTTAATTACTACAGCGTGGTTTGTGTGGATTTTCTTTACAGTTTTGTATGTACTTTGTTTTCGTACTGAATTTCTTCCACTTAAAGACTGTTCCTGGGAGAGTTTTTTCTCCAGCTGAAGGTAACCTGGACATTGGGGGCAAAGTTGGAGGTACTAAAGGGACTCTTCTTACTTATGTGACTGTGTTGCCTTTGTGCCACGCCTGGGTCATCACAGCGCATGCCAAACATGTGCTTTGCACACATGCAGAGATTTTTTTACTCATCTCCTACAGTCCTGCACTCTTCCTGTGTCTTCAACAGTTGATGTGCGGCAATCTGCTGTGCCACGCAAAGCAGCTGCGCTTCAAAAGCAGAAAATAAGGGTCAGTATGGGAGCCCAGGTGGGTGGGTGGGCCCAACAGCAGATCATCGCAGTGAACCAGTTCACTCCCAGATGATCTTTGAAGCTACCGGTTCGGCCAAACCAGGCCAAACTGGTAGAATCCCAGCTCTGATTATCAGGTTATATTAAAAGATTTTTTTAAAGTACATCTCTCTGCCCTTCACCTGGAAGTACATCTCTCTGCCCTTCACCTTTATAGACCAAGAAACTCAGGAGGGTCTCTTTTGATGCATTCTCCATGCCCCCGTTCCTTCTGTGGACTTATTATTTAACTATTTGAATGAAATAATAATCTACATGCATATATTGTATATGAATGTATGGGGTTCTTTATAGGAAGCAAAAGTTAGGGCCCTGTTCTTAAGAATCCTAGACTTTAGATTTTGCATCAGGGAAAAGGAAGGGGAGGAAGAAAAGGATGAAACTTGGTTAAATACAAAAGCCAATTTTTAATTTCTACTACAGATATCTACAGTTAGACTCATAAAAGTACAGATATTTGTATGCTTTATTTGGAAGGTTCTTTTTCCTTTTGTTCAGTTGTGTCCAATTTTGTGTTTTTCTTGGCAAGGATTTTCAGAAGTGAAATTGAATTTGGGTCAGTCACTGAGATTAGGAAATAACTCTTCCAAGTTTTCTGACTCATGCTGGAGCCCATCTTTCAGTCGCCAGCCATCAACACACCAGTCAAGCAATAGGAAGGCACCACATAAACGCGACTCCACAGAACAGCCCAACGCGACTCACAGAACAACCCAAAGCTGTATTCTAATAGAGAAATCCCTGAAGATGGGCTCCAGCATGAATCCGAAAACTCAGAAGATGAATACTCAGAAGCTCTGTTCCAAGTAACCCAAATTCAACTTCACATCATTATCAAGTATATTATAATTTCATATCATTATCAAGTATATTGGTCTTCATTTGTGATGTTCAGAAGTGATTTTCCATTGCCTTCTTCTGTTTATTTTTTGTAGTTGTGTTTGTTTTTCTTTGAAGATGTTTTATTTTTCATCCAAGAAGCTTCTTGTTTGTCCATTGTGGTGGAATGTAGTCAGGAGTCACAGAAGAGAGGGGCTGTTTCCCAGAGGAGCTTAAAATGTCTGATAGGCAGGAAGAGAGTGAAGGTGGATTCTCTCTAGCAATTCACAGACTATGTCGAATAGTTATGCAGATACTTGCTTTAGTCTGGCAAGATTCTGTTTGTAGGCGATCAACAATAAAGAACTACTTGGAAGTAACACCACTTGATTCATTGGCACTCAGCAATTACCATTGATAACTTGAAGATGTGTGGACTTCAACTGGCGGGGAATTCTGGGAGTTGAAGTCCAGACCTCTTCAAGTGGCAAAGGCTAACAAACAGAATAGCTGTTTATCTTCAGAAAACTTAGAGCACTAGAGCTGGTAAAGCAAAGATCATTTAAATGACAATATTATTAAACAAGTACTTCTCAATTTGTGACCACAAGTGATAATAAATTTCCACTGCTTAGCAGAAGGCAGTTTTGCCCTCCTGTATGACCATTTTTGCCACAGGTGTTAAGTGAATCATTGCAATTGTTAAATGAATTAGATGGTCATTAAGCAAATCTCTCTTTTCCCATTGACTTTGTTTGCTTAAAGTCAACTGGAAAAATTACAAATGACCCCATGACCCTGGGGAAAGTTCAACTATCATAAATATTTGCCAGTTTCCAACTGACCAAATTTGAATTCCATTAGCATGGGGATGTTGCAGTCTTAAGTAACTTTTTTCAGTGCTGTTGTCACTTTGAATGGTCACTAAACAAATAGTTGTAAGTTGAGGACTATATATATAACAACAAATAGTTGTAAGTTGAGGATATAATGATAGAGAAGTTGAGGAAGAGGAAGAGAAGCTGTAAACCTTTTTGAAGATAAGGAGACCCATGTGCATAAAGAATCATGAATATAGCAATAGCACTTAGACTTATATATCACTTCACAGTGCTTTACAGTCCTCTCTAAGTGGTTTACAGAGTCAGTATATTGCCCCCATCAATCTGGATCCTCATTTTACCCACCTTGGAAGGCTGGAAGGCTGAGTCAATCTTGAGCCTTCTGAGAATCAAACTGCCAAATTCCAGGCAGCCAGCAATCAGCAGAAGTAGCCTGCAGTACTGCACACTAACCACTGCACCACCATGGCTCTTAGAATGGAAGAAACAACTAAAGCTGGAACAATGATAACACTTGTAAATCATCTGAAGCTCATTCCAGACAAGAGGACACAAAATGGATTTAAATGACAAGAATACTGATTTAAACTCACAAAAAAATATAATGGTAAAAGAAATTTGATAGTCCAGTTACCAAGAAACTTGATGGACTTTTCATTGCTGGATGTCTTCAAGAAGAGGCTGCATTACCATTTAATAAGGATATTTTCTTGAGGCCTGTCGGGATCGAACTGCTGGCAGTTGGCAGAATTAGCCTGCACTCCTACATTCTAACTACCTTGCCACCATGCCTTGCTATGGGTATATTGGGCACCAAAATTCTTCATTCCTTTCTCTTGTTCTCCTTTTAAGCCTCATATGCTGCTCAACTAACAATGATCACATCTGGCAGAAATCTGATTGTTTATTTTCTTCAGCTGGATGGGAACAAACTGGTTGCCAGTTTATAACCCATTTGACTTCTCCCACAACCATATTCATTCATGTACTCCTGATGGACTGTTGCTCTCATTAGATGTACACATGAGTGAAACATTTTGTCACTGGTCAAAATACCCTTTGTCAAGTTATTGAGTTTGTAAATCATATCACATCTTCAGCAACACTTATCCCCGCCCCCTCTTGGAAATGACAAGAATGAGCATTTCACACCAACCCAAACATTTATAAAATACAGCATAGGATAGTTTAAACTGTAAGGGGGGGGGGGGGGAAATAAAATAGATGTATCTGATGCCAGGAACTGTAGCAAAACGCACACTGGAGCAACACATCCAATGGAAGCTTTTCTGTTTTAAAAGCAAATACCGAATAAAACAAAAAGCCAATAAGAGGAGCACATGTTTTTGTCAAGTTGTCCTCTGGAATAAAATTGCGGCATAATTGCAAGAAATTTCAGGAAATAATTGGAGAAAATGAGGATGGATCATTTGCAGCCTCGTCAAGAAATAATGCTTAGCGAGTCCTTTCCAGGGTTAAAATGAATGCAGTCATTACCTGCGCTGTACTGATTAGCCATTGCCTCACAAAGTGCCTGGCATTCAAAAATAAAACACATACACATACACACACACAAATGGCTGGTTTAATCCCCCAAGGTGTGAGCAGGCTCGATCACATAAATTACATCTGAACGTTTGCATCCTCTTATCTGCCGTAGGTTCAGGAAGGGTACTTAAAATACAGTGCAGATGTTCAGCCCCTTGAAGCCAGCTTTTACTTTTAAAAGTAAAAAGCCAGCTTTTGAAAGCCAGCTTTTAAAAATTTTCTTTTTTTTCCCAGAGAGCAAGAAAGAACTAAGAGTCTCTAGGACCCCCAAGTGGCATAGCTAATGGTGACGGATGCCAGTAGTTCAGCAACATCTAAACAGCTATGAGTTTTCTACTGGTTTAATATATATTCGGTCTGTGGCAAGTAATGGAGTAAGTCGAGTTCCCCCAGCTGTCGATCATGCAAGTGAAAAGAACTACCAATGCACCCAGTTCATAGCAAAAAGAACTTCGTGCATTTGAATGATCTTTTTCCACTTTTCAGTTCTATCATTTTTGGATCTCAGATCTGTTATTCCTACAGAGTTTTGTTTTTTTTCCAGTAGTGGGATTCAACTTTTTTTACCCACAATTCTGTGGGTGCGGCTTGGTGGGCGTACTTTGCATGTGCATGCATGGTTCATGCATGCGCAGAGGGTTTGATACTGGTCTTCTGCAATCCTGCTCTCTCCCTGTGTGTTCAACAACTGACATGTGGCAATCCACTGTGCCATGCAAAGCAGCTGAGCTTCAAAACCAGGAAATAAAGCTTAGTATAGAGCTGGGGCAGGCAAGCAGGCCCAGCATCTGATCGTCGGAGCAAACTGGTTCATTCACAGATGACCTTTGGAGCTACCGGTTCAGCCTAACCGAGTTGAACCGGTAGAATACCATCCCGGGATTTATTCATTTTTTTGAGAGCTGCAAGTTGTGTTGCCTTCTCTACCTCTATTGCAGAGGTGGGGAAGCATGGCCCCTTTATGACTTGTGGACTTCAACTCCCAGAATTCCTGAGCCAGCAATTCCTGAGCTACTGGTCCTCTTGCTATATTTCTTCACGAACCATGAAATAAATGTCACATTATATCCTGATGGGTGCAACAAACCAGGAGTAAAGACAAAATAATGGTGCACAGTTTGAAAACATTGCATATGGCTGGTTCAGGAATTCTGGGAGATGACGTCTACAAGTTATAAAGGGGCCATGGTCCCCCATCGCTGCTCTACTATATAAGAAAGCCATTGGATGCAACCAAAGCTGACTTTTGATAGCTACACTGAACCATTCTTTTTCCTCTTTCTTCCTTCCTTTCTTTCTTTTCTTTTCTTTTTCTTCCTTTCCTTCTTTTTTCTTTCTTTCTTTCTCTTTCTTTCCTTCTTTTCTTTCTTCTTTCTTCTTTCTTTCTTTCTTCTTTCTTTCTTTCTTTCATTCCTTCCTTCTTTCTTTCTTTCTTTCTCTTTCTTTCTTTCTTTCTTCTTTCTTCTTTCTTTCCTTCTTTTCTTTCTTTCTTCTTTCTTTCTTTCATTCCTTCCTTCCTTCCTTCCTTCCTTCCTTCTTTCTTTCTTTCTCTTTTTTTCTTTCTTTCTTTCTTTTTGACAGCAGACAAAAATTGATTGGTAATCTTTTCTTGGGGTTATTTTTTTTACTTACTAAGCAAGCCTAAAGTCCTAGGACTTCTTGATAGACTTTGTTTAAGGTTCCAATTAGGTCCAACATAAATATGTTTTAGCATGATGAAACAATTATGTTTTGACCAAACATTTGGGAAATCCAAATAGCACTGATCCCTCTGCTACATTTCCTCATGAACCGTGAAATATATGTCACATTATATCCTGATGGATTCAACAAACCAGTGATAAAGACAAAATAACAGTGCACAGTTTGAAAATATGCAACTTTGTATATGCACAATACAAGTACATCAGTCCCAGATGCTCTTTGAACTTGGGTGTTAATTTACAGACATTTCATTACCTGACCAGGTAACCGTCAGGATTCTGGCAGTTACCCACATTTAAATCATGAGTCTTCCAAAATTTAAAAAGGATTTATTGGGAATTAACATGCCAGCACTGCTTGGGTGTAGCTAACTCTGAGACATATAATTAATTGTCACCCTTGACCCTGGTTTTCCCCCCCACCCCTGGGTATATCATAATTCATATTCTCCAATAGGACACATCCATAGCTAAGAGTCATCAATCATGCTCTCCAGTTAGAATTTTGCACAGCAGAAGTCACCTAGTTACTATCTTTGAAAACTTTTATGGAATGCAGTTTACAAACTGCTTCACTGCTCCTCCCTCCCCTTTACTGACAACTCTAAAAGACCAGAGAAATATTTTATGACTTGACAGTAAAGCCCCTGTCACACTGAACCAACGGATGCAAAGAGGATGTAAAACGGACAAAAAAGCTTGCCATCCGTTGGTTAACGTGATGTACTCACTGCCTCCGTTTTGCTTCCTCTCTATCCGTCCAGCATCCGTTTATGGACGTTTCATCCGCTCAGAAAGTTTTGAGCTGCCCAAAACTTTTGAGCGGAAAATGTATCCAATGCATCCGTTCTGCATCCTCTAGGCATACGGGGGACATCTGTTCTGCATCCATTACGCATCTGCTATATCCGCTAGGCATCCGCTGTGCATCCGCACAACTCAAATCCATTCCAGCAGTAAACGGACGCAGGGAGGAAGCAGAACGGATGCGCAGCGTTAGTAGCATGAATGGAGAAAGGATGAAAGCGGATGCAGCTCATCCGCTCTGCATCCACTCTGCATCCTCTACGCATCTGCTCTGCATCCTCTATGCATCCTCTACGCATCCTCTATACATCCGCTCTGCATCCTCTATACATCCACTCTGCGTCCTCCCCACGTCCGTTCCTTTCTGTGTTATCCGCTCTGCTTATGCAAATTTTTGCCCCTTTTGAGAGCAGATAACAACAGATGGAACATTTTGCTCGTCTGTTGTGTCCTTTTTGCATCCGTTGGGCAGTGTGACATGGGCTTAACATCATCAGTGCTAGCATATATACAAACAGGGAGTAAACTCCACCCTCATTACCACTGATGATGTTACCTAGATAGGAAATGAAAGATCTGTAAACTAACAATGAAGCTCAAAAAGAGAAGACTTCACGGTTCCACCCTGAACTGCACATACTTTCTTTTATTGGTATACACATATTTTTTAATGTTTTAAAATAGGATAAACCATGATTATTATTTTTATGCCCATCCTGCTATTTGCTTTCTTTCAGTGTAAGCATGGATATTTTTCCAGAATTTTCATAAACTTTCTAAACATGCAGAAGCTATATTTATAAATCATTGATTCCCAGTTCTCTGTGTGGTGCAAATGTACATATTTGATTTATTTATTAGATTTGTTTGTTCATTTCATTTTGGGGTGAATTTGGGTGGTTTATGAGATTTAATATGCCAACCATTCTTGCCACCTGACCTGCCCTTTTATTAAAAAATAATGGTTCGAGCTTTCATGTGTAAAATAATTGGACAAATAATGTGTTCACTTGTGCCAATTGGGAATGGTTGATATTCAGTGTACCGCAAATGAATGTGCCATTTTAAGGACGATGTGTTTGTATCTGGCTTTCTGAAGCCAACTGTGTTTTCACACTATTTGTTTAAAATAGGTTGAATTCATTTGAGATGGGGTAATTGTTTCTTCCAACTCTTTCCTCTTGATCTGGCTTCCTATTGTGAAGTATGCAAAGCTCCACTTTGTAGGAAGTTGATGAGCTGCTTGTCAGTATTTTAAGCCAGGCAGTGGCTGAATGAAATTGGATGTGACCCACAGAAGCTTGAAATATGGCCCTTTCCCTGTTCAGCTAAGATAAGCTGTAATCAGGGGTGGGATTCTACCAGTTCACACCTATTCGCTAGAACCGATTGTTAATATTCTAAGCAGTTCGGAAAACTGGTTGTTAGAAGAAATTACTGGCCTAATCCTGTAAGGAAGGCAGGAAGGAAACATTCTGGTATTGCTTACAGAAACTGTCTCTCCATTAACCCTTATTACATTCTTGGCAGGACTAGAACATCTCTGGAGTTTTTTTCTCCTTCTTTGCTGGTACTTTGCTTGTGTGGAGTGACCATTCAAGGTTACAATGGCACTAAAAAAAGTGACTTATGACCATTTTTCACACTTATGACTGTTGCAGCATCCCACCACAGTCATGAGAGGCCAGGTGAGGAGATGTGTGCCTCGATGTGAGTGATATTGAATTGGCCACATCCAGCCAATAACACGACCACAAGCCATGCCCACAGAACCAGTTGTTAAAAAAATTTGAATCCCACCCCTGGCTGTAATGCTCTGTTTATTAACGCATTTCATTCTTGGGGAAAATATGGTAAATGAAACAAGCAGGGCCATGCTATTCTTGCAAATGTATTCAACCCCCTGTCAGCTGCAATCTCCCTTCATTCCAGAAATGGGCCTGTATTCCTCTGCTAATACATGGGTTTCATTAAGCAATAGTCTGAGTATGCCAGAGATAGTCAAATTCATTTTATATGTTGAAACCGATCTGACTGAAAATAGAGGAGCAGAAGTGTGGCATCAAAAGTGGCCAGAACCATAGCCAGAGAACTTAGTTTGTCCAAAATAGCCAGCACTGCCAGAAAAGCCAACACAATCTTCAGCTGCATTAACAGAAGGATAGAATAAAGATCACATGAAGTTTTAATACCACTTTATAATGCCTTGGTAAGGCCACACTTGGAAAACTGCATCCAGTTTTGGTTGCCATGATGTAAAGAAGATGTTGAGAGTCTAGAAAGAGTGCAGAGAAGAGCAACAAAGGTGATTAGAGGAACTGGATGCGAAAACACATAAAGAATGGTTGCTGGAATTGGGTGTGTCTAATTTAATGAAAAGAAGGATTGGGGTGACATGATGGTGGTGTTACAATATCTCAGGGGCTGGCACAAAGAAGAGAGAGTCAAGTTATTCTCCAAAGCACCTGAAAGCAGGACAAGGAGCAATGGATGGAAATGAATCATAGAGAGAAGCAACCTAGAACTAAGGAGAAAATTTCCTGACAGTTACAACAATTAATCAGTGGAATAACTTTGCCTCCAGAAATTGTGGATGCTTCAACACTGGAAGTTTTTAAGTTTTTGAGAAGATGAAACATTTTAAGGACAGGGAAGATTCCCTTTTAGTAATGCCCACTATCACTATTTCTGAAGGATCTCCATGGGAATAAATGTGTTTGCAGGCTATGGTTAAGATAGCCTGGATGTGGGATGTGAGGGGGGGGGGGAACAGGCAGAAATGTAATTGCACATCACAGGTGTCATTTTGACATTTCTTCTAAATTTTCTTGTTTTTTTTTAAGCATGTAAGGTCCTAGAAGTACATTGCTGGTGTGAGAAATTTTCTGTAGGTTCCCCAAGATGCAGAATTTAACAGAGGGGCTCTATCCTTTTGGAACAAATTAGCTCAACTAGAACCTTGCAGCTGAAGAATGGAACCAAAGAAAGTTGAGTTCCCACTGCAGCATATTTCTGAACATTAATGAAATCTATTTCTATAAATGATGAAAGTCCCAATGTTCTCAATGGAACTTGCTATTTGGTATGTAATGTTCCTGAATGCATTAACCTCTAACTACATGAGTGGGGAAACAACAGATGGTATTTTGTCTGTCATCAGGCAAGTTTGCTGATTGCAGGACTAGCAAGCGTTCTTCTTTTTTTCCCCTTTTCTTTCTCCTCCTTTTTTTTCCCTAAGGAAACCACTGTAAAAGTATCACAGGGCATGCCTTGGTGGAGTTTCTTTCAACTAACACATATAGAAATATCTGAAACCTGTCTCTCAGCTAAAACAGCCATCAGTAGTCACATAGAGATAAACAATGTCCACATGCCATTCAAAAGAGACAACCAAACAGTTTAAAGAGCACAATACCTCCTTGCTAGAAATTAACCTTCAGATATTGAGAGATTAACAGCAAGTTTTATACGAGACACTCAACGAACACTCCAGCAGTAAAGAATACAGCAGTCAAGGAACTACAATCTCAGACAATTAAACAGGAAATAACAACCTAACCAAGGAACCTGTCAAATGCCAGGAAAATCAGCACACCCAGACAGTCCAAATGGGTATTGTAAACTTAAACTCTCTACAAGAATCTGAAAGGGAAATTAGTGGGTGATAAGAGAAGGAGGAATTCAAGGTGGGCTGGATGTAGATCTCTTGTGGATACAAAGTGACCCCTCCCTCAGGTTCAGCCTGATCATCTCCTACATCGCCACAAAGAACATTCACAGACACTGACTGGGCAAGCCATTTGCATATAAACAGAGACCAAACCCCCTTCCCTTCTAGCATCAATGCTAGTGATGTAAATAGTTTGCTTTAGTTTGACAGGAGTTACTGCAAAGCAATTTCCTTTATTGTTCCTCACCTACATACACCTAAATCTTGCCAAATTAAAGTAGTTTATTTGCGCCATAAATATATATGCTCTGGAAACTTTTAAGAAGGAGCTGTCCTTAGCCTCTTTCTCCCACACCAACTGTCTGAATGTCACTGTCTTTTGCTTCTTTGGAATGCAGCCCCTCTCTCCTGGGAATCCAGACTACATCCCACCCAGTGGTGAGATTCAAATATTTTTATCACCGATTCAGTGGGTGTGGCTTGGTCAGTGTGCTTTGGGCACATGCACACACTTTGCATGCATTCATGCACCAAATATGCACTTTGCACAGGCACAGAGGCATTCTAACTCACCTCCTGCAAGCTTGCATGATCCTGATCGCTTCAGCAGCTGCCACGCAGCACTATTCTGTTCTGCGCAAAGCAGCTGTGCTTCAAATTCAGTGGATAAAGGTAAGTATGAGAGCCCAGGTGAACCCAAAAGCAGAGCAGCAGAAAGAATTGGTTTGGTCTCTGCTGCTCATTGCTGCTACTGGGTCAGCAGAACCGGGCCAAACTGGTAGAGTACCACCACTGATCCCATCACACATGAACCTGTTAAAATCAATTTAAGGCAATCCTTGCCACTACTTCACAATGTATTATTCAAAGGAATCTTTCAGATAACGTGTAAAAGAGAGTTGGCTGGTTACAGGATAAGTAGCAGCACCATTGTCACTTGGAAGAGGTGTGGAGATGACAACTGAAAATGAGGGGTCACATGTGCAGATCAACTTCCCATCTCAGGTGACAAATCTGTTGGACTATTCTTGGCATAACCTGTGGCAATTTAGGGGTGAGATGCTGGATTTGCTAATTAAACTTCTTGAGAAGAGAGCAAAATAGAAACATGTATTTGAAAACAGGAATTATTGCACCAGTTGTAAGGAAATGCATACATACTCTGGGTTGTTTCTCACTTTAAATTATCCTCAGGTGCAACTTTTAGAAGGGTATCCAATATCTCTGAAATTTGCATAACTTCAAATGCTGTTTTATGCAGCGTCTCTCAACTCTGATTATCACTGATAGAGAAATGACATACACACTCATTGAAATAAATAAATCCATTTGAGCTAATCAAATAAATCAAAGAGGAGGGATCTTTACATTTTACTTTCCTCCCTCTGCTCCCTGGGATCCATGCTTACTACTATAACTTTATCACAAAGCTTCCCATTTTCCTTCCATAGGACAATTTTTATGCATATTTTGTGATCCTGCCTAATTGGGAGAGGACTAATGAATGTGAGTTCGGGAACTGGGTACTCAATTATCTGAGAATCTCTCAATATTTTTTTCTGGTTTTTTAAAAAAAGTCCTGTTTCGATACTTTGTGAGTCCAAAGCAGTTGTCTTTAATGTGTAGGAGAAGGACAGAGAGTGCTTAGGTGCTCAGGTGCTTAGTTACTGGGGGATTTGAGCTGATGAACTGTGATCCTGTTGTTTGGCTTTGCGTTCATGGTCGTGCCACATCTTCATGGTGAGTGTCAGTTCGCTTCTTGTATGGGTCAGAGGGGTTTGAAGCGAGTAGTGGTGCAGCTGCGGTAAGGCTTCAGGACACAGAACACACCCCCACCCAATCAGAACACAGCCAAGCCCCCACCCAATCAAGTCACACCCCCTCTAGCAGTTAAAAGGAAGAAGCAGCTGCAAGCTCACATTACTCTGAGAAGCACAAAGCCGAAGAAACAAGCCTGAAGATGATGAATGAGACTTCATTGAAACATTGCCTAGGTACTTCCAATTTTACATGGGAGAAAACCCAAATAACCATGTGTGCTGTTTAGCTTCCTTCGGGTATTATCCCACGTCATTGTAGTTCTGTTAAAGTTGTAGCAACGTTTCAGCAGAATCTCATCTGCCATCTTCAGGCTTCTGTATGGATATGGGTCTTACAGCTCCTGGTTTTAAATTTGAGGCTGGTCCATTCTGATTGGTTGGGAGCCTGGACCTGTTTCATTGGACTTGGAGTTTGATTGATTGGTGTTCCTGGTTTCTTCTGTCTGTTTTGTGGCTTTGATTGGCTGGCAACAGTCTGTTCTTGTGTTGGAGGCTTTTAGTGCAGCTTGGCTCCGTGTGAAGGGACGGCTGCTCTTCATTAGCAAGCTGGGTTTCACCTGGGTGCCTGGTGGGGGGTTAGGTTGGAGCTATCAGAGGATAGCACACACACACATATACACACACACACACACACACACACACACACACACACACACATTTGTTTTTTTGTTGTAGCAACGTTTCAGCAGAATCTCATCCGCCATCATCAGGCTTCTGTATTGAGTTTGTATGTGGGTCAGAGTCTCACAGTCATTGGTTTTAAATTTGAGGCTAGCCGATTGTTGTACCAGGATGGTTTTTTCTTCATCCTGATTGGTTGGGAGTCTTGGTCTGTGTTTATTGGACAAGGAGTTTGTTTGATTGGTGTTTCTGGTTTCTTCTGTCTGTTTTGTGGCTTTGATTGGCTGGCAACACTGTGTTCCTATATTGGAGGCTTTCAGTGCAGCTTGGCTTCGCGTGAAAGGACGGCTATTATCTATCAGGAAGCTAGGTTTCATCTGGGTGCCTGGTGGGGGGATGTTTGAGCTGGAGGTATCAGAGGGAGTCTCTTTGTGCCCAGGTGTTTGCCTGGCTTGTGGCATGGAGATCTTTCTATTTGAGAGTGCAGGCTTCCAAATGATTGACAGTCTGGTGGAATCATCTCTTCTATTCATGCTTTCAGGTCTTTTTTCAATCTCTATGGCTTCTCTGATGATTCTGTGGCTGGGGTTTTCTATAGTGGCTAGGGTTTTAGTGCCACTGAAGTTGATGCTATGACCTGTGGTTTTAATATGTTGGACTAGTGAGGAGGTGTGTTCCAGCTTTTTTACTTCATTTTTGTGTTCATCCAGGTGGGTACTTATTCTTCTATTGGTCTGTCCAATGTATGTGGCTGGGCATGATGCACAGGGAACTTCGTATATGCCTTGGTTTTCCAGGTCAATTTTGTCTTTGGGGTTTTTAAGGATGGCTGCTATTTTTTTGTCTGTTTTGAAGGCAGTCCTGATGTGATGTAAAGCCCATGTCACATTGGCCAACGGATGCAAAAAGGACACAGCGGACGAGCAAAATGTTCCATCCGTTGTTATCCGCTCTTAAAAGGGGCAAAAATTTGCATAACCGGAGCGGATAACACGGACGCGGGGAGGATGGAGGGCAGATGCAAAGCGGATGTGGAACGGAAGCCCAGCGGATGGAACTGGATGGGAGTGGATTGCGCAACCACAGGGCTTCTGGGGGGCCTCAGCAAAGCGGACGCGGAACGGATACAGCGGATGCAGAGCGGATGAACAGCGGATGAAGTGGATGCACAGCGGATGCAAAACGGATAAAGCGGAAGCCTAGTGGATGCACAGCGGAAGCGGAATGGATGCCGACCATTAATTGTGCATGCGGGGGAGAAGTTTTACGTAAGCCCCCCGGATATAAAGGGAAGCAGCTCGCACGTGGCCAGCATTCCGAGGAAAGACCTGCTGCTGGACACTTCGAGTTCCTTGCCTGCCCTGCCAGCCTGCCTTCCAGCCAGCCTTGGTGCCTGCCTGCCTGCCTGCCTGCCTTGCTGCCAGGCTTTCTTCCAGGCTTCCTGCCAGGCTTCCTGCCAGGCGTCCTGCCAGCCTTGGTGCCTGCCAGCCTCCCTGCCAGCCAGCAACCCCACAACCATGGGGAGGAAGCGAAAGCCTCAGCAACCTGCCACCATCCCTGGCAAGAGGGACAGGGCCAACCTCCCGCCCCCTGCCCCTGACTCTGCTTCTGCTGGGGCTTCTGCTGAAGCTGCTCCTGGCGGTGGTGCTTCTGCTGGTTCTGGGGCTTCTGCTGGTGCTTACTCTGTTGAAGCTGCTCCTGGTCCTGCTGGTCCTGCTCGACCTGCTCGTGCTCCTGGACTTGCTCGTCCTGCTCGTGCTCCTGGTCTTGCTCGTCCTGCTCGTCCTGCTCCTGCTCCTGGTCCTGCTCGTCCTGCTCGTCCTGCTCGTGCTCCTGGACTTGCTGGCCTCGCTGGTGCTTACTCTGCTGCTGCTGATCCTGGTCCTGCTGGTCATGCTGCTGCAGATCCTGCTGGTGCTGGTGCTGCTGCTGGTGCTGCTGCTGATGATCCTGCTGCTGCTGCTGATGATGATGATGCTGATGCTGATGCTGCTGATTATGATCCTGCTGGTGAGGATGATGATGATGATGATGATTCTGCTGGTGCTGGTGCTGCTGCTGCTGCTGGTAGTGTGGAGGAGCAGCCCCTACTACCTGGGAGCCCCTCTGATGAGGGCCCATCTGGTCCAGCCAAAGGGAGGAAGAGGCGTATGTGACAATGGGAGAGGAGGCAATACTATATTGAGGAGGTGCACGAGGATGAGGTGCTAGAGTGGCTGAGAGAGAACGACTATCTGTGGCGGAAGGGACACCGGCTGTACAGGGACACCAAGCAGAAGCAGGCTGCTTGGAGAGAGAGGGCAGAGAGTATGGGTCACACTTCGGAGGTGCTCCTCGGCTGGTGGAAGCACATGCACACCTGGTACAGGAAGCTGCACCTCAAGAAATCTGGCCAGGCTACTGTGAAGCTGACAGACAGAGAGACCTAAGTCATGGCCAGGTGCAGCTTCCTGGAGGGAAGGTCCACCACCAAGGAGCACCAGCAGCCCCTCTTACGACCCCCTCTCTCCGGCAGCCTGCTGAGAGCCAGTCCTCTTCCGGCCGAGAGTCAGTCCCTGTCTCCAGGCAGGATTCTGTTGAGCGTGCCATGGTGGAGAACCCGCGGACAGGTGTGGTAAGTGTGGTGGAGTGCGTAGAGGACTCCCTGGTGCGGTGGGAGAAAGGAGACATTGAGTCCACCACACTCCTAGCCGCATCCACCCCCCCAGCTCCGCCTCCGCAGAAAGGCAGAGAGCTGGACAGCTGGAGGGGCAGAGCCAAACTGTCCTGCTGGAGATCAGGGACACCATCCGCACCAGCATAGATCTCCTCTCTCAGCTGGTCCACACTGACTCCTCATCCTCCAACCACAAGCCCTTCCTCACCTATGTCAACCAGACCCTCAAGGAAATGGCGGATCCACAGTACCAGCTGGTGAAGGACTGGATCACCAAGCTGCTTCACAAACCTCCAGACTCAGAGGAACCTGCTCCCACCCAGTCCAGGTCTGCTCCTCCACCCCAGGTGATGTCCCTCCCATTCCAAGGCTTCCCACAGCCCCTCACCTACCAGGCCTACGGCTACCAGGAGGTTGAGCAGCACAGGCAGCAGCCCTTCCCAGTCCAGGCACAGAGTCATCGGGCAACACCATTGCCACCTGTTTCACTGATGCCACCGATGCCACCCATGACAATGATGCCACCGACGACAGTGATGCCACCCACGCCAATGATGCCACCCACGACAGTGATGCCACCCATGCTAATGATGCCACCCACGCCAGTCCTCACCCAGCTGCAGACCAGACAGCCCCACTTCACTACTCCTTCCTCCACCCCACAGCCAAGCCCAGCCTCAGTACATCTGTCATCAGTACTGGGGCTGACACCCCATGGCATGAAGGAAGGACCTCTCAGCATCACGGGGCTGAGCCAGTTGTCCAAGAGCTTTCTCAACACACCGTCCCCTGTTGTCCTCTCGAGGCCAGGCACTCCAGCACCACCCACCACCACAGTACCTGGACCCTTCACCCCTGAGACTGGGAACACCTCCGAGTGACCAAGAAGAATGCCAGAGACCGGGTAGCTGGCTACATGTGGACTTTATTTGGACACTTGACTTGGGTCTTTTTTTTTTACAGCTTGTTGTTCAGTAAAGTTTATCTTTGATTCACACACTTGCTTCATTTGTTTTTTTTTTTTTAAAGTCTTGGTGGAAACTTTTAGAATTGGCTTAAGCCTTTGCATGCTTGTGGGATGGGTTAAGAGAGCAGTGGGGTGGGCAGGAATACCTGTGGAATGAGCAGGGATACCTTTGGGATGGCTAATAGCTGTGGGGTAGATAAACCTGCAGTGCAAGCATAGTGGGACTGTATGGTCTACCCTCTCAGGTGCCACACCTATGGCCCTTTTTTATCAATAACAATGTAACCATTGATCCACACATTTGAACACAAACACAACTCTTTATTAAACGCCCTGTTCATTGTAGGCCCACCCAACATGTATGGCCCAATCTCATCCGTGTGATGAGACAGGCTGAAGGAAGCATCCATTAAGCATCTACCATCCTGTCTTGCCACTCCACTACTCCAGCTGTGGAGTTGCACCAGTGTTTCAGGAGGCTGTGCTGCTTCTTCCGTTCCCGTGAGGCTCTGTTGTGGCCTTGCACATCCTGAGTGTTGATCAGGTTTCGCCCTTGCCTCCATTCCCCAGGCTCCATTTCCCCATTGCCTTGTTGACGGTCTACGAGCCTGTTCTGCAAGACTGGGTAGCACGTGCGCATGAGATTGTGTAGGATGCAGCAAGCTTCCACGATCCTCCTCACGGTCTCTGGGCGATGCTGTATGGTGGTGAGAAGTACCTGGAACCTGTTGGCCAGGATGCCAAAGGCGTTCTCCACCACCCGCCTTGCCCTGGACAGCCTGTAGTTGAAGATCCTCTCTTCACGGGTGAGGTATTTGGAGGTGTAGGGCTTCATGAGGTAGGTTGAGAGGGAGAAGGCGTCATCCTCCATGATGAAGTAGGGCACATCTTGCGTGTCGTTGGGCAGAGGGTCTGGATCTGGGAAGCCCACCATGAGGTTGCTTTCCAGCCCCTCCTTGAGGTGACTGGCGTTGTATACCTGGGCATCTGAAGATGAGCCATAGCCTGAAGCATTGATGTACATGAACATGTAGTCAGCATCGACCATGGCGAAGAGGACGATGCTGAAGAAGCCCTTGTAGTTGAAATAAGTGGACCCCTACTTGGCTGGAGCTTTGCAGGCCACATGCTTGCCATCTATTGCTCCAACGGTGTGGGGGAAGTTCCACCTCTGATACCACTGCTCTGCAACATTCTTCCATCCTTCTTCAGTGGAGGGGCACTGGAGGAGCTCCTCCTTGTATTCTTCGATGATGGCCTGCACCGCTTCTCTGACCACAATACTGATGGTGTTGTGTGGCACCCTCCAGCCATACTGCATGCTTTTGTAGGTGGTCCCTGAGGCCAGGTGGCGCAGAGTGAGTGCCACCTTGAGCCCAGGTTCCAGGCTGGGCCGGAAGTTGGTGTTTGCCTTGGTCAACCTGGGTGTCAGGCACTGCACAACTTCGTCAAACATGGGTGGAGGCATCCTCATGAAGTTCTGGAACGCCCGAGTGTCTTCATTCCTGAGCTCCACCATCAGCTTGTTGTACAGTCTATACTCTGTTCTTCTCCCGATCCATTTTCGGACCCAGACGCTTCTTGGCCGCCTCTTTTTCTTCCCGTAGTAGAGTTCACAGAGCCTGTAGATGGTTTCGCACTGTTGCAGAAGGATGGTGGCTGCCGAAAGGACTTTGTCACAATCCACGGTGGACATGACTTGATGCTGTGGAAGAGGAAGAGTCAGATGAAGTCTGCAGAGGTCTGCACAGGTGGGCTGCTGGTCTGAAAGTGAGATGCAGACGAGTTGCTCCCCCTTTTTATAGGCAGTATAGGTGTCCCTTTGCATCCTCTAGGTATCCTCTGGGCATCCTCTAGACATCCTTAATATCCGAGAAAGGTCCCCTCTGTGAACGTTTTTTCCGCTTTAAATGCTTTGTTTCCGTGCTGCATCTGTTCTGCATCCGTTCTGCATCTGTTCCATGTCCCTTCCGCTTCCTCCCTGCGTCTGGGCGGATGCGAGTTGCGCAGATGCGCAGCGGACGCCAAGCGGATATAGCGGATGCGTAGCAGATGCGTAACGGATGCGTAGCGGATGCGTAGCGGATGCGTAGCGGATGCGTAGCGGATGTGCAGCGGATGCAGAACGGATGAACTGGATACATTTTACGCGCAAAAGTTTTAGGCAGCCCAAAACTTTTGGAGTGGATGAAACGTCAATAAATGGATGCTGGACGGATAGAGAGGAAGCAAAACGGAGGCAGTGAGTACATCGCATTTTCCAATGGATGGCAAGGTTTTTTGTCCGTTTTACATCCTCTTTGCATCCGTTGGTTCAGTGTGACATGGGCTTAAGATGTACTACAGACAAAATCAGTAAGATACTACACAGGCACCAAAACCCTAGCCACTATAGAAAACCCCATCCACAGAATCATCAGAGAAGCCATAGAGATTGAAAAAAGACCTGATTGGACCACAGTCCAATCCCCTTTACCATTTCAGACAAATTGTTGTCTAATCTCTTGTTAAAAACTTCCAGTTTTGGAACATTCACTATTTCTGGAGGCAAGTCGTTTCATTGATAAATTGTTCTCGGTATCAGGAAAATTTTCCTAAATTCTAGGTTAGTTCTCTCCATGACTACTTCCATTCATCGCTTCTTGTCCTGCTCCCAGGTTCTTTGAAGAATATCTTGACTCTCTCTTCTTTGTGGCAATCCCTGATATATTGGAATGATTCAAATGAGATCAGTGAAGAAGGCTGAAATCTTTCTCCATCTTGGGGGTAAATCCAACCAGGCAAAATTGTGCCATTAAGAACATAATACAAACAGAATTAAGGAGGAAACATTACAAAAGGATAGAATCTAACAGGTTATAGAATCTTGGTCATGCCCATTCTTGGCAACTTCAATTTATATATTAAGCAGCAATGCCCACCTGTTTTTGAGAAATTAAGAAACTACCCAACCATGCATCATGAAATTTGGGATATCCAGTGAATGTTCCGGAACAATACCTCTGTTTTCCAGAGACACAAGGGAAAAAAAAAATCATCTCTCTGTTGTTCTTCAGGGCCTTGAGGCTGAACCTAGAGAAACAGATGGTCCTGTGGATTTTATTTAAGATCATTAAAAAAATTAATGAAATTAAAATATCTATGACCCGTGTGAGAAATGTTACTACGGTTGCTGGTAACAGCTTTTCTGAAGCTAGTGCCCAATTAAGAAGCAAATCAACTGTCTAGAGTTGATGTGTAAGTCAGCCCTGTGCTTCTTCTACCCTAAGGTAATAGACAATTATATATTAAGTTCCACAATATGTTCATGAGCGTGAAGTTGGAGGAAATCATTTGGAGAGGAAATTGTTTGAAAGCATGTAGGTTTTGTGCAGTTTTTCTTCCCAATGGCGGGATGTATCTTCATCTAGAATGATCCTTTAGATCAGGGGTGTCAAACTCAAGGCCCACAGGCCAAATCTGGCTTGCAGGGTGCTTAAATCTTGCTCACCAGGTTGGCCTGGATAATAGCAAAGGACTGGCCTGTGGTGCTTCTGCTGGCCAAAATGTCCACGAGAGAGCTACCTGCGACTCCCACTTTTGGCCTTCCTGGCCTCCTGCTTTGGCCGGCAGAGGACTGCCAAAGGCTGGGGAGGCCAAAAATTGTCCACACAAGGGCCTCACAGGGCCTCCTCATGGCATGTTTTCAGTCTGCAGAGTGCTGCTGGAGGCATCCACCCTGTTTCTTCCCAACACCCTGACCCACCCCTGGCCAGCCCATGGAGGAGAACTACAATGCTGATCCAGAAGAAATGCAGTTTGACACTCCTGCTTTCAATTAACATTTCTTAACATGTGTGAACTCCAATTCCCAGAATTCCATAGCCAGCCACACCCTGCATAGGGGCAGGGGAATTCTGGGAGTTGGATTCACACATCTTAAAGTTGATGAGATTGAGAAACATTAAATTTAGATGACTTTTTGACACTTTCCCAACAGCAATGGATTTCAATCAATCCAATCAGAACAGAGCTGGAAGAGAATATTTGGGCTCCACCCTTGTCCATCTTCCATTGAGGCAGCACAAGTGTAATGCAGCTCAAAAGGTTGGAGTATCCATTACAAATACCATTGCCAAAGTCCGGCATTCTTTCAGACACAATTAGACTGCAATGGTTCACTCTTTGCTGCTTATCCAACTTAAGGGGAAAGGGGCATAGTACAGTGAAGCTTTGCCAATGTTATTTTAAACCAAAGACTCATGGGATATTGTGATGGAATGTCATAAAGAGATGGATTCCTAGACGGGACAGGAGATTATTTCAGAGGAGTAAGAGGCAACTGAGTCGAGATATTATGTGTGAGAGAAAGAGGGTGAAGACTGCCCCTCCCTAATAGTTCATAGAGATATCATAAATGCAGACAGTAAAGTCCTCAGTCTGGCAAGATCTTGTCTGAAACAATAAAAAGGAAAGAAAAACAACTTGGAAGACTCTCCATGTGTTGTTTTTTTTGGTTTCAGCCCTGACAGATATCAGGAGAACTCCATGAAGTGTTTGGGGACTTTGTTTGCCCTAAAATGGTGGTCCTTGGTATCATCAGGAGAGTTAGATTGCCAGATCTAATGGTGAGCTCTCAGTGCTTTGGTTGGGTTAGATGCATCTAGCACTTCACCCTATCCTAACAGGACAGAATTTGTGTTTCAATGACTGCTTTGACAAAAGGCAGCCAATGTTGTAGGTAGTCATGATTAAATGTAGTACAGCTGACTTACAGGAACGGTGCTGAAAAATTAACAACAGATTTGAAGTCAGTCCCTTTCTGCTTTGCAAACTAATTGTTTGAAATGTAGGCTATTGTTATTCAACAGTCTATGAGAGAAATAGGGTTTGGATCTGGCAAAATGTGGTTTATTCTTATTCAGGAGTCTTCTTGGAAAAAGAATAGCCTGTATTTCAAACAACCGAGTTTCAAATTAGCTCCCATCACTCTTCTGGAGAAGCAGACTGATCAATATTCTGCAACAGTAAATAATGTATAAATCCACCCACTTCAAGCTGGATGGGAGAAAAATTTGTTCCTGTATATCGCTCTCAGGTAACATGGTTTCCTTGGATATTACCTAATTGCCTAGATAATAAGGAAGTGTTTCTTCTCTTTATTGTTTGAAATGATGTGTTCTTTCAATAGCACAATCAAGTGGCTGGCTCCCACTGGCTGTCTCAAGAGCAGTCCACTCTTTTGCAATTGGATTGTGATTTTCAGGGCAATTGTATTGGCAAGTTTCAGAGTGGTGATAGAGACAATAAGCACACCAATGAATAGAGATTGTAAGCGTTATTCTACAACTGTGGCAAACAGATTTAAAGGCATAGCTAAAAACCATGCAAACCACAAAGCATTATACACAAATCTCTTATAAGCTGTCAGGAGCTCCTAAACAATGACAGCAGAGATTTAATTATTCAGCCTATGGCAATGATACAATTCAGCAGGAAACTACAGTGTTAGTTAGCACAAAGTAGTTATTTGGCTGCTGAAGAGTGCTAGTCCATTTAGTTCACGCTCACGTACTAACCATGGGGCAAACTATCTCTGCAGCAGAGAGATGTATGGCATCCTGCAGCATCATGAGCCATGGTGGCACAGTGCAGTACTGCAGGCTACTTCTGCTGACTGCCAGCTGACTGCAATTTGGCAGTTCAAATCTCATCAACTCAAGGTTGACTCAGCCTTCCATCCTTTTGAGATGGGTAAAATGAGGACCCAGATTGTTGAGGGCAATTTTCTGACTCTGTAAACAGCTTAGAAAGGGCTGTAAAAGCACTGTGACGCAGTATATAAGTCTAAGTGCTATTGCTATCATCCGTGGCCTTCTCTCATCACTGATGTCATTTTGCAGTCTTATTCAGGCAGGTTCTGGTAGATGTCGTACTAGTCATACAAAATAGTGCCACATTTCCCACTGAGGTGGTAGCTATTTATCTAGTCACATGTAGCATGCTTTCAAACGGCTAGATGGGTAGAAGCTGAGGCAAGTGACGGGAGCTCACTCTGCCACGCAGTGCTAGGACTCGAATGCCGGAACATAGACAATCTCTAAACATCATTAAGCCACTAAGCCACTATGCTTCTTACAGCAGAGATACCCAAGGGTAGCCAATTTCTATAGTTCATGATGCTAAATTCTGTGCAGAATCTCTCTCCATAAAGGCCAGTACTGGACTTTTTATTAAAACCTATGACACTATGAATTCATTGCCTTCCTTTAGTTTATTTATTTGTTAAATTTATTTGCTGCCTATCTCACTGTGAGGCTTTTTTAGATGGCTTATAATACTTTATAATAATAAAAAGGAAGAAAAAGGTGAGCAAAGGAAGGTAAACAAAAGTAAACAGAAAAGAAGTAAAATACAGAGCAATAAAATAAACAATGACAAAGGGACACAATGAGAATAATACATCAATATGAAAGCCAAAAAGACGGGTGGGTGGAAAGCAGAGAGCAAGGAGAGGGAGATGGACTCTGCTGTCCATCTAGAAGCCACCTCTAGTCTGGAACTCTGCTGTCTGGTCCCCAGGTCAATCAACAGAACCAGGTCTTCAGGCCCTTATGGAAGGATAGTGGTGTGGTGGCACAGTGGTATAGAATGCAATATCGCAGGATATAATTCTGCCAACTGTCAGCAGTTCGATCCTAACTGGTTCAAGGTGCACTCAGCCTTCCATTCTTCCAAGATTGGTAAAATGAAGACCAAGACTGTTGGGTGCAACAAGCTCTGTGCCATTGCTACAGTTGGGGGCAGATCTTACCTTAGATCTAAGATGTCCGAAAGGGCAAGTGTTGCATCAGAGAAGTCTCTTCTTTTGGATTCTGATAATGGATAGTTTTTTGACTGATGTAATCAAAAGTAGGCACTCTCTGCTGGCCCAAGTAGGACTTGCTCCATGCTTGAGTAGAGTAGAGTTCTGTGTTCAGGAGACAAGATTTTACCGTGACTAGGTGGCGCATGATTCTAAAGTCTGAGGCCTTCACAGATAACAAAAGCTTTGCAGCTATGTGAAAATCCCTCCTCTTTTCCAAGCAAGAGTGAAAAACAAACAGATTAGCTTGGAATGAACTCTAAACATCTAGATTTTCTAATATGAAGAAGAAATCAAAAGTCCTCGAATAACAATGCTGTTCCACAATTTTACCACCATAGATGTTTCAACCACAGCTTTTGATTATTTAAAAAATTAAAAGAGAAAAAATAATTGACTTTAGAAATAAATGAGAATGTTGAACAAAATTTAAGATAAAAATTAAAATATTTTAAACCTGGTAGAGATTTCATCTAATCTGAAGATTAAATTGAATCTAATCTGAATCTGATCTGCATGCATATAGACCTACTCTAACAGTAGAGCTCAAGTTATAACCATAATGGAGCCTGTCCTTTATGATTACAAGTCATTATGATTGTTAAGTGAGGTGCCCATGAGAAACTTCTTCAACTTTCTGGATGCCCTCAGTATTCTTCTGACCCAGCTGGTCAAAATTTTGACTTGGCAGGCAGAGAACATTAATTGAATTCATGAAAGCATTGTCCGTAAAATTAAAAAACTACCTTGTTCCAATGTTGTTACATTCCTGTCAAACTGGATTTGGATTTCAGGAAGTTTTGGCGATGCTGTGGCTCCTTAAGGCTCCAAAACATTTCCAGAACCGATTATATAAAGTCTCTAAACCCACTAATAATTTTGATAATGCTCCATGTTATGGCTGATGAGTTGATGGCTTCCAATTACAGTGATTGCAATCGTTCTTGGGTGGTTGTTGGTTTTCTTTTTGCCTATTGCAAAAAATCAAAGCCATAATTTCTGCTGCCATGGCAAAGCATTGTACTAAAAAAACATTTTTTAGCATCAGCACTAGATGTACAAAAAAAAAAGTAATGGGAAGGAGTGAGAAAAAAGAGAGAAATGCGTCATCTCTGTCAAATGATTTTGATATTTTTATGTGGATGTTTCTGCAAGCAGCTGGAGGCAAAATATAAAACTGGAAAGATGCCAGCATAAGCATCTGAAAACAGTCCTTGGCACTGATGTGAGATTTATAGTAGTGTCTTTAAAAATTGGAGAAAACAAGCAGCACCTCTAGATTGTAATGCTGTGAATGTAACAGAAGTGTATCACTCCCACCAATGCTGACAATGTAAGCCACCAGTATATAAAAATAAGGGCAAACCCCACTCCCTTCTAGCACTGATGATGTTACCCAGTCAGGTAATGAAATGTTTGCATGGAAACCACCAAGCTCAGAGAGCACCAAAGACCCCACTGTATTAGAATACCTTGGGATGGAAGTTTGAGATTAGCAAATTATAGAAATAAGTCCCAAATGTGGTTTTTTTAAAATTATTTATTCAGCATTTTAACATTTAAAAACAAATTTCCACACTTACAATGCTATCTTATCAGTGTTTACATTGAGAATATTTTTATCAATGTGTTATACATCTCTGTATTTGCTTCTAGGCATTTTATACATATGTACATTTTTATTTACATTTATTTATACAAAAACCTTGTTGTTTTATGGTTTTATGGTATTACATAAATCATTTGACATCTTTGCATCTTATTCTTATCCATTCATATCAAACATCCCATATTTTATAATATTCTCCTTCTTCTTTATCTTCAATAACTTGAAGTCTATCCATCTTGTGCATTCATATACATTATTAATAATTGTGACTTCTGGGGTGGGGAGTCATAGCCTGCTTCCAATTTTGGGCGAAATAAATTCTGGCCACCAATATGATATGGAGCATCAAATATTGGTATTTTATGTTAGAATTGTGTTTGTTATTATTAATTGTTATGTTAGAAATGTACTTTTTAAAGAGGCAACTGGACTTGTAGAGCTAAAATAGCTTCTTGGGTGAGAAGTAAAATATCCTCAAATAAAAACCAGAAAGTTCAGTTTTTAAATTGGAGTTGGGCTTTTCTGGAACGCCGACAGCCATGTCAAAAAACACTGTTGGGTCAACCATGACCTGGATGACTGAGAATATCTATAGACCTTCATCATTGTGGCAAAAATGCTTCTAAAATTGGGAGATGATCGTTTCCTAAACCTTTTTATCCATCATGATTCTTAATTTAAAGTTAAAATTTGGAGATTTTAACTTTAACGCAAACTATGTTGAAGGTACATGACTTTTTTTTAAAGAATGTAAAACTTACAAACATCATTGCCTCTGGTTTTGAACATTCAACATAAGTACAATTAAACATATATTCCCAGCCCTATGGATTAAATTAAACTGTATGAACTCTGCTTGAGTTTCTGTTTCAACAGCATTTAGTAATTGCACTGTAATTATATCTATTGTATTATATCTATATATTCACCCCTCTGGGAATTTTATAGTGGCCCTGCTTTAACCAGGGGGGCAGAAAAGAAAACCATAGTTTAATCATTCAAGCTGCCTCCAACTCTATCATTTAATCAATCATCTGAAAGAAAAATTTTTGCTTCTTTGTATTTTGAATCCTCTTGTCTGAGCAGCAGAAAATGTTCCTCTTTTCCTGAATAGCTTTAATAGCTGTATTTATGTGGTTGAACATTTCTCTGCAAACTGCAAGCAGAATCATATTGCTGAGAACGCCTCGATAATTTATCTGAGAATATTCAATTAGAATATATTAATAATTTAGATTTCCATCATTAATTTAATCTTCAGAGATTTAATTTAGTCCTTCAATTGCTGCAGTGATGTGTGTGGGCAGATAGGATGAGTGCTTAAAGCACCTGCCATAAATGGTGATTCTCTGCTTGAGAATCAATGGCACAGGAATGCTTATACATTCACATCAACTTCACTGCAGTGGGAAATGGATTGTGCTTCCGCACAGCTATTGTTTTCGCCCAATAGCCCTCAAAAACCAACTCAACTTAATTCTCAGCACTTTCTACACCTCATGCTCTGGTTTAATGAAGCAGTGACCAATAGGAGAGTACAAAATATTGAAAATAATCCTTGAGTCACCAGCACCCCCAACACCTCATATTAAGTCCCAGGAGAGCTGGCGGCCCAGTGGTTAGAATGCAATATTTTGGGTAAACTCTGCCACTGTCTGAAGTTTGATCCTGATGGGACTCAGGGTTGACTCAGCCTTCCACTATTCCGAGGTCAGTAAAATGAAGACCCAGATATGCAAATAATGCTTCTCCATTGTAGAGAGTGTTGTCAAATGCCCTGGGGCATTTTAGCAATAGCTATAGTACTTAGATTTATATATCACTCCACAGTGCTTTAATGCCCTCTCTATGCAGTTTAGAGAGTCAGAATCTGGAAGAAAGAAAGAAAAGTGGGGAGGTGGCTAAAAGATATTCGGAAAAATGCAAAGCAAAAGAAAGGAGGAACCTACAGAAATCATGGATGGTGGAGAGCAGCACTTGAAGGAAGTTCTCAGTGGAGTCCTTGGTGCTCTCTGAGCTTGGTGGTTTTCTTGCAGATGATGATGATGATACCTAGTTTGGTAATGAAACACATGCAAGAGAAGCACCAAGTTCAGAGACCACCAAGGACCCCATAATTCATCCCTGAGCTACAAATACTTTTTTCTGAAGGTCTTAATGTAGGAGCATCTTTAATATAAAAGACAAATAAGGGGTATTCTCTCAGCAACAATAATGTTGAGGTGGGTGCCCTCTTTATGCATTTTCAAAAATAACAAACACACACACACACAAAAAAAAAACACCCAGAAGTTGCGTTTTTTGCATCAATTACTATTAAACATGTTTTATATATAGCTGAAACCTTTTTCAAAAATCACTATAATTCAAGTAGAAAAATACAGTGTCGTTCACTCATTGTTGGAGTGTGTCATGCCCTTGTTGAGGTCCAATTGTGAGGGGGAGATTGAGCAACTGACAGGGAATGGAAGTGTGGATCTGGTAGCTGTGGAAGAAATGGGGGAAGAGCACAGTCTGGCTGGGTATTCAGAGGAAGACCCAGGACCATCCCCTCTTCATCCTAGGGCACGCAGGGAAGAACGGAGAAGGGAGCAACGTGGCTTATGGGAGAGAAAAGGGCCCTGATCCCCTTCATGGCTGCAGCTGGGAAGACTGTTTAAAAGGGCAAACTGTGCATGGCAAAGTTGCTGGAAGCAAAGCATGCATTATCTTTGTCAAGGCTTATCTGGGTTTTGGCATCCTCCCAACTGTAGGTGCTCCATTATCTTTTGGAAGTCTGCAATTTATCATCCTGGCCTGTCATGTTAAGTACTTCAGTATGGCTTGTGTTGTTGTTTGTTTATTTCTAATAATCTTTACTTTGGATTCGGGCTGTATTTCTTCCCTTCGTAGATTGTTTTTGGAAGAGTTTGATATCCAGCCAAGGATAACTGGACATTGGGGGCCAAGTTACAGGCATTAAAGGGAATTTAATTACTTTGGTGATTTTGTTATTTTTGCGCCACATCTTGGGTTATCACAGAGTGCTTCAGCTCTCAAGATGCTGAATTTTTAAACAGGACAGAGGGGTTTCCTTTGACAGTCCTTGGACTAGAGAACTAACAGAGGACATGCAACTCAGGCAGGGTTGCTGCATGGGACACCTTCATTTCATTTCATTGCTCTTGGTTTTTACACAGTTGTCTAAAACAAGCCCCTTTTAAAGAATATGTGGGAATTGTTGCAAGAACCTTGGAGTCAAATCAAATCAAATCAACCTTTATTGTCAGAGTACAACATATGTACAATGAGATTGGCTGAGCCTCCCTTCATGCACCTCCCCCATACAAATTATAGTGAAAACAAAAGAAAGAAAGAAAAAGAAATTCCCCAATCCAGTGAATCCTACTAACACACACACAATCTTATTGCACCATGTGAACTTATTGTACCATGTGCCGGCCCCACAAGTCTATCATACTATGTTGACAGGAGGTTATTTTCCATCCAAGAGTCTGACAGCCCATGGGTAGAAACTGTTCTTCAGCCTGTTGGTGCGACTGGCTATGCTTCTATATCTCCTGCACGATGGTAGGAGAGTGAAGAAGTGCTGACCAGGGTGTGAGTCATCCTTTAGGGTTTTCCTTGCTCTTCTAAGGCAGCGAGCCCTAGTGAGGTCATCCAGTGGTATCAGGGGACAGCCTACAATGTTTTGTGCTGTGCTCACCATCCTCTGTAGTGTCTTTCTATCCGTGGCTATCAAGCCAGTATACCACACCCTAATGTAATGTGAGAGGACATTTTCTATAGTGGACTGATAAAAGAAGTGACATTTCAGATCTCACTTTGCCCAGCCAAAGGAAGAATAAACAATAACAAGAAAAGGATAAAAATGCATTCAGAAATCCAACACATTGGCCAGTTCACGAGCTACAGAGAGTCCTCAACTTATGGCCATCATTGAGCCCATAATTTCTGTTGCTAACTGAGTTAAATGAGTTTTCCCCCATTTTACGATCTTTCTTGCCACAGTTGCTAAAAAGTGAATCACTTTAGTTGTTAAATTTAGTAACATGGCTATTAAGTGAATCTGGTTTTCCCATTGACTTTGCTGGGATACAGCAACTGTCATAAATATGAGTCAGTTGCCAAACATTTGAATTTTGATCACATGACCCTAGGCATGCTGCAATGGACATAAGTGTGAAAAATAGTCATGTCACTTTTTTCAATGCTTTCAATGGTCACTAAATGAACTGTTGTAAGTTGAGGTCTATCTGTATGTCGATCTGAGATTGTGAACAAGAGATGAAACCAATCTTGAAATTCCCATCCCCAATAAATGAATACATTTGCACATGTATGCACACCAGCAATATAATAATAATAAATTGCTTGCAATATAAGACTCTGTTCATAAAATTTATTGAGCTGTTATCCGCAGTGGCTGTTGAGTGATGGTGTCACCTCCTGTCAGTGTGAAATTTTGTATTTTTGGAATGATTTGGATGGAAGCTGACATTGATGCCCTTAAGTTTTGACGCCTTGGGCCAGTGTCTACTCAACTTTCGCCTAAAGCCAGCCCTGCAAATACATATATTTAAGTTAGCAATGTGCCACAATTCCATTGATAAGTACTGATTAAAAATTTATCACCTGCTAACCATAATAAATATTTCCTGTAATAAGTAGCATTGCTAATAAAATTAATTGAACCCTTCTTTGCATAAACATGCACAATCTAACCTCTTATGGACACAATTGTGCAGATTCACACAATCCATCCTCTGTTTGGGGGCTAAATTGGGGGAAGGGAAGAGAACAGAGGGGGTAATTCAGCAGGTTCTGACCAGTTCTGGAGAACCGGTAGCGGAAATTTTGAAGAGTTCAGAGAACTGGCAAATACCACCTCTGACTGGCCCCGCCCTCATCTATTCTCTGTCTCTCAAGTCCCAGCTGATTGGCTGGGTCTTCTTTTGTTGCCCTGCACAGGAGAACAGAGATGGAAAGCAGGTTAGTGGAATGGGGAGGGAATGGGGATTTTACAGTATCCTTCCCCTGCCATGCCCACCAAGCCATGCCCACAGAACCGGTAGTAAAAAAATTTGAATCCCACCATTGGAAGGGAAGGGAATAGAAAAGACAGGAAAGGAAGGGAATGGGAGGGAAGAGGAGGAGAGGAGAGGAGAGGAGAAAGGGAAGGGAAGGGAAGGGAAGGGAAGGGAAGGGAAGGGA